>CM068371.1:2957500-3502500 GCA_034769895.1 Magicicada septendecula
AACTTTAAAAAATTGTATACTGTTTATAAAATTTACAAAATTTAAATTAATTACACTTAATTACATAATAATATTACAATTAATTGACTAGAAACTAAAAGCAAACATTGCGGGAAAAGAGGCATATGGTATTATACCTTTAATCAATAATGCTGTACCATCAGAACTGAGCCGCACAGGAAACTGAATAGAGGAAACGGAACCGACATAAACTTCAAATTCCGGAAGTCGCAGTTCCGATTGGTGAAGCTTTGAACGGAAGCATTAGTTCTAATCCCTGCCTGCAACTTGTGATTCCCTCCGGTTATCAACGCCATCATGATTTGAATACAACACAAATCTAATTATTGTTTGATTAACATGAAACGTTTTATACGTTTACGTTTTATATAAGTTATAATGGTTTTAAAGTTTTATATAAGTTTTTCTAGTATAAAGGATAGTAAGAATTTGATAGATATTAATAACGGATGGCTTTAATCTTCTGCGTATTTTGGTATAATCATTGTTCATAACCTAAAGATACCATTTATGAGTATCTAACGGTAAATTAATAAGTATAAGTATAAGTATTATATTATAAATAATATTATAAATTAGAGGTATGAGTATATTAATAAAGTAATAAGAACTTAGCTAATAAGTAAATGAGTTACTAACATTCTTAATTTTGATCAATTTTCGACATAGACCATCGTCAGGATATATACACTGTGTACTCGCGGTCAAAATATTCTAAAACAGTTACTATTTACAAAAAACGAATTTTGAAACACCGATTATTGATCGTGTTTCTCGAAAAATGTTTAAGACGGAGACAGAGAATTGTCCAAGAGTTCTCGTCGAGAAACTTTGGACATAAACTTATGTTTCACGATCAATAATCAGTGTTTAGAGTTTTTTTTTGTAAATAGTAATTATTTTACAATATTGTGACAGCGAGTGCACAGTGTTTTTGTTCTGACGATGGTCTTTAGCCGAAATCAGCCGAAATTAAGAATGCGAGTAACTAAAACTTTATTATAAATCATATGCATGGTATCTTTAGGTTATGAACAATGAATATACCACAATAGAATATTGAGATTATAGGCATCATTAGTAAGCAATAAGTGGTGTATATTATAAGTACATCACATTATCATTAGTTTGGATGAATTTACTGCAGGTAAACTGATTAACGAGCGTAGGACAGTGTCAAAAGATACAAGAAGGCCACTACTACTCTTTCGTTTAAAGCTTCCGCTATGTATTCACAGACTTGAGTGGCGTGTGAATGGTAAACGGTAAATATAAACTTCAGGCTCACACAATATTCTTTGTATTGACTTTCTTGACAATTGTGCAACTTAGAAGCTAATATTCTAGTTTAATTTGAGGGCTCTGAGTCACGGGTAAACAAGCAAGTCTTCAAATTGCTTCAGATCAAGGCCGATCCTTTGTGTCCGAATCTTGATGCGTCCAATATATAGATATATATATAGTCTCTTAACTTTGTCTCATAAAGCTATCGGATTGGTGTATTATATTGAGCTGACTTTTACAGGGGAGTTTTACATTAATTGGGGAGTGCGCCAAAGGTGTAACATATCTCCAACATTGTGTTATATCTATATTGATAACGCAGTAAGGTAGTAGAAATTACGAGTAAATATAGGAATAAAAATAAGTAGTAGAACATAATTGAAAAATATGCTGCTTGCGGATCACGAAATTATCCAAAACAATGGGTGCAGTTTCCAGAGATCGATGTTCCAGTTATAACAAACTGTTCGAATTAAAACATTTTCTATGTTTCTGTGTAGACGAGAAAAACTATGGCTTTTATGGGCAAATACCACTAAGGTTTTATTCGATCGTAAGAGAATAGAGCAGGTATCACATTTCCGCTACCTTGTTTATAACATCACTTATGACGTGTATTATGGTACTGATCACAAATTGACTGACTTTCAGTTAATATGTGGCATAATTTGTCAAGCGTTTCCGAGGAAAACAATGAAAGAGACTCAACTAAAATTGTATACCGTAATAGCTTTGCCAGTGCTGTATGGTTCTGTAACTTCGTTTCTAGTGAAGAAATAATTGAGGAGAATACAAACATTGGAGATGAGATTCTTGCAGTCTGATAAAGGCTGCACACAAAGACTATGTAATGAGGATATTCGCAAAGAGTTAAACATTTTTAATATGTAAGATCGTATTGCAGAAAGCAAAGAGGGATGGACTGCTCATCCGAGTTGAATGCCAGATGGCGGGTTTCAAAAGGAATTTGGCAATACAAGCCAGTTGGACAAAGAAGTATAGGAAGACCTGGAAAACGTCTCCTTTGGGATTAAAACAAGATATTAGTCTACTTACTGATAGAAGAAGAAAAAATTAAAGTGAACATTTCTCTTATTACTAAGAGAAGTAGACCCATTTTATATAAAACAGCGTTTCCCTCTGGTTTGACATAGTTATAAAAGACAGTTCATGAACATTATTTATATATGCACTTAGGTATGAAACAATGTGTCAGCTTGTCATCATAGAAACTGCTGCTTTGAAACTGTGGCGTTTGAAATAAAACTTAACTGCAAATAAATAAAACAATATAATTTTTTTAAAGCATTTATTTAATTTCTTATTAATTCTCTTCGCGAAGTAACCTTCCTGCTTTGTTCCTCCCAAAAGTTTCGGTGATGTGAGTATAAGTTGGAATTTCTTGTAACAATAATATTTTTCTTTAATCTTTAAATTCGTAGTGACCGTCAATCAATGATTTTTTTCGTTGAAGGGTTTGTGAGGATCTGTCATAAAAATAAAACACAAATTTTAAATTATTCGTTACTACGTTTCGACAGTGTTTGTCGATGACAATAATAAACACTGTCGAAACGTAGGCACAAATAATTTAAAATTTGTGTTATATTTTTTGACCGATCCTCACAAACCCTTCACTGGAAAAAATTATTATCTTTGTCGGATATAAACGACTACAAAGGCGTATAAAACAATATTATTAGTGAGATCGTGATCGTTTTCAATGGGGCACCAAAAGTGATGTTAAACTTTAGGAAAAACTGTAGTTTATGTCAACAAGAAACTGATAGCAGTAAATATAATACGTAATATGTGCGTTATAATTTCGTTGTACAAGCAAGAAAAATATAGAAATAGTAAGGGCGAAGGAGAGAAAGCAGAGTGACGCTGTGCAGACGGAGAACATATGGCTGTTTTACCAAAACACAGAAGCAAAAGAAGTATTTATCGCCCTCCACAGTTAACGCAGTACCCACAGCGGTCGTTTGTCTCAATAATATACGGACATGACTACCGACTCCTTGCCTTTCTTATACTGCGGTGATTATACTGTGTTTAAATTGGTCTAGCACATTGTTGGTAACGACAAGGTTGTTTCCCTATATATTGTGTGTGTGTGTGTGTGTGTGTGTGTGTGTGTGTGTGTGTGTGTGTGTGTGTGTGTGTGTGTGTGTGTGTGTGTGTGTGTGTGTGTGTGTGTGTGATATAAATATTCACGTAAGTAAGTGAGTACATTGCAAATTGATTATATTTTAGAAGAGACACTATTTTTATATCAAACATACACAGGTTTCAACGTTATGTTCTGGTGTGTGGGCGTTTGTGTGCTGAACATACTTAATATATTTACACGCAAAACCAGCCCGAGGGCTTTGAGCTTATTTGAGTTACGGTGCAAACACTGCATCGCATATAAAGATTAATTTGGTACCCTCTAGAATAGTAAACGTTTATTGAAAATCAATCGTTTTTATTAAAAGTTACTAAACCAAAATAATATTATTACAAAAAAAAGAAAATAATATCGTTCAAACGCAACGAACCCATTTATAGCAAAGTAATTCTTCTTTTACTTCACTTGAAGGATTAGGTTATATAAACCTATTCCGGCACCCATCTCAGTCTCTTCCCTTACGGAGGACCCACGTCTCTTCTACCAATGGCTTTATAATTCAGTGCCGCATTCGGCAATCGATCCTCTGCCATCCTTTGCAAATGATCCCACTATTGTCCTCTGTAAGCTGAAGTAATTTCATTTATGTCCTCTACTTTTAGTTCTCCTCTGATATCTTCATTCCTTATTTTTATCTTGCAATGTATAATTTAAAGTACTTTGAAAAAATTGCATTTCAGCACTCTGAATCCTGCCGCATTCCTTCCTTGTCATAGCCCACCCCTCACTCGCATATGTCAGTGTGGATACTGGAATTGTCTTAGAGAATTTAATCCTTTTGTCCTATTGTTAGCAAAATAATTGGCAACAATATTAAGATAAAGTGAGTAAATGAATTCACTTTCTTAATTAACTATGCTAATGTCTTATACAAGGATGAAATGGATATAAGCAAAAATATAGAACGCTTTAACTATGTAAATGGTACAATATATAGAAACCTAAAGAATAAAGTAAAGAAAGATACATTAGTACAGTTTTATAAAACAATGACTCTACCGAGTTTATTGCATAAACATGGACCCTGGTACGAACCAATGAAATCAGAATCTAAACAGCTTACATTAAATGCTACGTCGGATCGCACAAAGGAACATAGAATGATGAATATAGAACTAAAAGGGACAATTACAAGTTGCCAGCTGAAGTAAAGTCAAGTTGCTTGACCAAATTAAAGAGTAGCCTACAGGAATAAATGGGAACAACAATATTGTTCTATGGTTTTCACGGCCGGTCTCAGTTATACTTAAAGTATCTACCGGGCTGTTTGGCCGTGGTCCAATGTTTATAATCAACCCAAACGTTTCAACAGCACCACTGGCTACCATCTTCAGTGGAATTCAAGTCTACCTAATGCCCACAGTACTGTGGTGAAGGCTAAAGATGTCCCGCGATGCTACCTGTACTTATAAATTCACTAAGTCCACGTACAGGTAAAAATTACACAATCAGCCAATCAGAATAATGTACAGGTAAAGACTGCACCACCAGTCGATCAGAATAAAGAAGGTGTATGTGATGGGAGAGCGCGATGTGAGCCTCACGAATATCCTTAATTGTTCTTCTTCTGCACCTTACGGAGTAGGTCCGTCTTCACAGAGTATTTCTCCAGCTCACTCTCAGTCTTCCTACCTCTCTTGTACAAAAGGGTCTATATCGAAACGCCACCTTAGGTAGTCGTCCTTCCTCCATTCTTTCCAGATGCTGTAACCATTCCCTGCGATATGTCTGGATTTTATCATTTATGTAGAGGAGCTGTAGCCCTTCTCTAATATCCTCATTGCTCAAACCATCCTGTCTCGTGCAACCATTTTTTCTTCTCAGAAACTTCATTTCCGAAGTTTGAATCTGGTTTTAAAAATCTCCTTTGTAGGAACCCATGTTTCACATTCACATAATAAAACAAAGGCACTTCCATTGTTTTATAAAATTTAAGCCTTGTCCCTTTCCTTGTCTTTTTCTTCAACGTTCTATGTATGACTCTACACATCATCTGAAACCTCGATATTTTTGTAGTGCTATCTCGGCCCGTGTCATTCCCAATACTGATAGTGCAACACGGATAACTGAAGTCAAAGACTTGTTCGAAAACTGTTTGCTCAAGAACAATTTTTGATCTGACTGAAAACTTTCCCCAAAACGCCATGAAATTTGTTTTCTGCTTAGATATTTGAAAATCATATTGTTTACAAATATGATTTAAACGATGTAAATAGTACTGCAACTCGTCCGTTGTTTTCCATATTAGGACTGCATACTATAAAATATCAAAACTAGTGTTATAAAATTGTTACCACATTGCAGAAGATTCTACATGTTTTCGGCTATTCCAGCGGAGCCAGATTATAATATGTGTGTGTGTGTGCATATATATAGCTGCTACTTTGAGATGAAGGGCAATTACGTGACACTTGTCACGCGTCCGCAACGAGAATTTTCCAGACCATACCGACCCGCGCGCGCTGTGTTCAAGGCCGCAATAAATTACGCTCTAGTGTTTACAAATAGACGCCTATTAAGGAATATTCTGGAATCCCAGCGGGGTGTAAATACATGACTTCAGCGACGCTTAGTTCAGTTTTAGTGGTGATTTATTACAGTACGATTCGAAGTATTGTGGCGAAGTGTTATGCGTTTTAAAATTATGCGAGATTCTATTAATAGACATTATTATTGCGTGTGAATAATTTTTATTTGATTTGTTGTAAGAGACTGTCTTGTTGATTACAAACTGTTACAAACTGGTGATTAGTGACTTAATTGGTGTATTGTATTTTGTTTTCCACTGTACCATACGACGATCAAGTAGACCGTCGTAACAATATCCTTAATAGAAAAATAAATTTGGACGTGCATATAGACGATAAGGTAGTACACTGATAACACTGAAGCTGAGAGATAAGTTCCATGATTGCCGTATCATTCGTGACTCGCTTGTAAGAACAGTACGGTATACGGCTGACGGGGCCGTATAAATAAATATGCCGTAACGCAATGCGTAGCAACGTACGGTAAGGAAAGTTTTTGTATCTGAGCCAAGCCAAGCACTTACTGAAGTTGATAGCAGCGATTTACTACAGTCAGATAAATAAAACGGGGGCTTTCTAACCCAAACATTTACGTCAGAACGGTTTTATCAAGCTTAACTGCTTAGTTGTGCGCCTTGAAAGTTTCCCTATACTTTTCTTGCCCCTATCTCCAAGTTTAACTCAGGTTCCAAGTAAAGTAGAAACGTTTGTTATTTAATATGCCGCTCAACATGTAAACGAAAACTGGAACGCACGTGCGCGCACACACGTAAAACATTTACGCTTACAAATTAGTGACACACACGCGTACTTGTGACTTGTGTATGTGCGTAGACATCACACGTCTATAGTAGATATGATATGTTTTATAAACTTAGTCATCAATTTCTACCACACTTAAACGAGGTAAAGCAACTAGGCCTGCATATCAACGGACGACTCGTTTGGCTGACTCACATCTTTATGAATAGGAAAACAAATCAGCGTAAAATTCTTAAACGTTAATGGAAGTGATTGCATGCACGTAAAGTTCAGTTTTGAAAACAAATTCTTAATTTACAAAACCATTTTTATATATTATAATAAACCTATTTTTATTTTAGAACATGTGAGCTGTTTTAATTATGTGGGAAATGATATTCGCTATGATGGGAAGTATGGATATTAAGTTAGGTTAAGTTCCAGACGATCTGTACAACAATCAACGGTGTTTTGACAAACAAGGTACGTCGAGATACAAAATTAAAGTTTTATAAAGTTGTGGCTGCTCTTGTGCCGTCCTATGGGTGAGAATTGTGGACAACAACCAAGAAACAAGACAGTAAAACACAGACCTCGGAAATGGATTTGTTACGACGAGCTAAAAGCTGTTCTAAACTTGGAAGAATGAGGCCAAAAGGGAAGTTACAAGATGTTAACTTGAACTAAATATTACAAGATTACAAACAACGGTGGAAAAAACACTTAGAAATATGTCAGATTCCAGACTGTCCATACAAGTCTGGAAATACAAACCTATTGGCGTAGGTGTGTGGGTAGAACCAGGAAGAGATGGCTAGGGGATGAACAGGAACAGGCAGGCGGAACAGGCGGAACAGAACATTGAAGGCGGAAAAGGCAGGATCTGGCTTATGTAAAGGTTATGGTGATGATGATGACAAAATCATTTCCACATCTAAAACAAACACTATGGATTTTTCTCGGGCTAACCATATTAGAACAAAAATTGTCATACATGATTCATCAAATTTCAAGTATGTAGGGTGGAAGCATTACATATCAAGATGATGAAGAGTTTGGCAGAAAAATTAGTTCCTTCCAATCGCTTTGTGTATGTATCAGTAAATACTTAAAGAAAGACACAAGGAAGGACACGCCATTGATATGTTATAATGTACTGGCAGTACAGCAACTACTAGACTATGTACTAATTAAACTCGGAGTAGAAAGGAAAACGTTATGTCTATAACAGAAGGGGCAGAGGTTCTTGAGGCCTGTAAATGGATGCATCAGGAAACGTCTTGTCAGAAATGCTCATAATATAATGGAACTAGGCATAATGAAAGCTTGTATTATAAAATCTCCGGGTACAAAATTGAGTGGCGGTTACACGTGGAGAGAATGGAGTCAAGTAAATTTCCAAGAAGAGCCCTTCACTATCGTCAAAGAAGGAAGAAAGTCTGAAAAGATCCGGTAAACAACACGAAAATAAGATGAATTCCATTTAGACTGGAACTGTTAGGCTGTTAGCGTAAACAGCAAAGGGTGACAATGGCGATTGTGAATCCTATCGGGATTTATGGTACACAGCTGTGGAGACCTGCATTGGAATACTGAAACGCTTCCACAACAAATTACAGACACTTAAGTATGTGTGCCCAAGTAATTAGTTCAGAGGCATCTACAAACGTCTTCAATCTTAAAAGACATAAAGCAAAGCAGTTCCAGTTACACAGACAGGCCGAACATCTTGCCAAGGAGTTTCAGTATAGCAGTGGAGCAGTTGATAGACCAAACCGTTAATGAAATAGTTAACAGGTTTCGTTGTGCATAAATTTGCATAAAAATTGTATTTGTTATACTGTAATAATAAACTAATTAATTTGTTTTTATAAACATTTTGCAGTTAAAAAAATGGTAAGTTTAATAACAGTAAAAAATGTAATGTATTTCAAAAACCAAACTTTTGAAGCACGTCACCTTTACGTTCGTACTTTCAACTAAAAGCTACTTTTCTCGTTTGTCTCTTAATTATGTTATTATCTTGTATTGTTCAATGCTTTTTAAATTTATTTTTAACCTGTGTATGATGATAGTAGTAATATTTATTATTATTCATGTGACGAGAGTACAACAGAATGTTTGATGTCATTTGTGCAGCACATACAGCCCCAGATAAATAGCCCTCCGAAAAAGCTCAAATTTTGTCGGAAAATAAAATAACTGCACGGAACATATTTCAAGTATCTCATTAGCACTGGGATAGACAAAACGGCTGTCACTGTTAGGATCAAGAAGGAAAACATATACGGCAAGACACCTGGATTTATTATGGCCATCCAGGACATGTGCTCTCCACAATAAATTACTACAAATGCAAACTCAAGGAAGACATTACAGACAATGGATATGGAAAATATCACCACCACTAGGGAACTATAGAACACAGCACACTATCCTGCCCTAAACGAATGTCTGGAACGCATAACAATGTTGCCAAAATTCTACATCTATATTCCACAAGTGCAAACATTGTCTTCATAACATAGTACCTTATTGCAAGTACCAACATGAAGCCGTTTTATGAAATGAAAACACCAAAGTTTATTACGACAAGAAAATATTTACTGACATCATAATTCCAGTAAACAGACAAGTTATCATCATTTTCTATTAAAAAGAAAAAAGAATTACAATTTATTAATAAGTCATTTCCTGCTTCCCACAATTTTAGCAATGTGAGAAATTAATGTTCTAAAAATAAGTTAACAATTATCAAAACTATAAAACTTGTTTATAAAAATTAAAAGGCGTGTACGGTGAAGAAGATAACCTAGTCACCCTGCAGGTAATTTTTGCTACAGACCCAATATCAAGCACAACAAATAAACTGATGGAAACGTTCAAATTCAAACAACTCATATTGGACACCTGTCGTACAGTTTTTAACCTATTAGAATAAGGAAGTCTGGTAAACTTGGTTTTACTAATATAAATTTACCATGAGAGAAATGATTTTATGGTTGTAAAAAAATTGATTAAAATAATAATACAAACAATAATAATAATAATTATATTAATTCTATATTACTTAATTGTAATTAAATTAACTATCAGAATAGGACAGAGAAGACGACGTAGCGTCTTTGACGTCTATAAATTGTCTCTGCTAGAGCCAGACTGAGGTTAGAAGTCAACCGATTATCGACTCACTTTGTATTAAATGCGAGACAAGTTGATTGGACTTTGTCATCTTGTTTTCGCTTTCCATGCAAATTGGATTCAGTTCAGCCTGTTGGTTATGGTAATTTATTGTAGGCATAGGTTCTCCTAAGTTTAAAATACGATTTAAAAATATTGTTATACTGGATGTTTATTCGTATTAAAATGTTTATGCAATTGTTAGCGACCACTGAATATTTAATTTAATTCTTAGATTTCTTTATTCATGACGTGTCCGTTGATTAACTAAATATATTTAAATCACTACCAACTCGGAACACAAAGTTTTTTATGGGTAAACCTAAAAGTTTTACCTTATAGCCTGAACCAGTTTCCGCTTATTGTAAGCTTCGTCAGAGGCTGCCGCTGACAGCGCTTCTAGTGGCAGCCTATTACCAAGCTTATGATAAGCGAAAACTGGTTCAGACTATAAGGTAAAACTTTTACGTTTTTACCCATAAAAACTTTGTATTCCGATTCGGTAGTGATTTAATTATATTTACTTTAATTAAATTTGAGTAAAAGAGAACATTAGAAAATACGTTACGTAACACGGAACATTCTCGTACATTCGATAGTGTTGTTCGACAAGCTTCTCAACTAGTCCAACAGTGCGTGTTTCTGCCAAGACCGCGATGAAGTATCCTCTAGAATTTTCAAGCGCTTGTTAAAGACGCATATTATAAAACCCTACAGATTATAAATAGCCCAAACCTGCTGCTTAGTTTTCAGTTTTACGTCGGGCGATTACTCAGTGCGTTTAGTGGCGATTCATTCAAGTGAGGTTCGAAGTATTGTGGCTAAGTGTTATTGTGTTACAATTGTGCGGGACTCTATTAGTTGGCATTATTATTGCGTGTAGACAAATTTTATGCTTAAATTGTTGTAAGAGATTATCTTTCAGATTACAGTTTATTAATTGTGTCATAGAAGGAGACTTGGTTTGTGTCTTGTATTTTGTTTTCCACAGTTCCATACGACGATCAGTTAGACAGTCGTAACAGTACTGTAGTCGTCGTTTACACAGCTATAAGAGGAAGTGCTGCTAAGCATGGTTTTGTGTTTTTCATCATTTTACAATACTGATGTAACTGGTCTTTACCTTTTCTTCCTTTAGCAAATTCTGATTGCTGTAACATGAAAAGCAGCAAGAAAATTCACAAAAAATAAAGGTCAATTGTCTGATATAAAATACCAGATAACTGTTGTATCACACTTACATTGCTAAATTACAGACTTAATTATAACATCGGCAAAAAGAAAAAAAAATATGAATGGTAAAGTCCCAGAGACTCTGGATTACAAATATCCACACTTAAGACCAAGGCGATGGCTTTTCGTGGAACTGATCCCGTACGGGAAAAAATTGTTATAGATGGCACTGTCTTGGAACAAGTCAGCAATTTTGAATACCTGGGCTACAGTGTGTCTTCTAATGCATGCACCGATGTTGTGAATAAGTTGCATAAGTTCAACCTTACGTGTGGGAGCATTAGGCGAACCGTTAAGTTAGCAAGTAAAGGAACACGCTTAAAATTCTAAAAGGTGATGCCTCTTCCCACATTTCTTTATTGGTTTGAGAGTTGGACTTTAACGAAAGGCCAGACCAGTCGCATCCAAGCGGCTAAAATGAGATTTCTCAGGCACCTGGGAGGGTATACTATCCATTATCATAGAAGAAACACAGACACACGGCAGGAACTGAATATTATGAGTATATTCGACAGAATTGCCAGTTTCTGCTGAATTGGAGGGAACGCCTTTTCCTAACGGATGACTGCCACATCCCCAGACAACTATGAAAGTATAAGCCGAAGGGACGGAGAGGTGTGGGACGTCCGAGGAAGCGCTGGAGTGACCAGGTCTAATTTCTTTGCCTATTTGAGACCGAAACAAACCATCGTTGGTTTAATCATTGAAGATGATGATGATAATGATGATGGTGATGATCGTCCCAAAGATGTTCCCAAAGGTAAACAGCATATTCAAGAAAGTATATCGTAGTGACTTTGATAACTATAGATGCGTCAGCCTGCTTAAAAGGCCTTACAAATTGTAAGCATTTATTCTAGCACAGCGAATGCATTCAATAACGCAGACTCTTCTCTCGGAAGCCCAGCATGTTTTCAGCAAGGACATATTGTGTTTAACTTGTATCTTTATAACAACGCACATCATTAATCAGCATAGAGAATATCAGTTGCCTACATACATAGCTTTCATCGACTTTCGAAAGGCATTTAATAGAGTGACTTAAGGGCAAGCTGTAAGTAATGGGCCTATTGGCAGATACAAACGGCAGAAACGAAATTTCTGAGATCGGTTAAAAGATGTAATAAACGAGATAATATAAAAATGGAGGGATTAAAAGTGATTTAGATATTTTTACAGTCAATGAAAAAATTAAGGAATACAAAAGCAAATGGATTAAACACATCATAGAATGTAAGAAACTAGAATACCGAAGATAGCGAAAGATTACAACCCTAGAAGTAAAAGAAAAGCCGGTAAGAAAAGAAAAGGTGGATTATGGAATAGGAGCAGTGCGCTAAAGCCTAAAACCGTTAAGAAGAAGAAGATGATGATGGTGATGAAAATCATGTATAGTGCAGTGCTTTTCATTGCTTTGCCACTTACCGGTTTTTGTATTTCCATATCTACATTTTTCCTACCGTTGTGGGACCAATAATTGATCCGGATAGGGAAGTTTCAACTGTACACGCAGTTTCAACAGCACAACAGACAGACCACAGAGTCAGGAAATACTGACAATAGTTGGAATAGTGACAACACATGTACACTTGACACTAGTGTAAATCTCACACTGAACTGATATCAAAATAGATTTAAAACAAAATGAATATATACAATATGAGTCTGAGACAGGTTAAGTACGGAAAGCCTGCTGTGTTGCATATTCATAACAGAAGCTGTCAAGTGTTTTGAGTAAACTTCTAAAGTATAATATATTCATTGCTTTACAATCTTCTAGCCCAATATGTTCGGTAATTCTGAAATTACTTTTACAACGAATAATATTGTGGTGCGCCTCCGTAGTTTTTCTTCTTATATCCTTAATCGTAAGATCGGTTTGCTGCAGTTTTGTGCTTTCCTTGTTATTTCCTCATAAGTTTCACAATTTACATCCTACGTAATTTGCTTTATATACTGTAGCCGTCGTCTTCCCTTATATCCTTTACCTTCTATTGTTCCTTCCAACACCAAGTGTAGTAGTCTGCGGACATGCCGCACTGTATGTCCAATAATTTCTACCCTCATCTAATTATGCATTTCGACAAACTTTCTCTCATTGTCTATTCTGTTCAGCACCTCCTCATTTGTAATTTCGTTAGACCATTTTACTTTTAGCATCTTGCGATAACACCATATCTCAAAGCTGTCAAGTTTGTTTCTTTTCCTTCATACCTATTGTCCACGAATCGCAACCATACCTGACAATGCTCATTAGGAAACGTTTCCTTGTTTTAATGGAGATGCTACTTGTTGTTAGTATTCTCCATTTTTTGTTAGAAGCAATCCTAGCCTGCCTGCTAATAATATCGCTTTCACTTGGGCCATCCTTTGTAATTTTACTGCCCAAGTATATAAATTCGCTCACATCCTTGAAGGGTTTCTCCTCTCAGTGTAACCTCTGTGGTTACTGATAATAAAATTGATATCAATTGTCTAATGTTACATAACGGAACGTAATGTAAAATGTAAACTAAACGTAAGAAAGAATAATGGGTTACTTTACAGGGATATGTTTTGTGTGTGTGTTCGTGTAAAGAGATGTGAAGAGATGACACTTTGGTTGTTTCATGGAGTCTCCTAAACTGTTTACGTACAGTAATGGTTCTTAATATTAAGTGCATCAATTACTTCGTAACGCTAAGAATAGAGATCTACACAAACACTTCAATGAGAGTAAAAGCCAATGGCGAATTATCAGATAATATACCTGTAATAAATGGGATCAGCCAGGGGGATTCCCTAAGTCCCTAGTTATGGATGACATTATTAAGGAGGTAAAGCATATGAAAGGATATAGAACGGATAAAAGCGTGTTGAATATTATATGTTATGCAGACGACGTTATACTAATAGCGGCAAATGAAAATAACTTACAAATACTGACGAACAATTTTAACAAAGCATGCCAGAAATATAACATGAAGATAGTGGAAGAGAAAACAAAATCAATTAGAATTTCAGCTGACCCATTACGGTGTAAGCTTGTAACAAATGACAAAATAATAGAACAAGTAATGCAGATATACTACTTAGGAACAACAATAGGGCAGATGAAAAAATAAAACATCAATTGATGAAAGCAAAACGAATTGCTGTATTCATGAACAAAGTTGTATACAATAGCAAATACCTCATGCAAAAATCAATACGAGGGTTTACTAAAGCAAAATACGTCCTATCAATATCCTGTGCATCAAAGACCAAGTCATAAACAGCAACAACGTAAAGAAAACGACAAACTATGGAAATGACAATATTACGGAGGGTACTAGGAAAGACAAGGTACGATAGGTTGCCAAACAATAATACTGTACAAGAGAAAGTGTAATGTAACCAGTAGCGTACCTAGGGGGGGGGGCGAAGGGGACGGCCGCCCCGGGCGCCGCTTGAAGGGGGGCGCCAAAATGCCAAAACAATTTTTATTTGTACTTTAGGACAACAATATAGGGTTAGGAGGAAACATGCAATATAATGTACATGTGACAGAATGTGTTTTAGAATAAAGTTATAATGAAGTTTCATGTGGTCCCATGCATTGTTAGCTATTTTTAGCTCGTCGGGTCAGTCAACTGAAGCAAACGGACGGATATCCAGTGTTGCTGTAGACTTCGAGAGTGTCAGATCGTGATAGTGGCGGTGTTTTGAATAATTTTAAGTGCTAATTGTTTATCACATTACTTACTTCATCCAGGTAAGACTCATCTATCATTTTCAGCTTGGAGGTGATTTTAATGCTACGAGTAATTACGAAACCCACCGACGCTGAATTAGGCGGGAAATGTATTAGTACACACCACGTGTTTTAGTGTACTTTGCGCTTGTTAACTAACAGAATGTCGGTAATTTATTTGGTACCGGTAATTATAGTAAATTAAAACCAGCGTGCCTGTCCAATAAAACTGTGTCCGTTGTTCGTTTCAAAATATAACTTTTAAGATATTATTCGTGCGTTTGTTAATTAACCGTGTTAGTAATTATAGAGATCGCAGTTTTTCTGTATGCGTCACATTTATAGAGATCTCAGTCACAGTCTCTCTGTGTGCGTCAAAGTTATAATATTTTTGTTAGCCTACGCAAGACCAACTACAGTACTCAGACCTTAAGGCAGGTTTCAATTAGTGGCAATATGGCAGTAACCGCAGGCCAAGCATGAATTCAATGTGATCGTGAATGCCAGTTTAAAGTAATCGTTGTGAAAGAAATATTTTGAGTCTGTTTGTGCTCGTTCTTTATATTTTTAATAGTATTTTAGTCGTTCGGTTCGTTTGCTTAGAAGTTTAATATACTAAGTAAGTTATTTCCTATTTGCACGTGTTCCAGTATAGGTTAAGTGTTTGTTTATCTTTGTGTTTCAGTGTTTTTTTTTTATTATTATTAGTGCCGTTTCAGAATGTCATGTACATATATTAGATTAATATGGGTCGATCGTGTTGTGTACCCTTTTGTAAGTCAAATTACGGCAATTCTTCTGGAATTTCTGCCTTCACATTTCCGAAGGACAAAGTCTTACGAGACACATGGATTCGGTGCATTCATCGCGACAATTTCAGTGTAAATAATAAAACTGTCGTGTGCATCAAACATTTTGATCCTAAGTTTATTGTGCGCGAAGACATTTTTCCCGTTGAGAATGGTGAACCAATTCACATCCCTAGGAAAAATCCTAAATTGACACCTGATGCCTATCCAACCATATTCGACAATCAGCCTTCGTACAACAACATAAGTTTACCTCAAGAAAGAAAGGACCCTGAAGAACGTAAACAGCAATTGCTACAGAGAGACGAAGAAGCATTTAAACGTTGGTGTGAATAAGACAAGATCAATAATTTTCAGGTTTTCACGACAGAAATGAAGAAGAGAAATGTACGCCCATTCAGTGTGATTGTGAATGATGATAGTGTTCTATTTTTAAAACTTCAACACCAAGACATTCCATCAATACTAGTGAGTTTTAAAGTGATGAGTGACCTAGAAGTGCAAGCATATTATAAAAACATTCCTTTACCTGCAGAAAAATTAAAGTTTATATTAGGATGTGAAGGACAGGATGGCCTGAAGTGTGACAGATGGAGCAAGTTTGAAACTCTGGTAAGTCATCTTAGTAGTTATGAAGAGAGTAATATTGAACTGAGTGACAGGGTCCTTATTTTGGAGTATGCTTATTTTCTGGAGTAGATACGTTATTTAAAATTGTTTGTTGGATCTGTGCAGTGCTAGTTTTGGTTGACTTCAATATTTTGGTGAGGGGTGCATAATGGGCTAATGGGCAGGTTGTCCTAATGTTAATAAGAGGAAAAAGGATTTTTTAATTTTTTGTTTGGTGTTGTGTTGCTTAGTGTGTGTATTTGTATTTTAAATGAAGTGAATTTTGTTAGGTACTGATAACTTGCTGTTTGTTAAAAGCTTTTAAAATTTGCTCTATGTATCATACTCTCCTAGATGAAGTGCACTTTAAATTAGCATTGCTATTTTAAGCATCAAATATTGCGTTTATGAAAACCATCGATAAATATTTTCGTAATATAAATTTCTCACGACTATTATTAGGTTATTCGGCGCCATGTCAGCTTTGGCCTGGTACGGCAGCCATGTTTTTTCTGTATTATGGTCTGAGTATTGGCCTACGACGCATACCAGCCTCGACGAACACACACGAAACGAAACGAACATACGCGAAGCAGTCGGTATGCGTCAGGCGTTTACACGCTCACACAAATTTGCGCATACGTGTTTGTATGTATAAACGGAAGTTTGAAGATTACCTTTTGTTTCCCACAGCGTAAAGTATAAATACGAGATTAAAATGTAAGATATTACATTAAGAACAACTACATAATAGTTTCGCTAGTTTTGTTATACCGGTATTTAGGTATAGGCGTATAATTTTGTTTTCATATAGGCTAACTTATAATTCTTCTTATTCATTCATTTATCGAAAAGTCGCCGCAAAATGCTAAACTAATATTTAAGTTACTTCATATGGTGAGGCATACGGACAAACCAATATTTCTTTTTTAAACGCGTAGTAATATTAATTATAGCCCTAATTTATTTACGCGATAAATGACTGGTATGCATTAATCGAATGTGAAGTGTCCTAATATTTTATTTAAACTGATGTATACAATTATTTTTTTACTTCTTCTTTCTTCAACCTAACATTCGTATATGACATGACCATATTTCCAATGTGTTTTGTTATTATACTTTGTATATTAATAAATTTCATTTTTATATTTACCAACAGCATAATTCATTAGGATTTTCTGCTTTTCTAATGCTTTTAGTTGTTTCTCGTTATAAAAACCATATGTTTTAAAAACAACCAACAGCCTCCTAAATATATTCATACTTGAGCGCGACAGAGAAAAAAAGGCGGATACGCGAAAACAATAGCTAGATTTAACAATCTGCTAATAATGGTTGGATCTTTATAATTTAAGGGCGATTATTACTCGTGACGAAATTCGCAAAAAATCCCTAAAGCTGAAACCAAGTTTAACCAATTAACTTTGTTCTATTCCAGATCCCAAAAATGAAACTACGGAAGCCAAGTGGGGCTCAGTATAGAAAACTGAAACAACAACGTACTGAATCAATCGAGAGTTGCAAGTTATTTATGAAAGCTTTCATAGAAGGATCATCGTCATCGACCTCTACAACTCGAAATGAACCTGAACTTGACAGCGACGAATTGAATCTTGAATTTGAAGCATCGAACATTGATAGTCAAAAAGATGATGGTTCTAGTACTTCCCGGCTGAAGGACTATTCTCAAATTACAACATCAACCAGTGACTTTGAAGAAGATGACTCAAATCAAAACTTAGAATCAAGTAAAGTAGGACCTTCACGTGAAAACTCAGCACCTGAAAATGAAAGTTTTGACAAAATTGAAAATAGGCCTACCAGCTTGAATGAAATGATTGAAAGTAAGGCTGATCCACTTGACAATGATAACTGTGAAAAATTGATGTTGCACGACATTGGAGTGTGGCCGACGAATATTTCAAAACAATGTCTTGACTCATTTGTAATGAAAGGTACATACCAACTGCAAAACAAAGACTCTGTTTTTCCTGAGGATGAATCTGGACGATCTCTGCATAGGCATTGGTTTAAAAAAACTTTGAAAAATGGAGAAAAGGTTAATCGGTCATGGATGTGTTTTACCCCATCTAAGAAATCCCTGTTCTGTTTGTGTTGCACGCTATTTCCGCAGAGAAATCATAAATCTAGCTTTAATAATGAAACAGGATTTTCAACATGGCGAAAGTTAAATCCGCGCGTTCAAGATCATGAGAACAGCCCCGCTCACAGGGTTGCGTTTTTGGAATGGAAGGACTTAGAACGTGCCTTACAAAAAGGGACAGCTATTGATGACCGCCTTCAACAACAGGTTCTAGAGCAAAGTAGAATTTGGAGAGTAGTTCTTGAACGTGTAATTGCTACTGTTCAAACATTGGCTCAACAGAATTTAGCTTTAAGAGGCCACAGAGAGTCGATTGTAGACGATGACAATTGTAGACCTGGGAAATTTCTCGCTCTCTTGAAATACCTAGCTAAATTTGATCCCGTTATGAGGGCTCATTTGCAATCAGTGTCCGAAAATCCAGGAAGTGTATCATATCTTTCTCCTCGAGTGCAAAATGAGGTTATAAACCTCCTAGGTGAACATGTTCGAAAGACAATTATTGCTTCCTGCAAGCATGCCAAGTATTTCAGTATTATGTTTGATAGTACACCAGACACATCACATGAAGAACAAATGTCGCAGATTGTAAGATTTGTCGAAGTAAAACAAGGTTCAGTTGAAGTCAGGGAATGTTTCATAGATTTTGTTCCAATTGAAGACAAAACGGCTGAGGGCATTGCTGAAGTGATAACGAAGAAATTGGAAAAAGATGGTTTAAATTTTGCAGATTGTAGGGGTCAATCTTACGACAACCAAGCAACAATGGCTGGAATTCATTCTGGCGTCCAAACAAGGTTATTGGATCTAAATCAACAAGCCGTGTTTGTTCCCTGTGACAATCATTCGCTTAATTTGGTTGGTGTTCATGCTGCACATGTTAACGTAAATGCAGTTACTTTTTTCGGGACTGTTGAACGCGTATATGCCTTTTTCTCTAGTTCAACTCACCGGTGGAGTGTTCTTAAGGAACATGTGAAATTAATGGTGAAGGGGCACTCTGACACGAGATGGAGTTCAAAGGCAGAAGCTGTGAAAGCCTTATCATCCCAGTTAGATGGAGTATTAAGCGCTTTAGAGAAATTGAGAGATACACTATCTGAAACCATTGATACTAGACAGTCTGCATCACTGTTG
The DNA here is from genome assembly GCA_034769895.1 of Magicicada septendecula. Taxonomy (NCBI): domain Eukaryota; kingdom Metazoa; phylum Arthropoda; class Insecta; order Hemiptera; family Cicadidae; genus Magicicada; species Magicicada septendecula. The sequence goes on from CM068371.1 coordinate 2,977,035, forward strand.
ATAAATGCCATTGAAAGATTCGATTTTGTGAGTCTACTCTTTTTCTGGTCTGAAGTCCTCCCCAAGATTGACAGAACTCAAAAAACCCTGCAAATCAAAGGTATTTCGTTTACCTATGTACTAATCTGTCTACAGTCTCTCCAAGATAAACTTAGCGAATGGAGAGAAAACCTTCCTGATGACGTGGTGACAAAAGCTGCTGCTAAGTGTGAAGAATGGGGAGTACCTACAGAACGAAGAGAAAGAAAAAAACGAAAAATGCCCGGGGAAATAGCTGAGGACTTTGGACTTTCCTGGAAAGATGAAGTAAAACGAAGCATAGTAGAGATATTGGATAAGCTTCTATTGGAATTAGGTCAACGGTTCTTAAATGTTAAGCAACTGGACTCACGCTTTAGATTCCTTTGTAATTTCGAAGATTACATGGATATAAAATACAAAGAAAAAGAGATGGAAGAGCTGAGAAAAAAGTGTTTAGGAATTGCAGAAAAATACCCTAATGATCTAAATGGAGATGAATTATTTAAAGACATAAAAGATATCATAACTCTATTAAGAAGATCAAAATCAAATGGTGAAGAGCTTGATTTAAAAAATCCTAAAGATATCTTATTATACATATCTGCTATGGGATTAGAAGCATATAGCACTTTAGTCGTAGCACTTAAACTTCTTCTAACTATACCAGTATCTGTGGCATCATGTGAGAGATCATTTAGTAAACTAAAACTAATACAAAGCTACTTAAGATCCACAATGACGAAAGAGAGACTAACTAATTTAACAATTCTGTCAATTGAAAGTGACGTGGCATCTGCTTTAGATTATACTCTATTAATAAATGAGTTTGCATCACTGAAGGCTAGGAAAGTACACTTATAAAACTGCATGTTGATTGAACAAAGTTATAGTTAAAGCTATAGTTATTTTCTAGTTTAAATGCCTGCTATATACATATACAATTATTAATAATTCAATAAATTGTTATAAAAGTGTTTTCCAACACTGTAAGAATCTTGAATCTAAGATATTTTATTTGAGAAATTTTATATTTTTCATGTTTTTTTCAAAAAATGCAATGTTACTTTCATTTTGTGCAATATATTTACATTGCAATATTTTAGATATGTAAGGTTTTTCAGTTCTTCTTATAGTTAGAGTTTAATTTTCAAATATAAGTTGTATCGTATTATACCAGATTTGTTAAGTACTTATTAGCCAATTATAATCGTTTGTTACAAATAAACTGAATCTTTATTGAAAATAACCTAGTCCTAATGAAACTTATAAATATTTAATTTATGACAATTATTGTGTGCTGACATAGATAATGATCAGTGTAGTGTGATCAGAGATGTAGCACAGAAACAGCCGACAGTAAACAACAGAAGAACAAATGTGGGCGAGGAATGGGAGTTGGAAGTAGGTAAGATGATTCTACAGTCACCAATTGTGAAAGGACGGGGGGCGGCAATCTTGAAGTTTGCCCCTAGCGCCAGTTGGCGTAGGTACGCCACTGAATGTAACAGATATTAATTCGTGGATTGCGCAAAGAAGAAGGAGATAGAATGAACACATATCAAGAATGGATGCCACAAGGCTACTGAAAAAAGCAAGTGACAGCCAACCAAACAACAAAGACGATCATTGGCCGGCCAAGGAAGAGGTGGAGTGACAGCAGGTAGGACCGCTTTTATATAGAACAGATCTTCTTCTAGGTTTGCAGCCCATAGTCTGGTTGGCAGCAGCTCACCATTCTTCATGCTTCTCTGCTTTTCTTTTCAAGCACAATATGATGTGGCGTTCATATCGGCGATAATGTGTTTTATGTAGTCTAAACGGGGTCGTCCTCTGTGATTCTTCCCTTCAATTGTTCTTCCTGTTATTCTCTTAACCAACCCACTGTGTCGTAGTATACGCCTTATAAACTTAGCTCTTCTGCTTTTTAAATTTTCAAGAAAGCTCTTCTCCTCCTGAGCTCTTCTAAAGACTTCCTGATGTGTTATTTTCTCCGTCCGGCTTATCTTGAATATTCTTCTGTAGCACCAGGTCTCAAATTTTTGGAGTATTTTCTTGTCACTTTCTCCTATTGTCCAAGATTCACTACCCTATAGGGCAACTCTCCACACGTATGTCTTTACTAGATTCTTCCTTATTTTTAGGGTGATCGTGTTTGTAGTGAAGAGAATTTTTGTTTGTTGAAAGCAATTTTAACCTGGTTAATTTTGCTTATAATTTTCTTACTGCTAAGTCCATCACTTGAGATTTTACTTCCTAGTTAGTTATATTCTATAACTGCCGGGAGAACATTATTTCCATTTTTGACTGGACCGTCTTCCTTCCGACTACAGACTAGGAATTTGGTCTTTCGTTCATTATAGAACAGATCAGAGTCCTAAAAAGGAAGTTAAAGAAGAAAAAGGAGAAGAAATATAAAAAGAATAAGGAGAAGATTACTTACGTAATGTTTGATCGTTTAAGTCAACTGGGTCAGAATTGAAATATCAGAACTGTGACAGCACACAGAGGCTTAAACAATGGCAGCCTTATACGATGACAATGGTAAAACTCACGTGACAAAAATAGAATTCTTAAGAGCAGTGGAAGTCTGTGTTCCTCATAAAAGATGTCACAACCTAAGTACTAAATGCGAACTTGTTCTGTTAACTGAGTACGTACCAAACAGCTTGTTTCTACTAGATATTCTAAGGTTCTGTTCTTCACCTAGCAAATTCAATTCAAAATTCAAATTCACTGCTTTTTGTAAACATTGCCTGTAATTGTTTTTTAAATTGATCATCTGCAACTAAAATCGTGGACAGGCATGCTGAGGTTTTCAATTACGTATCAAATGTCTACTGCTGAGATCAAGTCATCCGTACAAACATTAAACATAATCAGGTACTTATTGCAAGCCTAGTTTACTCATTGCTTTATGAAAACTTTTGCAGATAATCTTATTTCTTTTCAAATGTATTACTATTTCGGTGTCGCATAAACATTTATTGTACGATTACTATTACCTGTCATGAATATTACTTCTTTTTCATTATTCCTTAAAGTGTACTGATGTCGATACAAACAGAGATTTTGTCGAATCTGCGTAGGTCAAGTGTGGTTCAAGAGTGGTAAGTTCCCTGTGTTTTGATAGCCTGTCTTAGGTAATAATATTTTCCCAGGATAAAGTCAGAGTGTTTAAAGGAAATCAGTAAAAACTATTTCCTAATTGCCTTAAGTTACTTGTTTGTGAAAGTCCCATATCGGTAAGGCAAAGCGATAGGGTTGAGGGTGCCGGTTCTGACATATATAATATAGGAGAACATCTATAGAACTATATAGATTTATAGAAAAATAAAATAGAAATGTTAGATAGAACACACCAGACAAGAGACAAACATGTTTGCATCCACTCAAGAACGTTGCCATGAACTGATAGAAAAACAGTGCATATTAAGAATCATAAAAAAAAGAAGTCATAATTTACAGAAAGGCATTCACAAACTGAGCTATCGCATTTTCAATATAATTTGAATATATCTATGCACTAATAAAACAAACTAATGGCACTTTCTGAACATCTGACATCTGCAGTAACACAAGTTAATTTTTTAGACGACGTAGCCGGTAGAACAAGCTTAGCAATTTCTGCAGAAAAAACAAATTTCTCACGAACATTAAAAATGCGCCAAAAATTCCTGCTAACAGATATTGGTCAAGTAACGAGGGTTAGAAAATTTTAAGTATTTATGAGAAATAACTCAAGAGAATGGTTTAGAAAAATCTGTTATAGAAGAACGGATTCATAAAATGGAAAGAGCATATGGTATAACTTAAGATATTTACAATACAAAGCGCATATGTAAAAACAGGAAAATAAAGCATTTCAGTACGGCCAGAATGCCTATATGCAAGTGAATGTCTCGCATTGAATTATAATTTAGACAAACTAGAAATATTGGAAAGACGAATTATTAGGAAAATATTAAGCCCACGAAAAAGCTTCATAAGGTTTCAAATTAAGAACTAATGATGAAATATATAAAAGTTTAGAAAATGTAACAGAAACAGTGAAAAATAGAAGATATGTATTTTTTGGACATTTATATAGAATGCACGAAAATAGGTTAACAAAACAGATCATTTAATATCTGTGGGGAAAGAAGTCAAAATCCAGTTGGAAAGAAGAAGTAAAACACGATATAAAAAAAATAATATAAATGCAGAAGAAGCAATTGAAAGAAACGTTTTTCGAACAAAAGTGTTAAAAAAGGAAGGAGTTCAAAGTAAAAGAGAGAAAAACGCAGGTTCAAAGTGGACTCACGATAAGGAAAAGATGAAAGAATATTGGAGAAAAAGAAAAGAACAAGGAATAAAGAATTGAAATTGACATGTGGTCCTCAGATGACCGATAAAAGTAGACAAAAACAAAAGTAATGGGTTTCGAAGGCAAACCTCCTATACGATCAACAAAATCCCATACCTAAGATATGACATTACATATCAATTTGACGAAGAAATCGAGAGAAAACTAAGCATATTTCAGACGATTTGCGGCACTACTAAAAGAACTTTAGGGAGAAAAACAAGAAAGAAAACTCAAATAAAGTTCTATAAGTTTATGGCAGTCTCGACTTATTTATACGGTTCCAAAACATGGCTACTAACTAAATTGAAAGATACAAGTCACATACAAAATGCAGAGACGAATTTCTTGAGATACGTAAAGGGATGTATACGAAACAATTGAATCAGAAACGATGTGATAAGTCATGAACTGGGTGTATTCTCTGCAAATACAAGAACCAAGGAATGTAAGCTGAAATGGATTGAACATATAGGTAGAATGGAAGCGAAAAGGCTACCTCAGCAAGTTTTACAATATTCGCCGAAAGGAAAATAGATGTGGGAAGACGACGGTAAACATTGCTTGAAAATAGAGACCGTAACAGGAGATGTCGCCTAATCCTGGAATGAAGAAGAAGAAAAATAGAAGTCGATAGAAAGCGTTTTCTTTTACACGAACAGCCCAGCTGTGGGCCACGCGAATATTATTTCCTTTTCTTCTCCTGCCAGAAGGCCCTCACTCGCACACTATGCGCCGCCTTCCTTTCCACTGTCCACGCCTTTCTTGCCTTCTTCTCACTGTAGAGAACCTCAAGATTTTTGAATTTTGTTTCTGTATGTATTTCTATCCACACAGTCGTTCAAATAGGTACTCAGTGCATAATTTCCCCCTTGAATTGTTTGATGTATCCATTCAGACTATAAAGTTGTCATATATATTTGAAAATTTGTTTTTTTAATGTATACCGATTCATCCGAACCATATGTCCAAGAAATCTCACTCTTTCCTTCGGAAAGCCGTTTTCAGAACTTCCAGATCCTTGTACAGCTCTTCTTTGGGTCTATGCCTGTACCCATCTTCAGTTTTCTTGGGGCCATAAATTTTCCGAAGAATTCTTCGTTCAATTTTAAGAAGAGGTTCCAAATTTTGAAAGCGCATTGTTTCCACTCCGTACATGATCACCAGCCTGATCACAGTGCTATTATGGCGGACTTTCGCACTTCTGGAAAGGTTTTTCTTTCCGTACAGTTACCGGGTTAGAGTAAAGACCTTTGCTAATTTGCGTTTCCTTATCTTAAACGATTCTATTGTAACCCCTCTTTCCTTTTATGTATTTTTAAGAATATAAAACAACTTCTTTTATTTTAATATTTTTTTTTTTTGAAAGAGAAGCCACAAGTCAATTAGGACTAGGCCGGAGCCTAGAGAAGCAAAAATTATGACGGGTCCAGTATGACGGGACTTGCAATGAAACTCAGCTGTAATATAACAATAACGGTTTTTATTGTATGCCAAGAATTAATACATGTAGGCAAACTCTATCACATAGTTACCCCCCCCCATGAATCATAAATATCACAAATAAATTAAGCCCTGCTTTAACAGTATTAAACACAACATGTGTATATCATAACGAGTGTGTATAATATTCAATAAATATATATAAATATAAAATTCTCCCCCAGTTTGTGACTAGCTAGACACAGACAAAACATAACAAGACACACTGAAACATAAGGCACATAGACTCACAATTATACATCAATTCTAACACGAATGCCCCTGGAATGCACCCGCCTTGCAGGCAGTGTTAGTACCATACCCAGAACCCAGCAGTGATAAAATGTTCGCCCATCAGCAACCCGTTTCTGTAGAATTACATAAAAGCCAAAACCCCAAAAAGGATGATAATTACTCATAACGCATAAGTAAGACCGGACCGCCCATATGTATAGCATTCCACTGATCAATGACCCATCATGAGCGTATGAACCTTAAGTTCCTTCCACAGCATTAAATAAAAATTTACGGAAACTACATCACCTGATTTTGAACAGTTGTTATACAATTCTAAACGGTTAATTTGCTTCACAAATTCCGAAGGATTTAATAAATCAGTATATACTTTAACAGTCGGAAAATTAATCAGTCGAGGCTTTACAAATTTCAAAAAAAAATTTAAACAATATATGTTTTACAAAAATTAATGAGTATATGTTCTATAGTTAAAAGAAAATTAATCAGCAGATACTACAAGTGAAAAGTTAATCAATATGTGTTTTGCAAGTTAAGAAAAACAATCAGTATAGCCCTTTGTAAGGTACAAAATCAATTAGTATATGCCCAGAAAAAAGCAAATTATTTTCTATTAACCCCGAATGGCTATATAAATATAATTGAAATGAAAGTACAATAAAACGGTTGTGCCCTAGCAGCTGTGGGAGCGCGCCAGCATGTGGTTGACAAAATTTGACAGGAATCTAACCTGCCTCAGGCTGCACAAACATGTGTCAGACAAAAACTAAGTCCCTTTTTAAATCCCAGAAAACGGCCAAAAAAAAACAAAGGAAAACCCCCAGCCCTTAAATGTTAAACCCAAGGTGAATTTAATATTTACTCATTTCTGTTCCAGCCGGAACAGAGTCCATAACATGTTCTATAATTTTTGTAAAGAGTAATATAATAATGAAATGCAAACGGTAAAATGTCCAAGTGTAAAAATATGGCACGCTCCCCCCAGTGCAGCACACAACTACAAGCAGTGCACTTAGTGTTAGGTAATTCAGTTATAAAAAGTGTTCTTGAAATTAACTCATGAAGATCAGCTGCTCCCATTTATAGCAGACAGTCTGGACACGTGGTCACATGGATTCAAGTGATATTTACTGTAAAACAGGCGCGCTGCCGCCCCGGCCCCAAAAGGAAAATAAAAGAGTGCATATCACCTTAATACTGCTGACTAAGTGCTACATCGTGAACTGGACACCAGCTCCCTCTCCGGACAGGATCGTGTCTAATGGTCCATGACTGATGCAGTTGTACGGCAATCAGCAAAACCAAATCTCCGTCTTAATCAAGAACCCTGTTAATTCATATAAATTAGAGAAATGTTCACCAAAAATGTACACCCAAGGTCAGGTAATTAACCTCAGAACGGGCCTTCAACCAACTCTCAATAAATGCACAAGTTTTATTAATAAAATCTTTGCAACCAGCTTACAGAGTAGAAAGTCAGCCATGGAATAATTAAATTTTGATAATGAAAAGACTATATCAAAAGTGGCGTAATGTAAAAGTCATCAGCACCATGTCTACATGCTTCAACAGAAATTAACAGGTTAAGCGCCACGTGGTGACCAATAATCATTATTTGACCAAAAATTTAACTTCAAGGCACTCACAGTATTAATAATGTTTTAACATTGATAATATTTCCTCTATGGAAGTTCTCACAAATAAATTCTCTAGTGTAAAGTTACTTAAAGAGCTCCCCGACAGTCTGCTGCATGAATGGACACAGTTCACTACCTGACTACGCACTAACTTTTAGCCATTAATTTTTAACATTCTACACCTTTATCATGACAATGACAATTACAATACCTCTCACACTATTATAGTAATAATAAAAGGAACATGTGCTATATACTGAACATTAAGTAAATTACTAAACAATGAGTTTTCTTTTAATATAAAAACTGTCGGATCGCACTCCCATAATTAGGTCCTTTTATACGGTTGCATACACCTTGTTATTAATTATCCATTTAATATGAATTACTTTTAAACACATAAAATAATGCAATTCTTACCGGGATTCGCTTAAGTTTCAGCAAGCCATGTAGATGCAGAGAAACTACGCCGTAATTGTTCGGAGAGAGAAGCCGATGTATTTCGTAGCGGGGCGGTGAGCTGACTAAGCGCTGTAACCCTGAACAAGCCGCCCCTCACTAGGAGTTGCGCGCGCAGCCTTAACGGAGCCGGACAAGGGTCGTTTCAACTGACCCTTGCATTCGCGTTATTTTACAATTAAAATTAAAATTTTCTAAAATTTTCGACAGCCGGATTTACACCGGCACACTATGCCTGAGACGTTATTTTATTGAATTTATTTTAAAATATTTTTTTTATTTTGTAGATATTAACGTTACCATGGCAACACGCAATCTATTCTTTTTGCATAGTATCCGACCTCTGTCCAAATGTCGCGGAAAGATTGTCGTTCTGTTCCATGACCGCGGCTGTTCTGTCTGTACGTTCGTAAATTTATCTTAGCCATAAGTGATTTCGCTTAGTTTCCATACGAGAGTAGACACCAGAACTGAAATGTAGTTGTTTTACGTATCTCATATACGGCGCTGAATGCATATACAGTATCGGAACTCTACCTTTATCCGTTCCAGCAGTACATTTTCGATGTTTTTAATATGCGATTGTATGATATTCTTTGTCTGAGACGTTTCAGTATATGTTTTCCAAGTTATTTAAAATTAGAAAGCGGTTATTATTAATATTAATATTATTGTGGTTGTTGTTGTTATTATTATTATGATTATTATTATTCCTTACACACTATAATGTTGCATCCATTAGCCATTGTTTGAGAAACAAATCCAAATACAATGTTTTGATTACCACATAATTTGAATCGGAGATGGTTCAAGTGGAATCTCACTCGGGGAGCTGTTTTTGAAAAACATAGATTTGCAGCCATTTGACTTTATCTTTAGTCCAATCAAAATACAAAAGAGGTTAAGAGGTTAAGCAAATAATTTATGAAACTTTATTTGCATTCAAACACTTGTTTACTCTGTTCAGATTTTATTCTATTACTTCACTGATGAATGCCAGATACTCGATTGAACTCGAGTTTTAAACAAACTCACAACTTGTTTAATGGAAAACGTTTAAATAGATTTTCTACAGATCTGTAATCACAATCGTTTACTGAGTAGCCGCAGAACCGATACCAGCTTAATAGTTTTGAGTTGCAGCAGCACAAGACAAATTGGTTTTTCAACGAGCCTTCTGCGTACACTTGACTCATTGGGAAACATCTTCTATTGGTTAGTGATTTATTACAACTCAATACATTTTTCTGCTGGTTTAAGTGCGCTTCCCATGATATTGCCATAACATATACAGTCTCGTCCCTCTCCGAAGCTTTCCCTTCTGGGTAAATTCACCCCAAACTCATACTCTTATATTGACTGCCTTTTCAGTTACGTTGTTGTCCATCTTTTTCCTTTAGCACACCTTTATCACTTTCTATCATCATCATCATCATCATCATCATCATCATCATCATCATCATCATCATCATCATCATCATCATCATCATCATCATCATCCTCTGCAAGGACTAAACCAAATACGGTTTGTTTCTGTCTCAAACAGCCAAAGTCTAGAGCTGGTCACTCCAGCGCTTCCTCGGACGCCCCACACTTCTCCGTCCCTACGGCTTATAGTTCCATAGTTGTTTGGTGATGCGACAGTCATCGATCCGGCAAAGATGTTCCCAACAGTTCAGCCGATACTGAGCTATCCTGTCGAGTATACTCATAATATTCAATTCCTGCCATATATCTGTGTTTCTTCTATGATCATGGAAAGTATATCCTGTCACGTGCCTGACAACTGAGAAATCTCATTTCAGCCGCTTGGATATGACTGGCCTGGATTTTCGTTATCACATTTATCAACATATTATTTTGTGTAACTGATAATTATGTGTTTTCCGTTTCCGGGGTCCGGAGTCTAGGCTAATAAATAGGAGTACGAGACATTTCTTTATAAGTAGTCGAATAAGTATTCTAAAAATGGGAAGACTGTTCCGTGAGCAGTGTTCAGCAGAATCTAAGAGTGTTTACGACGATGATGTTGACAAAAGTGTGTGTGTTTGGGTGTGTGCCGGCACTTGTCCCCTCGACATGTAGTACATGCATAAGTTCTTTAAATTGAATGCTTTAAATTTGAAAAATTTTATATAATTTAAGTTTAGTGACATGTTTTTAAAGTATTTTTAGAGACGTTTTTAAAACTATAAACCAATATGAAGTATGTAAAACCCAGTTCAGCTGACAGTTCATATTGTGTATATTGCGATAAACACATGTTGCATAGAATAGGTAGTCGCTAAACTGTGTATTGGACTGTTGTCGGATTACCAGTGACTTTATTACAACTGACACAACTTTGAATTTAATACAGTTTATATAAAAAATAACAAAACTAATTACTCTGTCTCTGTTGACCTGAATATAAATTAAAATAAATTCTTATATCTTATATAATCTAAATATATGAAATCTTTTTTTTTTAATTCTTTTGTCTCTTGCAATTACAAATATTTAGTTTATTACTTACTCTACTGTTTTTGTCTAATGAGGTTTTATTAGAGTGTATAAAATTTTTAAAATAAAGTCCACTTCCCTTTTATAAAGAATGTAGGTTTCAGATATTGTTACGAAGGTCTACTTGATCGTCGTAGGTACAGTAGAAATCACCAATTAAATCACTAATCACCAGCTTCAATTATCACAGTTACACAGTTCGTAATTAAAAACACAGTCTCTTACAACAAATCAAATAAAAATTGTTCACGCGCAATAAAATGTAAACTAATATAAACACAATTGTATTACAATTATACCCCCCGATTATAAAACACAATACTTCACTAATAACCACTTGAACGCACACAGTATCGCCCGACAAATAAATCGAACCGCTCTATAATATATCGTAACTATAACTGAAACTGAACGTCGTTGAGTACAAGTGTTTATCCCCCTCCCCGAAATATTATATTATTCCATAGTGCGCATTAACAATAAAGGAAAACATTACAGCGTAGTTCATTGCGGCCTTGACACATTTCGCCCGGCTTCTGGTACAGTCTAGCTAATGCGTCGAGAATCACATACGCCACACAGATTCAGCTGGATTCATCTGGAACATTCGATAAACAAGTAGATGTCGTAACAATATGTTGATGATCCAGTCTGGATACTGATGTGTTTCGTTCAATCTGGACACTGGTGTGGGTTTCTTAAATCTGGATACAAATGTTGATTCGATCTGCTGGATACCGATGTGAGCTCTTTCTGGTGTCCGGCATTCAAGGTCGTTCTCGGGTTAAAACAATTAGGCCTACATAAATCCAGTCGACTTTAAGTGTCTTTTTATAGCAATTCGTCTACTCTCCCGATTTAGGACTTTTAAAAAATTTACTATTGAGCAGTAGCTAGCGGAAATTTTTAACATATGTTCGTAACGAATAGAAGAGCAAGCATCTGAACTAGTACAACACATCAGATTTTACAGACTAACTGTTCAACGAGAATTAGAATTCAAAATGATAATTTACCCCAATTCTTGTACGCTGATTGTTTAATTCGTAACTCTCCTCTGCTTCTGTGGCCAAAATAAAACTATACTTCCATTAGACTGTTTGAAAGCAATTCGCGGTCAAGAAACCAGTAAAATATTACCACCTATTTTATGGGCCATAAAACATACTTTGTTAAAAAAACTCATAAAATCGGTTCTTGAATTTACTAACAATTACTGGCATTTGATAAGTCTTTTCATTGGGCGTATTCTGGCACAAGTCTCATATCAAAACTCAACTTAGAACAAAAGTTATTTAATTCAATATGTTTTTTATTATTATCTTGTAAAATAATTAAATATTCTCGCACACGCCTACCCATCATTTGCACCATTTCACAAAACAAACAGTTTATTTTCAAAAAGTCAAACCTTCGCTCAACAGTCCCTGAAAGGACCAAGGCGTACCGCGCGGCTGTTGTGTGCAATGTGACCGGTTGCATGGCTAGTACAACGCGCCACCAGCCGCTAGTTGAGGTATTCACAGCAAGGAGGCGGCGCTGGTATCGCAGCGCCTACTCAGTTCGGCCTCACGACGCTGAGTGCACGCCGTACGGAGCTTACGCCGGGAATTGAACACGGGACCACGAGCGCATCAAGCGCCCGCGTTAGCCACTAGACCATCAGGAGGCTCAACAGTTTATTTTACTTTTTAAAAATACGTAAAAATTACAATTTGAAAATCTCTTACCAAGTAACATACAATGTCCAAGCCTGCAGTCTTTACTTATACACATTTTTATTTCATCATACTACCATAAGCTTACAACCCCAATAATATTTTATAAGCATTTTCTACTCACTGCAGTATACGCCTACTGTTGAGTATTTTAATTCGGAAACAGCTATTACCTGTGGTGACACTGTTATGCAGTAAATCACCATATATTTGTTGAAAAAAACGAAAATTATAACTCTAAATTACGAAAGTAAATAATGAGAAAAAACTAAAACATCGGGAGGGTATCGAAGGAGTGGCACACTACAATTGCAGAGCTAAGTGGCGCCATCTGTTATGAATTGATACAGAAGACAAACAAAACGCTTAATATTTATTAAAACGTAATTACCGCACACCCGCATGCTCCGTATGTTTTCTCACTATTCATTTGGAAAAACTTTATTTTTGTTTACTTATTAAAATATTTTATACTCTTAAAGTTGCTTTAAAGTTGAATACCAAGATTTTAATCTCAATTATTTTCCACATCCTGCGTATACAGTCTTCTTCTTCTTCTTCTTCTTCTTCTTCTTCTTCTTCTTCTTCTTCTTCTTCTTCTTCTTCTTCTTCTTCTTCTTCTTCTTCTTCTTCTTCTTCTTCTTCTTCTTCTTCCACGTACGTGTTCCTATATACATTGTTAATTTTAATTATTATTGTTTTCAAATAATTTTAGGAGAATACACGACATAACGACTAGCATGTGGCGCTTAAAAATATGCGGTTTTTGGTGCACAGTCTTCCTTTCCCATGCAAAGAACATGTTCTATCCATCTACTATTATATTTATCACTTTGTTCAAACAGTGGGGGACACCTTAACGTCACTCCGTATAACCTCGCTGCAAGCATATCTAATAATAAGCGTCCTTTAACAGTTCTTAAAGAAGACGTCATTTCTGCCACGGTGATATGATTTACATCCGCCTTTTGCAGAGTCCAAAAAGGTAACTTATAGAGTAGGTGTAGGTAGGTATAGATAGTAGTTAGGTATAGAGTGTATAGGTAGGTAATTTATAAAATTTAATTTTTATTTCCGGAGTAATTTTTAATTTTTCGTAGATCATCCCACAGATAGATAGAAATGTATTCAACCTGTTCTCATTTTCATCATTGTCTACGATACCACGAAATATTATATACCGAATACTAGATATCCCGTAGCTGCTCCAAACAATAGTCGTCTATCACTACTTTCGGTTTTCTACCTTTGATAGTGATATTTTCCAATATTATTAAGTTTGTTAATAATTGATAATAATTTATAACACTGATTAACCGGGCTGTTAGGCCGTGGTCGGTTGCTGTTTATTAGAGACATCGTCGGCAACGTTTTAATTCTATCCTCGGGGATCTTCATCAGCTCACAAAGCGACAGAGTGTTAGACAAAAGAAGTACGGCGCGGATCTTGCCGAACGATACCCGACAGCTTTTTCCGGGTTACTCTTACATAGTTTTTGTTCTTGTATTTATATTTATATTTATATTTATATTTATATTTATATTTATATTTATATTTATATTCATATTTATGTAAGTATATTATTTATCGACCTTCATAATTATGGTTTCAAGGTCATATCGAGTTTCGGTCTAATAAAAATACAGTAATTATGCGACGTTTCGAGATTTATTTTATCTCATATCCATGCATGCATAATCTGTTCGTTATATTTATATTTATATTTATTTATATCTCTTAAACAATAAATATCATTATAATTTTAACATTTACTTTAGGAAAAAGTTATTAAATATCGTTCAGCCAAGATCCGCCGTACTTGTTTTTCTAACACTCTGTGGTTTGGAGGCCTGAAGAATATCCCCGAGGGTGGGATTTGAAATGTTGCCGACGTTGTCGCTAGTAAATGGAAACCGATGACCGCCTAACAGACCGGTTTATAATCAATTTAATAATATTTTTACGTCGGTCTAACTGATCGTCGTATGGTACAGTGGAAAACAAAACACAAGACACCAATGACGCCACCAAAAATCAACTTTAATTATCACAATTAAACAGTTTGAAATCAACAAGTTATTCAACAAGATAATACCGGTACAACAATTCGAGCAAATCTGTACACAGAAATAACAATATCAACTATAAAGAATTCCGCACTATAATCACTAATACATCACTTGAGACGCAGTGTGTAAATCGCCCGACATAAAACTGAAAACTAAACGGCAGGTATGGGTTATTTATGGTCTGCAGGGTTCCATAATATGCGTCCTTAACAATCAATTAAATAATTCTAGAGGATACTTTAACGCGACCTTGACAGAAACACGCCCCGTTGGGCTAGTTGAGAAGCTTGTCGAACAACACTATCGAATGTACGAGCATGTTCCGTATTACCTAACACTGCGTCGCAGTGTTAAGTGCCCCACGTACGCACACAAACGTTACAGCTGAGCTCTGCTAGGATAGCCGAGAAACATGTAGAACGTTCTGTATTGACGTAACAATATTGACACTGATCGTGTTACGATATTTCCAATACTGTCTTGTACAAGGCCGACAACGATTTTGATAGTAAACACATGTGGAATTAAAAAACAAACAAACAAACAAATAAAGTGAAGAATTCTGTAGGGACAAAGGACTCTGTAATAAAAGAGAAACGACTTGATATTCTTGCAGTAGTAACGGTAAACTAAATACTTGTTGAACTGAGTACATTATTTTGATGTATGTTAGTCTTCTTCTTCTTCTTCTTCTTCTTCTTCTTCTTCTTCTTCTTCTTCTTCTTCTTCTTCTTCTTCTTCTTCTTCTTCTTCTTCTTCTTCTTCTTCTTCTTCTTCTCCTTCTTCTTCTTCTCCTTCTTCTTCTTCTTCTTCTTCTTCTTCTTCTTCTTCTTCTTCTTCTTCTTCTTCTTCTCCTTCTTCTTCTTCTCCTTCTTCTTCTTCTCCTTCTTCTTCTTCTTCTTCTTCTTCTTCTTCTTCTTCTTCTTCACCTTCTTCTTCTTCTTCTGCTTCTTCTTCTTCTGCATTACAAGGATTAAGCATTTGCCTGATTCGTCCTCACAAACTTACGACCACCGTTTTCGTGGTCTTCCTATATCTCTTTTGCCTCGTGGGTTGTAGTTAAGTATTTTTATGTATTCCCATTCTATTTACGTGATGTTTCCATTTTTCTTTATATTCAATTACTTTTTCATTTATTGCATATACATTTACTTCATTTCGCACGTCTTCATTTCTTACTTACTTACTTCTTACTTCTTAATACGAGCATCCGAGGCTGGCTGCTTCGATGGCTCGATGTCTCCTGTAAGTGTCTGCTGCTAGCGGCCACCAACAACTCTCGGATAGTATTTTGTCCAGAGTTTTTTCTCCGGCCATTTTGCGTTTAAGATTTTCCCTCGCTGGTAGCGTTGCCGGGCATCCAATGTGATTTAGGGTTTCGTCCTGCTCCTTGCACATTCCACAAAGAGGACTGTCTTTTAGGTGAAACCTATGCAGGTACCTATTCGTCACGATGTGACCCATTCGTTCTATTGCCGCAAATGACGCCACAGATCGAGGCATCCCTTTATAGATTTTTGGGCGGTTTGGGGAGCTTTGGATGGCAAAGTACTCGCGTCCGGTGCTGCAATTCTCCCACCTCCGTTTCCAGGAGTCAATGAAGAACTTCCTGTCTGCTTCTTTACACGGTGTCAAAGAATAACGCTGCGCATTCTCTGACTGCGCATTTTCATTTCTTACTAAATCTGTTCTTGTGCAGCCTTTGACCCGTTTCAAAAATCTCATTTCTGCTGCCTGTATTTTCCTGTCTCCCTTTTTGGTATTTATCCAACTTTCACTCCCATACATAAGTACAGGTACAGCCATCGTTTTATAAAATGTTATCCTTGTGTCTTTTCGTGTTTTGTTATTAATGTTCTATTTATTGTGCCACATATTGCCTGGAATTTATTTATTTTATTTTCCATGTCATTGTAATAATTGTAGCTTGTGCCGCAGCCCATGTATGTAGAATTTGATACTTGTTCGATTGGCTTAATGTTGACAATTAGTCTCGACCTAACGGGATACTTGCCTTGGAAAGCCATAACTTTCGTTTTATGCAAGGAAAGTTTAAGATTATATTCTGGACATATTCGATTCAGTCGGTGCACTGCGAGTTGTAATGTATCTTCACTCTCTTGTATTATTATTTTATCGTTACCAAATAGTAACGTACTCTGGTAAGTATGTCGGTCTAGATATATGTTAGTCTTGTAGTATATTAATGCAGCAAATTAGTTGTTGTGCAATAAAATGCTGTTATTGGCTAACAGATTCTGGTGAGTAACAACTACTGAAACAAGCATCAAAGTTCATAATTTATTTTCAGGCCGATTACAAAGCCAACTCCCTTCTATAGTAAGGTAACTCACAACACGACATGTGGAGTAACTTTGCTTTTAAGTGGCCTCAACCAATGGCCAAATGCCAAATGGACTCTGCTCACTTCTACGC
This sequence comes from Magicicada septendecula, assembly GCA_034769895.1. NCBI lineage: Eukaryota > Metazoa > Arthropoda > Insecta > Hemiptera > Cicadidae > Magicicada > Magicicada septendecula. Next base: position 2,993,957 of record CM068371.1, read on the forward strand.
GTTTTTCTTGTTTCTTTCACACTCCAGCCATAAACCTTAACTTACAGTCGATTCCGTCGTTATCGTAGACAGCGGTGAGATAGTGTCAAACTTTGGCATGAAAACGAAACCTTCAGTAAAATTAAGGATGTCTCACACTGTTGCTGTAACAGACACATCTTGCCTCATGATCACTTTTACTCTCTTTAGTTTTACCGGTTCCTCTCTTTATGTCTTTTTCTAGTTTTCAGTTTAATTTTCTCTCTTTCTTGGTTACGCTTAGTTTGTTTACAATAGATAAACAACATTGCATGTAATAATTGGAGGGTTCTGATTGTAAATTCTCAATTCCTCCACTTTTCCATGTTATTCAGATGTGATTTCTTGGAATTCAGTTTGCTATTACTACAATCTTAATTATCTCGCAATCACATTTTACTACATTTATAGAGTAGTTTATTCATTGCCTTGAATTATGTAAAAATATACATTTTAAATATCTGGTATAGTAGAAATTATAATATTAAAGTTGTTACTATTTATTTATATCTTGGGACAGACATCTGCTCCCCGTGCCAGCCTGGACCCATTTGTTACGTTCGCCGCAAACACCTGGCGGGAAGCGGAGGAGCCTCACAGCAAGCCAAAGAATAACAGGCAGTCTTCTAATAGACCAGCGGCAACAACAATCTGCGAGGGATCGTACGAGCGTGGCTAGGAAGAAAAAGAAAAAAATTCCGTCAAGCCGGGTCCCTCTTGTGCGGTTACAGTTTCCAGGCAAACTGTCCCATTCAAAACTTCCGAGCACACAAAATTCGTCCTCAACTTTCTGGCTAGCTACGACCTCAAGAAAGTTGCATCAGGATTCAGGTCTATCAGAGATCGCCTGGAAACTGTCCGACCATACTGAGAGGTCCATGCTCTTAGTCGAAGCCTGCGAAGTCATACGTCTTCTATGGACCGAGACATCTCGCTTGTATCTTGGAATATTGATTTTATTGGTCCCAAGCATTCCGATCATCTGGAGTTCCTGGATCGGATCAACCCCGAAGTACTCTTCTTGTCCGGGACCTACCTGACCCCGGCGAACCGGTTCCGGTTACAAAATTACGCGGTGTAATGGCGATCAAGTCGGCCAAAAAGGGGGCAGCACGGCGTTAGCGGTGAGGGCCTCAATAGGTCATCATCGTGTCGCTTTGTCTTAGCGTATGCATTTCGAGGTCACCGCCATTGAGGTCCATGGAGCTCTTAGCGGCGTCTTTATGGTTTCAGTATATAAACCTCCCAACGCAGAACTTTTGGCGGCGATCTTGACGTCATCTTTGAGTCCCACCGTAAAGTAATCGTGGCCGGTGACCTGAATTGCAAGCATCACGTTCCGAACGGGAAGAGCTTGCTAAGTTATGTTGAATGCTGGGAGCAACAGTGGTTGGTCCAGCGCAACAGACGTTCTGTCCGTCTAGGAATAAGGCGACTCTCGACGTTCTGCATATAGCGGTTACTCAGGGTATGCCTACCCGGTCGAGGTATTCTCTCTTATACAGCTGACAGCCGACCACAACCCCATCTTGGCCCACGTCGCTACTAGTCAGAACGGCACCGCACGGGACAAGAGGAAGGTCGTTGATAGTGTATGCTACGGCCCGGCGCTTTGCCGTCGATTCAAGCCGTCTGGCCCACTCAAAACCGTCCGCCTCATCGACGAAGCTGTTGTTCGATTCGATGAGGTTATCATTTCAGCAGTGGACCCGTCTACACGCATGCATGCCGGTCTCACACCCGACAATCCTATGGAAGTATCTCTTGTCGCTCGCAAAAGAAATTACTTCCGGAAACGTTGGCAGAGTACTCGTTATCCGGTCGATAAGACAGGTTATAACCGGCTCACTGGAGCCTGAAGGTGTTTCGACGTAGCAGTTGAAACTCGCCGTGGCCCCAACGGAGGATACAAGCCCGTACAGATTACCTAGCGCGATGACTTCCTCTCCCCGCCATCGTTGGACCGTTCGGACAACTCGGGGGCCGGATACTTGAGCTTGTGTTTCGAGCGACAGCTAACCCTAACCCACCCACGGACTGGGACTTCGGCGAACAAGTCGAGATAAACGTAAAAGACTTTCTGTTTCTTCTTATCACTACGGAACTTGAAAACTTCGTAAGATCGGCTTGCTAAATTCAAACCGAGGAAACTGCAGGCCCGGACTGTGTTTTTAAAACCGCTCTACGTCTTCTTCCGGAGTCTGGAATCCAGTTCTTGGTTGGTTTGTTCAACACGTGTCTCAGACTGGCCTAGTTTCCCAAGAAATGGCAAAAGGCAACGGTTATAGTGATTCCGAACCAGGGAAAGAATGCTTCCCTCGCCGACAATCTCCGTCCCATCAGTCTTCTATTTGCTACGTCAAAGTGCTCAAACGTCTTGTACATCGTCGTGTATGGGATCTTCTAAGAAACATTGACGCCCTGGTCCCCGAACACTTCGGCTTCCGTGTCGGGTTGTTACCTCTCTTTGCTTTTGGTATTTAAAGAGAGGTTACAAGTTATTTAGAACTAGGCAAGAGCCTAGAGAAGCTAAAATTGGGCTGGGTCCAGTATGATGGGACTTGCAAATGAAACACTGAACTTAAGATAACAACAACAATTTATTATTCTCTGGTAGTACAACACCTGAGCCCCAAAAGACTAGATAACTAAGTCTTTTCATTATTGAATGTAATTTCCTTAATGTGTGCCTTGCCAAAAGTTGAGCAAGGAATAATGACTATTAACGATACCAAGCATTGAATAAGTATAAGATCTGAAGGATCAGTAAATATTAATTCATGAAATGTTACATGATGTCAATGATACAATTATAAAGTGGCACACAATCTCGACCCGCAAATAATCACATATCATAACTAAACATAAATATATATAAACATGTACACCTGCAGGATTAATTTAACAATGTAACAATTATAAAAACAACACATACATATAATTAACATCAACCACGTTTGCATATAAATAACACATCACATGTTCACCCTGGTTATCAGCGCATATAATAATCTTGTTCAACACCCATAACCCCCTTTTTTTGACCAAGTGTCCGGCCCACTTTACTGATTAATTAATAGGTGACTAAAACCCCCTTCCCAAAACTTCAATTAAAAAAAAACCCAGGAGTGGAGCAGACATGCCCCCAAGTTTTAACAAGATAAGTGTTAACTGAATGTTCTCAGTAAGCCACGCGGCCAGCGCACAAATCCCAAGCCGATATTTAATTATCAAATTAAATCCCATCAATTACTATAATGAAAAGTAGAATCACAAGGTTAACATGGATGTCCGGTTGCCTAACTGCATCTTATGTTTCTTTTTACTTTCCAAAACAGAATCTAGAAAAATAGTGGAACTTGACCACCATGAGTATTCATGACTGACATTGGTTAATCTTGTGTGTTCTTATGGTTAACTAACTGTTATAGTGAGCAATTACAATTATCGTTACAAAGATTTTTTTTATGGTAAATACAAACTGTGACAATGGTAATTTTAAAGTGTGCAAATTAGCTAAACAGTGGTACAGAATTTGTAATACGGAATCTAAGTCATAAAAGTATTAAGTCAGCTCACAGTGTTACAAAACTTGACTACCGACAGGGTCAGGCATCGGACGGGATCTAGCAAGATCTGACACAGACAGACTTGCAGTGGACGTCTCCAACGGGAGTCGCCCACGGTTAAAACCACCCCCCCCCCAGATATGCAGGAATAATAACACCGTGTCCAGACGGAGGAAAATCGCTAACATAAATATCCCAACATGCTTAAAACAGAAATAGAATGAGAATCAACTCTATCTACCGAACTCCCCTCGACCCGGGCGGTGCGTGACCCCGGCCGAGTTTTCACTCTCAGAACGAGATATACATGATAGTAATTGAGGAGGAGTAAGCCTTACAAAATGCAATTAAAACATTCCACCCATTGTCCGGAAATAACTGTCCACACCGGAACGTTTCATGAAATTCTCACAGAGTAATTCGGCCACACGATTTAGGTTAAAAATGGTTAAATTTCACCTGGTTTGAAGGGTGTATGTTGAGGGCTCAGTAGTGTGTGTCCAGTCCATCCTTCCGGCTGACATAGCTGACGAAGATTTTAGAATTACATAGTCGGAGGCAGTTGTTCGGCCATCCTTCCAGAGCGGGGCAGATTCCCGGCTACCTCGGAAACCCTGCACAATTATATCTGGGATTACTCATAACTTCATGAAACACACACTACCACATTTACCCACTGACATAGCATGGACTGTCCGGTTTATAAACTCGAAAAAATTGCCTAAGTCAAGAATCCCATTGAATGTGGTAAATCACTTCAAAAATAACTCCATTAAATATGTTACTATAGAATATGTCTAAATATAGTCACTCCATAATAATGATAATTTTAATTAACCTTTATGCAAAAGTTTTCATGACGCATTTACAGGAATTGGCAACTTTTAACAAGTCCGTGACATATACAGATATCAGAAAATTACTGACTTACGCCCCATCTTAGTTTAGTTAATTTAGTAGAAGCATTACTGGATTAATATAAAACATAATTATATCCTTAGCGTTACAATCAATTAACCAGGGTTGAGACAAAGCATACATAAAACAAATTATAACCTGAAACTCGCCATGCGCTAAGGATTCACTGCAATCTATATATCTCAACGCATCCCCTTTAATATTAAATAAAACCAATTTGTTTTTATAAATAATTAAAATACATATTTTAATGGACTTACCGGAGGTCACGTAGCTTTCTACTTATTCATAGAAGAAGCTGGGAGACGAAAACTGTTCAATCTACTCTGCCAGCCGGGGACTAGAATGTGAAGCGCTGATAGCTAAGGTCGGACTGAATAAACCAGCTGTTGAAAAACCCGTACGTGCATAGATAGGGCGCGCGCGAGTCGGGCGGACAAGGGTCAGCAGCATGACAAAGTCCAACTGACCGTACCAAAGGACAACTTCTGTCTCGTCGACAAATACGTAAATACTTTAATTAATCAAATATAGAGATCGGAACATCGCCGCGTTTTCCAAAACGCGGCACAGGGTATTCCACCACTCATCAGCTGATGAGACTAGTGGAGTACATCACGGACGCCCGGTGTCGGAGTGAACAGACCGTTGGCTGTTTCTTAGATGTAGAGAAAGACTTTGATAGCGTATGGCACACGATGGGATTTTATTCAAACTGTGGGAAGTCCAGCACTCAGACTCCTACCTTCATTAGGTCGCTAGCTTTCTGAAGGATACGACATTCTGCGTCAGAAATGTCTGTCTTTTTCGAGAGACGAACCTCTTCCGGCTTTACTCAAGGTATGTTCTTGGCTTCCTGCTGTTCTCAGTCTACGCCAACGACTCGTCGTACGTGCCCGCGTCGCGACGTACCAGACAGCCCTATTTGTTAATTCACATTGGCAAGTTTAAGCCAAAAACTAAAAAGGGAGAGCCGTAGAACTCTGTTGGTTTAGCAGTCCTCTCGTAAAGAAAAGGTAAGTGTGTTTACTCTCGTTATATACTTAAGGGATGCAAATTTACTACCCCAACGTTCCGTGTACTTAACGTACGCAGTAGGAGATGTTTCTCGTGTTTACTGAGCAAACACAAGGCAGATGGACAAATACTGCCCTCTAGCGTAACTGTAAGTAGAGTACTGCATCGACAACTAGGCTTGGCTTACCGTGAAAACCCCCTTTTATTTTATTAAGTTTTTATGAATTTCTGTTTTATTTATTTTTTGTGTGTTTTTTTTGTAAAGGGGAGAGACATAATATTTAAAATTAGGTAATGAACCTAGAGGAAGCCTAAAGTGTGCAAAGACCCAAGCCACAATTTCAGACATGTCCACTAGGTTAGTTAGGTTAATAAGCAACTCTATTAACAGTAACAAATTTATATTTATTTGATGTCCAATCTGTACATAATATAATAAGCGTTAGTGAAGTACAATTATATAAATGCCACGGGGTACTATTAAAATACAAATATATATGTACATCCTTGATCAAGCCCTAAGCATCATGTGAATGTAAGCAAGAATTTTTAATCACCAAAATTTATTGCTCTGCATATGACAGTCATCACTATTAGAAGTTATGTATGTATATATATATATATATATATATAATCATTATGCATGCACAATTATTGTAAAACACCATAGGTTTAGGCATGAATGCTTAATGCAGTGGCTAGTAAAAAAATAAATGCAACACAAGGATAGAAATTTGATATTAACATCTAACATTCGATATTTGATAATTGATAAAAGGTATTTGATATGTATATATATATATATATATATATATATATATATATATACATATTATTTGATATATGAAATTCAATATACGATAGTTAATGCAAAACACTGGATATTTGATCTCTGATACATGCTATTTGATTCAATCTATGGTATTTGATTCAAGGTAGCATAGAATTACTAGTTCTGTCGCCAGTCCTGATAGCACATGTGCTATATATGATTAACATTGTATCATATTCCTTTCCTTTTATTTATATCAAGAATTACACATAAACACGTACTACACACACATGTAACACACAGCCCAATTCCTGCATCAACCTTCTCGCTATAACCCGTCATATAATAGAAATATTACAACAATACCCAACTTACAATTCAGCAACTGATTTGCCCCCATGTTACAAGATAACTTAAATTTGTAATTTAATCCCGGATTCATGCAGTCTGGATTAACAACTCAGGGAAATAGCCATAATTACTATTAAAGCCTCAATAATGGCACGAAATTCAAACACCCCAGTCCTGCATTATGCCCACATGGAAATACATGATTAAGCAGGCCACAACCACACTCTGATACATTGAACACGAGAAACAAGGAAACTCAGAGCTGTTCATCTAAGTACTTGTATATGTGTAATCCCTTACATAGTATAATAGTGTCTTAAATGTACATAAGGTGTTTATCTATGTACAGTGTCCGAACATGCAGGCACGAAACCTAACATGTGTTGCAGATGTTAAACAAGTTCTGAGCGTATTTTATAAGTCTGTTTTTGAGAGTGTCCGCAGATGCACCGTGTTGTGGTAGATGATGGTGTTAAATTAAATTGAGATGGATCACACCTGAATTGTCCAATGTAGTAGGAGGCCAAGTCTAGGTTGAGCAGTCATTGATACGGATGATTTCGGGGGGCAGAATTTCTCTAAGAGTTGGCATCTCTGTCCCGACTGACGGCGTCTCGAGGCTTATAGAGTTTCTCTGCACAAGGGGTTGGCAGGTCTTAGGCCAAACCCGACACCCATCTCGCCATTGGCCCAGCACCTAGGACAGGCAACTTGCTATATAGGGTGTCATAGACATAACACAACCACATCTCGCACTCACGCCACAATTATAATGCTATGGAGAAATCACACTTTAATATTCAGCACGGGACAAGAACCTTTTCACAAACACTTACTATCTATTAACAATCCGCTCTAACAACAATATGTGCATTATTTAGTTTTATAAGTCTTTTAAAACTCCTTTTATAACTATGACATTACTTTCTATCTAGGCCGCTCTCATTTACAATTTCTGAACAAGTAACAGAGTGTAAGATAAGTTTAAATTGATTTGACCAAGTTAATAAGTTACATTTAAATTTAATTAGACCCTGTTGCATGCCTGGAAATTCACACACACACGGATACCTTTTAGTAAGACCACCTAACAAAAATGTTTCGAGGTTAAAAATAATTGAGTTATAATTAAAGCTATGCCTACCTGGAGCTGGCTTTAAATTATTTTTCCATAGTAACGGGCTTCAACCAGGCAGAATGATGCAGACGCCGTCAGTAGTAACCAGAGAAGATTTCTCTGAGAAGGTCGATAGAGAAATGAGGAAAAACACGTGGCGAATTGCACCCACGTTAGTTCGCTTTTCTTACAGGATACAACAGCTGGCACTGGCCGACACGATTTCGTAGCCACAACTAACGACGTAGCCCGCTACACACAGCGACGATGCACCAACATGGCAGTGCACGGCGCGCGAGTTTTAAAAAGTGGAATGGAATGATATACGCGCATACCACCAAACCTAGCATAATAACCACGGAGCGCCGAAGGAAGTACGGCACAACCGTTACCTCTTACTGAAACCAATACTATTTTAGCTTCAATTCTCTGATCCCAGGAGAAACGTACTGGCAGTTTTTTCGTCCTCAGTAAAGCTGTGCAAAGTCTAAATTAGGTGTGAGGTATAATTAACAAGTTTGAATTTTTCAAACAATTGTTCAATTGTTGGAGATTTCCGTTAATATTTTTTGTGTTTTACTATACGTATAGAAATTTTTTAAATTCTTTATAGCGTTTACTAATTACTATGTTTTTGCAACAGTAGTATACTCTAAAAGAAACTATTACAATTGTGACGACAAATCCCTCTGTAGTTTTGCCGTTTTTTTCTCTAAAACATACTCTGTCTATCTATCTCTTTCTACTCCATTTCTCCCCCTCTCGCTCACTCTTTCGCTTGAAATTTTTGTCGTTGATTGTACACTAAAAACTCGTGTATCCGAATTTGACGGGACCGTGCCCTTTTCGGATAAACGAAATTTCGGATAAACCGAAACTCCTATTTCAATAGTAATACATATGTAAGTACAGTTACTTTATTTAATAATAATAATCATAATTTAAATGTTACAGTGAATTAGACACAATAACTATAAAACGGCATCGCACTGTAAATTATAGATTCTACAGTACTGGAACAGTCCTATTGCTTGTTCGTTCAGTAATCAATAATAGCTTTTTGCCTAAGCTTTGAAGCTCGTTTGCTGGCTGCCCGACCTCCAAGTAGTTTCATTGTTGGAAGTTCTGCAGGGGAAGTTTCGTCTTGTCGCTTCAAATACGACAGTAGCTCTTCAAACACTGATGCCTCTGTATGGTTGACTCCCATTTTCTCTTCCACATCATCGTCAGAGCTTTTGTCCTCACCAGGCTTTTGTGAACATTGTACAACAATTTCGACATCGGATAACAGCTGATATCCAGGGTCGTCTTTTTCCGAATTCGTCCAGTCGGATACGTCTTCTTCTTGTAACTGTGTGCACCCTTCAATGTCTTTTAATATTTCTAAAAATTTTGTTTCGGATAAACCGGATTTTCGGATAAACGCGATTCGGATAAACGAGTTTTAGTGTATAATGTTGATTGTATCATTGTGTGTTATCATCGTGATTTTTGTAATTTTTCCCATAATTGAAAAATTATCTAATGTCAAAATTTCAGACAGCACAATAGATGATTTTCTTGCCTTTGCTTCGCTTTGCAACCATGGCTAGATTGCAGCTTCCGGGACATGCCCGATGACTGCCAGATAATAACAGTGCTCCACTTTCTGACGACGTACCTAAAAATGGTTAGGGGACACGCCAACGCGGTCATCCGCTAGATGGCGCTAGAATTTTGAATTGAGTAATTTTAATGTTGAGGTAGCACTGCTCCTGGTGGCGATGCGGACAACAGGTAAGGCCCGCCTTGGACACAGTAGGCAGACGCATTGAGGTGTCGGTCGTTTTTCGGAAGGCAGAGACCTCCGTGCCCGTGGCAATTGGTAACCAGGCCAAACAGTGTGCTAGAAATATGCTTGGGAAAGGAGCGCCCAGATACAGAAAGGAGAAGAAGGTGCTCGGGGACTATTCAAAAATAGCTTGACGAGGCTGATTTTACGGGGTCATCAAGAATTGCCCAACGGTATTTGTGGAGGTGATGCAGCCGTACTAATGGTTCTGAGGTAGGGGAAGGAAGAGGTCGCTGCGGAAGCAAAGAGAGTTTCAGCGAGCGACCGGACAAAAACTTCAAGAGTAGAAACTCGAAGGCCTCCACGAATTACATCATTTCTAACAAACCATGGAGACCGCGACAAGGAAGAGAGGGTTCTGGATTGAAACTGTTCCAGTTTACACTTGTTAGTGGTCGACAAGAGTGACTACCAGACTGATGAAGTATAGCCTTGTTGAGGGTATCAGTCACGTGGGCGTTGAAGCTAAGACGCCGGTCTAGCCGGACGCCTAAATACTTCACCGACTCTTTCCAGGTGATAAGCCTCCCTTCTAGGGAGAGGGACTGGAATCGGGAAGTGGACTTAACGAGTAAAACAGATCCGTGTTAATCGCCGTAGCTATTCCGGAGGCAAGTCCATCTGACGCTGCAGCTTAGTACTCGCAAATCGCGGGGGCAGGGAGCTGCAATGATGAATCTTCTTTCTGCAAAACCGACTTAAAGCCGACTTTCTTTTAATTTACTACTATACAGTCCATTGCCGACAACATAGCTACTCTCCGGTATCAAAATTAGCCGAAAGAGTACATTTTCCGATGACGGGATGTTCATAAATTGCTTACGAAACGGTACATGAATATAGGCACTAGGCGGTAGCCATTGCCTTAAATTCCAAGTGGCCCCCTCAGAAAGAGCGGTAACTTATTCAGAGGCTCTGGTTTGCGGCGTCCAGATTAACTATAGTACCACCAAAGCCACTGTACTTACCTCTGTGCTCAGAGAGTACGTCAGAAATTATTCCGCCTGGTAATATGATGTAGAAACATTTTGGTAGTTGAAGAGAGACGGGGTTTAATTGCCAAACACACTTGATCTTTGTAGAGAGGTTATATCTCATATAAACTGTAAAGAGCCTTTATGTTGAAACCAGTGTACGACTAGTTATAGGAGAAAGGATGACTGACGAAGTTTCCATTAATAAGGGGATAAAAGGCAAGGCTGCTATATATCGCCGACGCTTTTCAATATATATATATATATATATATATATTTCTTTCTATTTATTTCTATCTATATATATATGACAAAGAAAGAAATATAATATACCAAATTGGTTATGAAAATGGATACAATAAAAATACTGTGAACAAAATAGAAAATAAAATCAAATATAAAATAAAAACTGAACAATTAAGAATTAATCAAACTGAGCAACACATAAATAATAACAACAACAAAAATGGGCCACATTCACATACATAAATATTAAAATGACAAAACTATTTAAAAACACAGATATAAAAATAGCATACAAAACTAATAAAAATAAATTACAAAGTCTAAATAGCTCACACAACAAAGATAATACAACAACTAACGGCATATACAAAATTGAATGCCAAGATTGCAATAAATGTTACATAGGACAAACAAAAAGACAGCTGAAAAAACGTTATTTTGAAAACCTAAACGCATACAAAAAACCAGAAATATACAAATCCAATTTATCCACACATGCAATAAACACAGGACATGAATTCACAGACATAACCAATGTAACACTAATAAAACATATACCACACAAAGGCACCATAATGAACATTTGGGAAAATTTACAAATATACAAACATCAAACAGAAAACAAACTAATATCTGAACAAATACAAAACATGACACAATATTCAAAGCACTCAACATTGAAAATACACAAAAAACTAACACATACACCACAATCACACACAATAAAACCAATTTGAAATACCAGAAGCCAACAGGAAGCCACAATAATAATAGTCAACCAACAACACATATGTACTTCACCAAACAAAAAAACCGGAAGGCTGAGGATGGGTACAAGATGGTACCCGAAACATGTTCCAAATAAGGAAAAATAACATGTTGAGGTAAATTTAATTATAAATATTAAATGTAATATTACATATATATATATATATAAATGCAATATAAATGCAAATATATATAATATATGCAATATATATATATTGCAAAATTACGAGTGTATATGGTACAGTGCATTTCACAATTAGTTAAGATAATTTGTGAAAATTAAATAAATAATCAATATTGTCAGTAGTAATAATAATTCAGATAGAAAGCTCTGAAGGTGAACAACGAATTTGCCTGTTCGAACAGGAGAATCACGCCACACACAGCTGCGTCTGTGTACACGTGTATCTTACGTGTGTGAGTGCGGCCAGTAAATTCCTGCAAAGCGTCACCCCAAAATAAAAGTTAATAAATATATAAATTATTTAAATTGTGATAAGTGTGTGTGAAATATCAGAAAACAAAATACGACACAGTGTAAATAATATAAAGACGCACGCGTATACGGAAGATGGTGCGAAAATAATAAAAAGTGCAAATACAGTGCAAATAAATGTAAATAAAACCCATAATAATTGAGATTGAGGAAATCGGTTAACACACAGTTGTACACATAAAAATTACCGACCAGATGAATATCGGGTAATTTGCAAAAAACTTTGCATGTTGCGAAGATCAGTGATATAATTGTGTAAATAATCGTGATTGTAAAAGGACGCTACGACAGACTGATTCCTGCAGAGAATTGTCGAAACATGATTTTTGCGCCCTAGACTATAAATACGCGAGACACACCAGCCTAGTTCTGTTTCTCGTTCGACTACAGCGGCAGCCGGAGGCTCTGCCCGGCAACTTCAACTCTTTCTCGATCAACCATAGAGGCAGCCGGAGGCTATGTCCGACAACATCATCACTTTCGTGAGATCACCACTGTAGACAGATGCTATTACGGAAGACGAGAGAGCAGTACACTACATGGCGTAGATTCTAGACGTAGAGTACGAGTCATCGGAATACTGAGAGGATCCGGAGGACGAGGAACGGACTCCAGGACTACACGACTACGCAGAATCAACCAAGATCAAGGACTCAGGACCAGAAGAGGATACGGTGAGGAACCCCCACGATTAAGGTAAAAGAGAGCCATGTATTGTAACGTGACATACGATAGCACAAGATTTTCGAGTATAATTAATGGAAGAAAAGCTGTATACTAAAGGAATGTAAAAATAAATATACTAAAAAAATATAGAAAGAATGTTAATAAATAAGCTATCAAAAGACACTAATTTAAAATGAACCTGAGTAAAAATAATTCATTAGGAAAGAGGTAATAAATAATAAAGATTGATAGGACCCAGTGATAAATAATACATAAAATCTAGAATAAAATGTTAGGAGGTGAACAACAAAAGTGATAAATGAATAAGAAGGTTAATAATCAATAATAAACCATTATAGGACCCAGTGATAGTAAATGAACTATATAAACACTAGTTAAGAAAGTGCAATGTAGTCAGCAATAAAATAATAAACTTGTAATAATAGATTATAAGTCATCTATTAACCAACATATAATAATTAGACAGTATAAGTTATAAGTGACAGTCATAAGTAATCATGGACCTAGTGTAATGAATAAAAAAAGGAAAAGTTGTTTTAAAATATAAGAATATTTGTTGGAAACAAACCACTGAAAATTGTTTTCCAGTATGTTAATGAAGTTTGTTAGTATAGTATAAGTAGTATAAAGGAATATTAGTGAATATCTAATGTTCAATTTTGTTATAGGTTTCTTTTATTATAATTAACCAAAATATTGTTATGTTGAAAATTATGTTAAACAATACCATTCAAACACATGTAAAGCTTTAGATACAGGCATGGGCCTAAAACGAGTTATCAAGTACAGTAGTTATATTATGTTATATGATGATCAAAAATAATCAAATGTTATGATTTAAGTTACGTTGTTTCAGTAATAATGTTTGGTAACATATAAAAGTAACATAAATGACTATAAACAATTGTAATAAGTATAGGGTAGGTGAATTATGAACTCTAGGCATTAGGCCTAGAACTGATAACCAGAAATTTGTGAAATTTAAGATAACGCAATAGCCATTGATAAAATCAAGTGTATAATCTGCTTAGGTTTCATAATAATAGTGTAGGATACACAACTGGATAGATAATAGTTAGTTTAAATGTAATTAACAAAAGATAAACCAAATGAAAAAATAGTAATCTGTAATAATTGGACAAAAAGTAACCTTGTGTGGTATCAAAATAATTTGTAAACAAAAAGCAAACTAATGGTGTTATTGTATTTAATATTACATGTAGTATAAGAGAGTTATAATAAGTTAAAGATATTTAATAATTTTGTATAGAAACACGTTAGTTTGATATAACAAGGTTATAAATTAACAACCAATGGGACTAGTCTTTGACACGAGAGTTGCCATAACAACCAAACCTTGTTAGAAAGAAACCATTAATAAATTGGATCATTCCATTATTAGAGTTCGAGTAGTGTAGATGTATTAAACCCACAAAGAATAAAAAAGAAGTAATTCAACCAATTTTATCAAAAGTAATGAACAAGATGATAAATTAAATAACAGTAGTAACACTGATACTAAACAAATTAATAAATTCATCAGAAGAAATTAAAATTTAACCAGGAGGAATTCCTGAAGAAGCCCAAGTGAAGGAATAATAACCAACTGAAAGAAGAAAATATATGAACACGTAAATGAACCATGGAACCGGCCTTAACCAGTATGACTGAGAGAAATTAAACATCGTAACCAGAGAACTACGAAAATTGCACGTGGAATTAACCGGACCACCCAAGAAAGGACAAGCAGCAGTATTCGAGAGAATTATTACCCTGGATAGCAGAGACGAAGGATTGTTAACTATATTTTTAATACGACCTCACAGAAAAAACACAAGAAAATCAACCATAAGTGAACTACACTTTCCACATCACTTATCACTTTTAATAAACACTTGAACTTGATTTTATTAAACAAACACCTCTAATTGAATAACTATCTCAATCCAACATTAATTTTTTTAAGGAATATGTTTTAAAAACGGAAAGGTTACTAACCGTAAATAACCTACAAAACGCTAATTCCCATAGTTATAATTTACCACTGTAATTATAAGTATATCACCTGTTCTATAATATTTACATGGTATTTGTAAAATGTTGTACTTTTATTAGTCCATTTAACAACATTTTCTGTAGTCACAAGAATTTCGACCTGAGATTTTAAATAAACGAAATTGTCAACTGTATACGGGAGTCTCGACAACAGCGAGCGGACGCAATAGCCAACCGCGAATAATTAAACATGCCGGCGCAAAAATAAGAAATACAATTTGAAGGGAATTGTAGAATTTGAACCCTATCAAAAATTGTTAATAAACATAATAGAAGCATTAACCTGTATGTTTGGTTTTATTCAGCTAATATTTAAAATTGAATACACAATATACCAAAATTAAACTTGACAATTTTGGGTTTACTAAGAAGCGTTGGTCAACCAGACGTTGAGGCAGAAAATACGAATTGAACGGCCGAACTGGTGAGTAGACACTCGACACTAATAGAAACATTATAAACACGAATTATCGATACGTTACAAATTGACGACAACAAAGTAGGGCTTTACCAACGTAATTTCATATTATTACAGTATTCATCCAAATGAAAGACTTAATCAAAGACAATTAAACATTGAAAAAAGAAAGACAATATAATTTCAAAAAATGTAATTAATAATTTGTAAATGTAACTGTTCTTGTATAATAATTATAGTAATATTTTATTATGAAAGTATATTTTTGAAATGATAATTTATTGGAAATATTTAAATTAATTTTGAAATAATGGTAATTTTTCTAAAGTTATTAATAAATCATAAATAAGAAATGCATATTCATCAACAATAAGAATTTGAAAAAAGAAAGATTAGAAAATTTAAATAATAATTTAATCATAATAAATTGAGCAAGTCGAGAGCAATATTATATAATAAGCAATGTTAATTATAGTTATACGATTATTTCATGTTTCTAAGTAATATGAGATTACTTGTATTATTAACAAAAAATGTACTACGAGTACACATATACATGCAAATAATAATGAGTTTTTATCTCGCAATTTAAAATAAAGTTTTAATTAATAAATGTTTTGAAAGATTCTAAACAATTCACGTTGTTATTTTTTTTACAATTGCACCCATTGAATATTTATAACATAAGTATCGTCAACGATATAGGTAGACAGCATAGTCAAAAAACGTTATAATATATATTATATTTAATATTTATAATGAAATTACCTCACGATATTTTTTCCTTATTAGGAACATGTTGCGAGAACCATTGTGTTCCCATCCTCAACCTTCGTGATTTTGCGTCTGGTGAAGTACTTGTATGTTGGGTGGTCGTTATTGTGGTTCTAGGTGGTCTCTGGTACTTCAAAATGGTATTATTGTGTGTTATTGTGGTGTATGTATTAGTATTTTGTGTATTTTCGATGCTGAGTTCTTTGAAAATTGTGTCATGTTTTGTACTGATTTTTATTTGTTCAGGTATTAGTTTGTTTTGTGTTTTATGTTTGTATATTTATAAATTTTCCCAAATGTTTATTATGGTTGTGTGGTATGTGTTTTATTAGTGTCATGTTGGTTATGTCTGGGAATTCATGTCCAGTGTTTACTGCATGTCTGGCCAAATTAGATTTGTATATTTCTGGTATTTTGTATGCGTTTAGGTGTTCGAAATAACGTTTTTCATATGTAACATTTATTGCAATCTTGGCATTCAATTTTGTATACACCATTGGTTGTTTTATTATCTTTGTTGTGTGGGTATTTAGTTTTTGTAAATATTTTTATTAGTTTTGTATGCTATTTTAAGATCTGTGTTTTTACAGAGTTTTGTTAGCTTTGTCATTTTATAATTTTTTTATGTGAATGTGGCCCATTTTTTATTGTTGTTATTATTTATGTGTTGTTCATTTCGATTAATTTTTTGATTCATTAAAAAACTGAACAATTAATCACAAGTCTTCCCGAAACATATTCCAAATAAGGAGAAAACATCTTGAGGTAAAGTCATTATAAAATATATTACATATATATATATATATTACAACAACACACATTGTTTAATATAAATTTATGTAATTTAATTTGTGAAGCCACACGTTCTTGGCGACAATATTTATACAACAACACACAGGTTGCAAATTTATTTGTGTTTGAGAAGCCCCACGCTTTTTGAGCGCCAATATTTATAACACTACAATTTACAAATTTAATTGTAATTTAATTTGTGGAATGTCAAAACTTATATAACATTACTGGTAAAGTGTACCAATTAATGATGTTTGGGTGTAATGGTAATAAGAGTAGTCATTGATTTAATTATAACGTGTTTTCACAATTTTATTTATAAAACACAAGCGTGTTTAAAAATCTCAACTACTTCGCCATAAATATTCATTATTGTTCGCTTGAAACGTTCAAATGTTGCAGTACATTTAACATTAAATAAATCTTATATTCTACAGTAACAAATTTATATTCTAAATACTTATTTGTCAATATTAAAACTCGACTGCTCAGTCTGACAGTTTGTTTTTTTGCAGTTTCATTTTTTTTTTAATAACTTTCAATTACGTTAATTTATGTATTGAATATTTTGTCATCATTGATTGCTTTACAAACTTTAAAATAAAATTAAAATTGACTAAATTAATTGTTAAGCATCAAAGAAAATATTTAATAAATTTAAATCAAATTCTCTGAACCTTTTTATCTACATTTTACATCAAACTTGTTTACATTATTCATGTTTAAATTTCAAAATGTCTTTTAAATATCTTTGGTCTCTCATTTAAAATTTATAAATGGATTATCTGTCACCTCGATTTTGTAGCTCATACTCATGTCCTCCGTTGATCCGTTTGTCCCCTTCTGATCGGAGTTCCCTGCACGTCTCCAGGTTCCACTCGTCGTCCTCCAGTTACTCGTCTATCATGGTCCCATCTGGTTGATGTAGGATAGTGTGAGAGGTTGTTCTGCACCTGCTGCTGTCGTTCTAGCAGACGCCTCTATTGTTCAGCATAGTGTTCCTCTGCATGATGTAACATAGTAGCTTGTCTTGACTGACGGACCTAATGTACTTTCGTATTCGGTAACAGATTAAGAGTTACTGTTTTGCACTTATGACGAATATAGCGTCCGTCCGCATCTACTGTTCGATTAACAAAAATTAGAAACTCGCGTCGCCATCGGACAGAGCGTCCCGCCGCGACTGAAGACTGATTGAGAAGAAGGGCTGGCTTCTCTCGTGCCTATTTATAATCGAGCATCGTACAGCACCTGTTGGGACAGAATTCTGCTAGTTTGAAATTGCTCGGAGGCGTCAGTTCTCCCACTCTCGTCCAATTTCATATTTTCCCACATTTCTGCCAATGGCAAAGTCTAATGTGGACTACAGGGTGCACTAACAATGGGTGATTTAATTACACATGTCCAACGTAATTACCATCGTAATAGAATAATCCGTGTAATTACTACGCACTTAAAATCGCACTGAATTCGCACTGCGCGTCCTTTTCACGCCGTTTTCTTACTACACATCCGTATTAATTTTATACATATCTAGGAGCCTTTAAAAGTTTTTTACCATTTATGGTTTTCTTATAATTAAATAAAAACTGGAATTTCACAATTATTCACGGTGAGATTGCAAACTTTCATGCTCCAACTGGCCTCACTCACACATATCACTTACTACTGTACACACTCTTAGCGACAGCCGTGTGAGTGTTCAGGTCAGTTCCTGTCTGTCTACATTCTGCATTTTTAACATAAACTCAGCTTTCAAACTCATACGTGCTTATTTATTACATATTTATAAATTTAATTTAAATATTAATTTTATCTATTAAATGCACAGTACAGCATATGATTGTACTGTCGCAATATACAGGTGACATGTTTGTAACATAGAAATCTTACGTTGACCCAGGAAAGTTTCTGGAAGTAATGTTGAAACTGCATTTTGTACACACATGAAACGGTGATAATTAAGGACAGCGAGATAAACTACAAAAATTGATGTACATACTAAATTGAATAGCTGATGAATATGGCTTACAAGTATCACAGGACAAGACTATAACAATGGCATTCAGAGGAAAGCAACCGGTAAGAACTAATATGGTAATAGATGGAAAGATTATGGAACAAGTCCAGCATTTCATTTACTTGTGATATTACATTACATATGGGACAGACATTGATCTGGATAAAAACATAAACAAATTTTTGGAATATCTCTGGAAATAATTCACAGATACCTTAAAAACAAGACAAAGAATGAAACAAAAGATAAGGTTTTTTAACACTGTAGCGGTACAGGATTCTAGTCCTAACAATGGAGCGGTGGGGAATGGGGAGATGTAGGACGGCCGAGAGCGAAGTGGGTCCTGGGACAGGTTCAGGATGAGCCTAATCCTTGAGGTTGATGATGATGATGATGGTGATATTTGGTACTGCATTCAAAGTTTTGTAGTCAGTTCTTACAGTTCTGACGATTGTGTGAGCGCGCGTGTTTGCGGTCACAATGATAAATTAGTTTCTGCTGTCATGTTATTACTGTTGACGCACCTGTGAAAAATGATATTCCGCGATCTCTCGACGCCCTTACAACAAGTTTTACGTGACAAAACACGATCATTCTGCATTATTTGTCAACCCTTTCAATACCTCTCCACCCTACACAACGTTTGCCCCTCTCTGTCTCCTCTTTATATTTTGTGTCGTTCACTCTTCATCCTGTAGCCGGTGCGTTTTTTCGGGAAGAGAATCCAGGAAATACAACAGAAACTTATAGTTTCTCTAATCGTATTCTGTGTTATGATATAAAATAGAGTTAATAAAAATTTAAGTAATATATAATATTTTTTTTATCATTCCGGCTGTACAATGTTTACCCATTTTCCGAAACCAAAGATTACAGAAGTGATTGAATTCTCAGCTTCCACTGCTTCTTCTCCTTGCAAAGATCTTCTTCAATCTCTCGTACCCTCAATATAGCCTGAATTTCTTCTATCCAGGTGATGGGTGGTCTTCCTCTTTTCCTTATCTGGAAGGAAGCCAGACAATGATTTGTTTGGCCAGTCTGGAATCTGATATTTGTAATTGATCATTTCACCGTTATTTGTAAACTTTTAATTTTTCATTCAAGTTAAAAGCTTGCAACTCTTCGCTTATACCCCCATTTCTTAAACGGTCAAGTTTAGGACACCTTTTTACCTTTTTAAGAATGCCATTTCCGAGGCCTGTATTTTACTGTTTTGTTTGATGGTTGTTGTCCGTACTTCACACCCATAGGACAATACAGGGACTGCCGTAGCTTTATAAAACTTCAGTTTTATAACTCGACGTTCCTGGTTCCTAAGACTATGATTGATTGTTCCACAGATCGTCAGATACTTGCCTAACTTAACGTCAATATCATAACTTCTATCATAGAAAATATAATTTCCCAAATAATTAAAGAAGTTCCCTTGTTCTACAATAATTATTTTTGTTCTTATTGCCAGCTTACCTCGAAGTGTAAGAAGCGGAGATTTAGGATCCTTATCTATCTGCTGTTATAGCGGAGATTTTCATATTGTATTGTTTGAAAATCTGTTGAAGCCTTAAAAATTATTTACCAGTTATTAACATTTACGAAGGAGGAACAGGCAATATGTCTAATACCAGAAGTGAGAAGATTAAGCGTATTCACAAAATGCCATTACCAAGCAGTTTGCTTACCACACTTGTTTTATGTCTTAAAGGTAGCCCTACATCTGGATTCCTGCCGGAAGTGATGAACAAATCCTCCTTGGCAATAAAAAGTCCTTTAAACAATTTAATATTCATGTTTAATCTGGTATCCAAGTCACTTAACCGAATTAATAAATTAATTTACCTTCAATAATCCGCCGTGTGACTTCTTATAAATCTCTTCTAATACGCGTTTCGGAGACTATGCTCCATCTTCAGATAGTGAAATAAAAATAAAACTATATCACTCTTACGAGAATGATAATTAATAAAATGTCAATTTGCATATGAAATGTACGCGATGTTGGGTGCGTTCAAGTTCAATCTGCTACTCAATATAGAAGAGATTTATAAGAAGTCACACGGCGGATTATTAAAGGTAAATTAATTTATTAATTCCTTTAAGCAAATTCAGCTTCATATAAACCAGTGTAAAACCACGCAAGCCTCTTAAGAAATCTTGCAAGGTCGTTGTACCTCATTTTATATCGCTTTTAATTTTTTATAATTTTGGTAAGGCCGTACCTCGATTATTGATTCTCTGTCACCTCGTCAACTTTTGCGGCTCTTTTACACTCTGAAAGTCTTAAAAAGTTCAACTGTGACACGACTTGGTGTCACGATAGTGTTCCCACTCGCAGCCCTTAGCACCCTTCACCCTAACTAACCATTAACGCAGATAAACTTACTCCTGGTTAATATTAGACTAATACTACTTATAGGGTAATTATAGTCTCATACAACTCAGCCAGCCTGAGTATTGTCTGAACTGTTCATAGTCGCTATATTAGGCCTACGCCACTACTTTTTCCGTCTAAAACAGAGAGTATGGAGACAATTCCAAGAATTGCCATTACAGAGTGCTTATCATGAACATGACGACATCAGTGTTTGGAAAATATCCCGTAAGATATGCTACGCCGAGAAAATAAATAGTACCGCGTCGCTGAGTGTGTACGTGATCCTGGGGGCACACAGCGCGCTGCGGTGTTATTACGCAGTCATTACGCAGAGATGCGTAATGGTGAGGTTTGTTCCAGACGTTCCTGGCCCTTCCACATGTTCCTGGGCTATCCTACAGACATCGAAGCCCGCTATCTAACTACAGTGCAAGGCGCCAGTGGTGTAAATAATGCTATCCAATGCGGCGCAGTTAGTTACACCTGGCGATTTTACAAGTGCGTTTACCTATAATTTTTGCGACTTACTGAAAACTGATTTTTTTTTTTTCGGCAGGGCAGGTGAAAATCTCTATAGACACACTGGAGCCCCGTAGCTCCAGGTAGTGTGGGACTCTAACCCACTAAAAACACCTCCCTTTGCAACAACTGAGCGAGCCCAACAAGTTGCTATTCTTTAATATTACAGTCACGGTTTATGGGGTAAAAGCCCACTGGCTGTTCCCCAGATTGAGATTATTGCCTTTCTCTCTTTTAGAGTTTTACAGATTTAAATGCACTAGTGTGTCACCAAATCTTGGGGCTTCAATCTTTTAAGCCTTCTTAACGTGTGCGGAGCTTCTTCCACCACGCAAAGCATTTCTGGATTTATATGAGTCTGAATTCTCCTGTCATGGTTAACTGCATATTTTGTTACGATTTCACTGACATATTCTACTTTGAGATCTTTGTGCAGATTGTCATTCCTAATATACCAGGGGGCATCAACGATACTCCTAAGTACTTTGTTTTGAAAAGTTTGGATCATTTGAATGTTAGATTTCTTGGTGCATCCCCAGAGTTGTACACCATAAGTCGACACAGGTCTCAGCACTTGTTTATACAACAGTAATTTGTTTTCAACTGTTAGTTGTGAATTCCTACCTAACAGCCAGTACAATTTCCTGAATTTTATGTTGAGTTCCTCTTTCTTTTTTTTCACATGCTCCTTCCATTTAAGTTTTGCGTCCAGAGTCATACCCAAATACTTAACTGATTATTGCGTTAATGCAGAAACTGTAATAAGGTGACATTTATTGTTGGACTGATAACAATCCAATGATATAATATATCATTACTTTAGAAGAGTGTTTTCTTGATTTATAGCTATTGCCTGTGGCTAATTAAAGATTTTGATTAGTGACTTTATTGATGTCAGTAAGGAGATGGTGCGAGCAATTGAATAACATGCCTGATATCCGTCTACCTGTAGCTGCTTTGGATAATCACCCTACTGGGAAGAGAGATGTAGGTAGATCAAGGAGGAGATGGGTTCCGAAACAGGTCTAAGGCCTAGTCCTTCGAGTCATGATGATGATGATGATGCTTGATGTCAGTTATCCTGTTTCCACAGTACAACAGGACGATCGGTGTGACCTTTGTAAGAATATTAAGCAACTGGATGTTGATTGAGAACTCGTTCGAAATATTTAAACTTTTATGCTACTTGATTTGATCCAGTTGATGA
This sequence comes from Magicicada septendecula, assembly GCA_034769895.1. Classification (NCBI taxonomy): domain Eukaryota; kingdom Metazoa; phylum Arthropoda; class Insecta; order Hemiptera; family Cicadidae; genus Magicicada; species Magicicada septendecula. The sequence goes on from CM068371.1 coordinate 3,016,877, forward strand.
GAAATTGTCAATTATCTTTTGGACGTTACTTAAAGCAGTCTTTAAGAAACTAATTGAATTTGCAAAACATTTCGAAAATACTTATAAGTATTACAGTTCCCTGAAGGGCTGTCGCGGAGGTACGTCAATTGCCGACATTAAGGGATCAATTCAATGCTGTCAGACATTGGTGTATCAGACGAACGAACGGTGTATCCAAACAGTGTATCAGAAGAGAAACATAACCGGATTCGAACCACTGTGCGCAAGATCATCGTTACTTATGCAAGTTGTTATTATGACGTCAGAAGGACGAGCATGGAGATAGAAACGATTGTCCATGGTGTGAGTGTTGAGAGACTTTCGTACTAAAATACTAAAATTTCGTAGCACGATGAGTCCAGAGACAAGCGATAGTCCAAAGACAAGTGACAGTACCAAAGTCCTCCATGCATGTCTCCCCTGCTTGCAACCTTCACGCTTACTAAAACTCTGTTTCTCGTTCGCGTATTAAACAATTTTTTGTAATTACTTTGTGCATTCGATAAAAAGTAAGCTGTCAAACAACGTGATGATCTGTTTAAATACTCCGCGGAGTAATTGCTTTGGGTTTTTGCCTATATCCGTAAAGGTGAAATCTCTTTGGGTTTATATTTGCGGGAAATAATTGCTACGAACCGTGCGGCATACACTTTTTCAGAATTCTGATAAACAGTTAAAGATATTTTTGTGGAATTCGGAGGAATAACAAAAAAATTATTTTCTTATTTGTCACTTTTGAAAAAACCGACCGTACATCATCATCATCATTATCACCACTCCAAGGACTAGGCCTTAGACCTGTTCCGGAACCCATCTCCTCCTCGGTCTACAGACATATCTATTCCCAGTAGTGTGATAACCCAAGGCAGCCACAGGTAGACAGATATCAAGCATGGGATTCAAGTGCTCACACCATCTCCTTCTATGGTCTTGAGTCTTCTGGTGCAATGATGCTATATTTAAATAGCGTCTAATATCCTCGTTCCTTCTCTTATAAAAGACAGAACAACTTTGCGTCCCTCTTAGAAATTTCATTTTGGGTGCCTGAATCCTATGCGCGTCCCTTTTACCATGAGTCTATGTCTCATTAGTATACAGGGATGTGGGGACAGCCACAGTTTTTTAAAATTTCTTTCGGATATCCTTCCGTGTTTTCTTTTTCAGGTACCTATGAATCATTCCACAGATGCGTCTAAATTTTGTTAGCTTACTATCCCAAACAATATCAGTTCCATATGAGATACTACAACCCAGGTAATTAAATTGACTAACCTAATCTGATTATTCACGACTATATTATTTCATATAGGATAGCTGCCCTGAAATGCCATCGTTTTAGATTTTATAACAGAGATCTGTAGCGCATAGTCTTGAAAGATGTTATTGAACGTAAATATTGCCCGCTGTAACTGGTCTTCTGTTTTCTGTATAATTACCTTGTCATCTGCATAAAGCAATGCATTCACATGAATGTTTCGCTTAAGTGATATTCCCGAGTCAACTTTAGCTGTCCAACGACGGAATATGTCGTCCATGTAGATATTAAAAATTGTCGGTGAAATAGGGCACTCTATGTACACGAAACAAGAATCAAATTGAAGCTGGTCATTAAACTAGAGTGCAAAATAATGTTTTAAAATCAAAGCTGCTGTAAAACTATTACACAATGACTAACTGAATTCATTTGCAACGGCAATTGTTGATTTAGTGACAGTAGTCCACCTAAAGTTTCGCTGTTGGTCGCTAGAGAGCAGTATTTGTCCATTTGCTACCGCGTTAAGTCTGCCTTGGGTTTGCTGAGTCAACAAAAGAAACATCCCCCCCCTCGCAGTGTTGAGTGTGTACGGAAAGTTGGGGCAGTGAATTTACATCCCTTTATGTATATAACGAGGGTAAACACTTACCTTTTTGTTTACAACAGGACTCTGCTAAACCAACGTCGCTGTTCTCCGCTAAAAGTTTTGCTTTGCACTTGTTAAGTGTAAACTTGATGTACGTCTAATAAGTTGTTTATATACACGTCTTTATACGATTTTATGGAGAAAAACAACACCGCAATAAGTTGGAGTGTCTGAATGATAAGCAATGGCATTTCGAGATAGGCTAAGAAGCCGATAAGAAGAAAAATAATTATTAGTGATCGAATTATAGAACATATGAGCTACTGTAAATATTTTTTTTATCTTGTTGTTGCATCCTCTTCGTTTACTTTATTAATTTAATAATATATATAAAACTTTCACTAATGAAATAACACAAAACACATAGTATCACCTGACAACATCAAATATCTGAAACAAATTAAACCAAATGCCCCTACACTAAATGCACTACCGAAATTACACAAACCCAATATTCCCATCAGACCACTTATAAACAACACACAAGCACCTGCACACAAAATAGCTAGACATTTAGATAAATTGATCAGAAATAGCATAAATTTAACAAACAACACCACTGTCAAAAGTAATTTAGATCTAGTGAATAAAACTCAACATGTAAACATTCCCCACAATTCCACACTTGCTTCATTCGACATAACAAACCTATACACCAATGTTCCCATAAAAGAAACCGTAATTACATTAGAACAATTACTAAAAATAAATAACACACCTGAAACACACATAAAAGAGATCATCCATCTAACTAAAATTATCACAGATCAAAATTATTTCGCACACAATAGCATGTATTACACACAAACACATGGACTACCCATGGGCTCCCCTATATCAGGTATACTAGCCGAAATATTTATACACACCATAGAACAGAAACACATACTGAACAACAACAAATACACCGATAAAATAATATATTGGCACAGGTATGTTGACGACATTTTACTCCTTTACAACGGCAACAAAAGACAAATAGAAAATTTCCACAAATACATTAACACTATACACCATAAATTAAAATTCACACTTGAAATAGAATTAAATAACAGCATAAACTTCTTAGACCTTACAATCACCAAAACAAACAACACACACACATACAAAATATACAGAAAACCCACCACATCAGACATGGTCATACACAACACATCCAACCACCCAACTCAACACAAACATGCAGCTTTCAACTACATGCTCCATAGGCTCACTTCAATACCCCTAAACACACATGACTACCAAGATGAATTAAACACAATTAAATACATAGCAGTCAAAAACGGATACAACCCCGAAATAATAAATAAACTACACAAACGAATCCTCAACACAAAAAGTAAAACACATCTGACCAACAGCACACAACCCAGCAAATACATAACACTTACATACTACAATTCCAATACACATAAAAAAGCAAACACATTTAGGAAACACAATTATAAAGTAGCCTACAGAACCAACAACACCATTAGAAAACACATAAATAATACTAACAAAGACATTGACACATCAGAAAAACAGGGGTTTATAAATTAAATTGTAATGATTGCCAACAATTCTACATCGGCCAGACGGGAAGATCTTTTTCTTCCAGATTTTCTGAACATTTAAAAGCCCTCACCACAAACTACATACATTCCACATTTGCCACACATTTACATAACGAAAACCACAGTTACAGAAACATAGAATACAACATGGAAATATTACACTGCTTACCTAAAAGTAGAAAACTAAACACAGCTGAACAATTTGAAATATACAGATATTACACACTACAACCAAACAACATATTAAATGAACAATTACATTATAAATCACATATACTATTCGATACACTGATCCACACACACAATTCGAACCTCAGCGCCTACCCCTTCCCACCATCAACCCCCACCACACACACCATTTTTCCGTAACGGTTATTCTGTAATCGACAGTCAGTATTACACCCACTGAAGAAGAGAAACAACATCTCGAAACGTTTGGGAAGTGACAACAGTAAGTTCATTAGTGAAAGTTTTATATATATATTATGTAAATATTTGGTTCATTTGGAGCGACTAAAATATTATAAATATCGGTAGAATGAATGCTTAGAAAAAATATCAGATTCCAGACTGGCCGAACAAGTCTGGAAATATAAACCTACAGAACACAGGCGTGTGGGAAGATTCAGAAAGAGATGGCCGGAGGATTTTCGAATGCGGAACAGTCAGCCTCTTGTCTATGCCGTCTTGTCAAGATGATGATGATGATGATGATGATGATAATGATGATGACGATAACAATGATAATTTATTAATTTATGTAACACTTCAGGAAACATCATCTGGTTATGTACTTAGATGAAAACATCTAATGAACACTGGTATTAAGTTATCACGAGACATATAGTTGAACGTGATGTTGTATGCTGACGACTTGCTTCTACAGTAGGCTACTTCAAAATACAGGGTCCGATTTGCAAAAATCTGTTTCTGAGCTTCATCAGATTTGCAAAATATACAATACGAAATACTGCACTATAAAAACAAAGGTAATGGTATTTCGAGGCAAGAAGCCAAGAACAAAAATAATGATTAGTGTTCAAATTCTAGAACAAGGGACACATTGTCATTATTGCTATTGGTTATGATAAAAATTATGAGATTCGTGTTGAGTTAGGTGAGTTCCAGACGATCTGAGGAACAATAAACCGTATTTTTAGAAGCCAGGCACGCCGGGATACAAAAGTAAAGTCTCACAAAGTTATGGCATTCCTTGTATTGCCCTATACGTGTGAATCATGGACAACAACCAAAATACAAGACAGTGAAATACAAGTCTCGGAAATGGCGTTCTTAAGAGGAGTTGAAAGATATTATAAACTTTATAGTATAAAGAATGAGGCTATACAAGAAGAGTTACAAGCCAAATACACTGTACTCACCGTCTATGGCCTTTTTCCGTAATTTTTTTTTCCCGTGTTTACATGTTTCAAGGCACTTGCCTCATCATCAGAACTTATAAAATCAATCTATGTCATAAATAATGACATTTGTCAAAATATTAAAAACACAATACGGCAATTAAACTATGTACATAAATTCGCTTTAAAAATGTTCGGTGTGCCTTGCAAGACAACACGCGCCGTACTGACGTAATCTAAGCCTTATCTCGACCATATCTCAAGGCACACCGAACATTTTTAAAGCGAATTTATGTACATAGTTTAATTGCCGTATTGTGTTTTTAATATTTTGACAAATGTCATTATTTATGACATAGATTGACTTTATAAGTTCTGATGATGAGGCAAGTGCCTTGAAACATGTAAACACGGGAAAAAAACATTACGGAAAAAGGCCATAGACGGCGAGTACAGTGTATTTGGTTAACAAACACGTGGCTTGGGACTACAATAGGATTTATTCCATTTAAATCAAAAGAGTTACAAGTTCTTAACTTGAGTGAAAAATTACAGTATTACAAACAACGGTGAAAAAACAGTTAAAAAGAATGCCAGATTCCAGACTGGCCAAACAAGTCTGGAGATATAATCCTCTTGGACACAGATGTGCGTGGGTAGACCCAGGAAGGGATGGCTAAAGAATCTTTGAAGGCGAAACAGGCAGAACCATTCCTACGCCGTAATGTCAAGATGACGACGATGACTGAAATATAACTTAGTTTTGCATACGTCTTTCTTCTTATTGTTACCTCAATCCAGGGCATAATAGGTGGCCGTTTTACTAAACAAGTAATTTCACTAAACGACAAGACAAGCCATAACAACAAGATTAGCAACACCGTGTAGTTTGTATTGTTACGCCATTAGAGAAAGTTCTACATGTATCTCGGGTATCCCAGCAGGGCCAGCTGTAATGTTGGGTGAGTGCGTGAGTTTTAACATGCGTTATCGAGACTCTCCAGACTTCTTCGCTCGGCGCGCACTGCGTTCAAGGCCGCAACCAATTACGCTCTAGTATATTGTTGACGCGTATTATGGATTATTCTGGAATGTCAGCGGAGTATAAATATAAGTATTCAGCGACGGTTGATTTCAGTTCAAGTGGCGATTTATTCAAGTGAGGTTCAAGTTTACTTCGGGCGATTACTTTGTGCGTTCAAGTGGTTATTAGTGAAAAGTGATTATTGTGCGGTACTCTGTTAGTTGACATTATTATTACGTGTGGACAAATTAACTTGAATTATTGTACGAGTATAATCTTGTTGAATAACGTGTTGATTACAAACTGTTTATTGTGATAATTAAAGCTGGTTATTAGTGATTTCATTGGTGTCTTGTGTTTTGTTTCCACTGTACCATACGACGATCAGAGAGACCGTCGAAATAGTATATACAGAAAAACATGATACTAAAACGACTACTGGATATTAATCCGACAAGAATATATATAAATACTGGAAGACCAGAGAAACGATGGTCGGCCAAGGAGTGCGTAACAGACCTTAAGATACAAACCATGAAGCAGGAGTAGAAAAAATGAGAAGAAGAAGATGGTTAATATAAAAAGAAGAAGAAGAACAACAACAACACGTTACATAGGACAAAGCCGAAACTGATCAAACGTCTTTGACAGTATTTAGGAGAATAATTTCAACGCCATTAGCATCAGTGTGTCTTACAAAGAATTTATTAAGACTTCTTTATGTTATGTTATAGTATGTTCCTTATATTATGTTAGTGGTTTCTTCTTCTTCTTCTTCTTCTTCTTCTTCTTCTTCTTCTTCTTCTTCTTCTTCTTCTTCTTCTTCTTCTTCTTCTTCTTCTTCTTCCTTCTTTTTCTTTTTCTTCACTACGAGGACTAGGTTCTATATAAACTGTTCCAGCACCCACCACGTCCTCAAACAACCCACGTCTCTTCTACGTCGATCCTCTGTCATATCGCACCTTCGTCTTCTATATAAGTTGAAATTATTTTATTTACATCTTTTACTTCTAGTTTCGCACTTATATTCCTGCAGTCTATGGTTTAAAGTACTTCAAGCGAACTGCATTTCAGCACTCTGAAACTTGTCGCATTCTGTTTTCGTCATGGCCCACACCACACCTCATTAGCATATGTCAAAGTGGATATTGCACTTGTCTTATGAAATTTAGTACTTTAGTAGTGTATTGTTTTGTTTCTAAGATTTCTGTGCATCGTGAAACAAATGTTCCTAAATATTGTTACCACGGTCTAACTGACACCAGTACAAGACATGAGATAAAAGATACCAATGAAATCACTAAAAACCAGCTTTAATTATCACAATTAACAGTTTGTAATCAAAACTTTATTCAACAAGATTATACTCGTACAATAATTCAAGTTAATTTGTTCACACCAATAATAATGTCAACTAATAGAGTCCATCACAATAATAACTTGAAACGCACTGCGTAAATCGCCCGACACTAACTCGAATCTCACTGGAACAAATCGCCACGTAAACTAAAGGTAAGCGTCGCTGAATGCTTATATTTATACCCAGCTGAGATTCTAGAATACTCCATGACACGCGTCAGCACTACTATAAACACTAGAGCGTAATTGCTTGCGGCCTTAACACATTGCGCGCGGACCGGTGAGTCTGGAACAGTCTCGTTAACGCGTGTTAAGAATCACGTACGCACACATACATTACTACTGGGATAGCTGACAAACATGTTGAACGTTCTGTAATGGCGTAACATAATGTTTATTTTGCATTTTAACTCTCTCTCTCTCTCTCTCTCTCTCTCTCTCTCTCTCTCTCTCTCTCTCTCTCTCTCTCTCTCTCTCTCTCTCTCTCTCTCTGCCTGTCTGCCTCTGTGCGCGCGCGCGCGCGCGTGTGGTTTTGCATGATAAATTACATTGATACTATTATATTACTATTGACAACCGCGAGAAAAATGAAACCACTTCGTGCCCTCGCCACGCCACTTCCGTAAGTCAAGCAATAAATCCCGATCACTTGCCCTAGCCCCCTCAGTGTCTGACTCCCCGCCTCCGTTCTTCACTGTTCGCTTACTCTGTACTTGGAATACTAGAGCTGTTAGCAAGGCGAGGTATAGATTCTGATGGATTAAAATGTACCTTTTACGAATAAGTAATAACGCTGACGTCGATCCTTTTCGCATGAAAAGCGGTAGAATTTCAATGATAAAGAATGATATGATTTCTGTAGGTAAGGCTTTCTCAGCCGACGGTACCAGTGTTGAGCACAAACTGATTAATCTCCGGGTAACTGGACAGTGGTCTACTCCTGTTGCTACTAACCGACGTTTCGCCCTCTGTGACGATTTTTATAAAAAATAAAAAATAAATAAAAGAAATTTTTTTATTTAAAATCTCACATTAAAACAAAATAAACCCCTAAAGAAAATGATAAAGTAACACCGAAATTATAACCAAAATAAATAGTTTAAAACCAAAAAAGAATTCGAGAATAAAATTGAGAAAACACCCCTTAATAATTAACCCTGCTTTAACCTGCCGAAATCGGTATCAACACGCAAAATAACCCGTGAATAAGACTAATAATAGTATTAAATTGGAACTTGATAAAAAACATAACGGTGTACAATACTAAACCAAAAAAGTAAAAGATACCATAGTATAATTAAATATGTCAGAGAATAAACGAATAGATATTAATCGGATTATGGAACTACTTTTATGCTGAATAGTAAACGAGGCGAGATTACTACTCTCTCCCCTAAACGAAACACACTTGAAATGGAGCGCTCGGACCGTAAACAGCATACAGCCGTGATGCGGTACAATAATAATATTTTTAAAAGTTAATAAACTCGCCAGTTGAGACGTAGCGGCACCCAGTACACATTTAAAGCCATGTGAACCGCGAATATAGTCTACCAGTGCAATTACAGTAAATATGTAATAAAGTAAATATGTAGTAAACGACTGAGTGTGGATGAGAATTGCTCGTCTATGATATCTCTAAACATTTTAACAATAAAATGTATATAATTAGATATGTGGTAAAATCATAATGTGAAACTCAAGAACTAAACCAACATGTGACGTGCATACAAGTGAATAAAACTTTTGTGCTAATCATCCAAAACAACGAACGATTACTACAAGTTATTGAGAAAGAGAGAACCAGGACTCACCATGACTAAAATGACTTCAGGACTTCACCATCACCGGATACGAACCTAACAACAGAAACCTGATCAACAACAAAAAACTACAAGACACACTGCACAACCGAGAGAAGCGCCGATTCGCCGAGGATGATACACACAGGTGACATGGAGGTTTAGCTTCCGTGGTTCAGAACTTGAATTAGAATAATACTTGATAGACACTTAATAATAAAAATAAAAATGAAAGCAAAGTAAAACAAGAAAGACTGATTTAATTACCATAAAACTGTAATTTCATGTTTAGTAATAATATGCGTTAAGTTTAATGGTTTCTTTTTTTAAAAAAGTTAAATAAGCCAAATTTTCAGTTTGCACAAGATTAAAGATTATAATTCTAATATCATATACTGAAACAAACTACTCGGATCCGAGGGCAGTAAAAAACTATGTTAATTCATTACTCAAAACACTCTAATTCTATTGCTAAATTTATGTAATAAAGAGATGTCATGGTCCAAAAAGGTGAGTGAATAAATCTACAAAACCCCTGACCATATCCCTCAATTCACGGGATCCTATTTAACATTTGTTTACTTTTCAGTTATTTATGATTTTGTTAAGATTATGGCAGCCTGTTTAATTGACCTGAGCCAATTAACCAGGTTCCCGATATTATAACGAAGAGACGTTATACCTCTCCTCTGGAGGCCACCTTCAGTGTACAATAAACGATTCGCCAACTGACACGATCTTCGTCAGTCAACCACCGTACGGTGGCAAAAGAATGCAAATATCCTTTTGCCACAGTACCTGAAACCTTAAACCGCTTAGTGAGCTTTTGCTTACAAAAGTAAGACGGGCAACTGAAATGTATATTGTGAGAACTATAACAAGCAAAACACAACGAAAGAGGATGAGAATGTAAATATTTAATAAACGTTCACAATAATAGGTATAACAGAATAGTGAATGATGACAGATCAATCAAGAAGGGCCAAGATAATTGTCCAAAAGGTGAAAAATGGATTTAGTGAACAAGATTGAAATGGAACGATTGAATCGAGTGCTAAAGTTATGAACAAACGCAACTTCTAATATGAGAGAACAAAATGAAGAAAAAGGAAAGAAGATGATTTTAAAATCTCCATACTGTAACGAAACCGCTACTTACATATATATATACATCGGCTCATAACGTTATCCTACGTCTTCCGATCCCTAGTCTCCATTGGTCTTGATCTAACCAAAATTCTTCTTCCAATTCCCGGTCTCTCATTGCCCGGTTGATGCCTTCTCTCCAACTCAATCTAGGTCTTCCTCTTCGCCTACGACCATATGGCGTCCATCTCGAAATTTGTTTGGGGAGTCGATTATCCGGCATTCTTTGCACATGCCCAAACCATCTTAGCTGTTTTGTTTTTATGTTGTCGACAATAGAGTACTGTATCCCCATTATCTCCCGGATTCTGACGTTTCTTATTTATTCCATTTTTGACCTCCCTGCCGTTCTTCGCCAATAATCCATTTCAGTAGCTTCAAACAACTTTTCTGTTCTTTGTGTTATTGTCCATATTTCACACCCGTATGACGTAATTGGTTCACAATTGTTTTGTATATACGATGTTTATTTTGTTTTGGTGTTTGTTGGTCCCACGATATGTTGTTCAGCAATGATATTGACCTTCCCATGTTATTTCTTTCTCTTACAGGGAAACCTGTAACCCCTAGGGGGCGCGTCCCCAGGTGGCGGATAGAGGGATGCCCCAACCGGCTTCGGCCGGCGGGTAGGTGGGAAATAAAATACCACCCACGGACAAACAGGTGGGGCAGTAGGGGCTCCTTAGCTCTAGAGAAAGCAACCCTTCTAGGAGAAGGTACTCTGAAATAAAACCCTGGTCCTCCAGATTGGGGGTTGAGGCATTGATCTAACTCCCCAATATTCGGCTTCTTGTTAAAAAGCCTAGTAAACAGCCTCGGAAAGGTCGGATAAAACGGACACGACTTAAGCTACGAAATATGACACCGAACCGCTACTTATAGCTTAATATACTTTGTGTTGTTACTTGATTGTGCTCATACAAAGAGAATAATGCTGCTGCAAGTGACTTCGTTTGTTACTGTGCTCGTTAAAATGTTTCTTTTTATTTACAAAACGGAACTGTTTACATTATACTCAACAACAAAACGGCAGAGTGCTATTAGTATAATTTTCGTATTATTTCACATTTAACTAAAAATTTGTATTACTTGTTCGTCGTTATTAAGCCTTTACCCTTCATGTCTTTCTCCTAGGGTAATCTTATACAAAAATTAGGAATCGGCCGGTGTCTGTTTCATATAAATTTATTCAGTCATTTTTTATTTTAAATGGTTAGAAGCCAGTCAGATCAAAAACTGTTCTTGGGTGAACAGTTTTGAAACAATTCTCCGACTTCAATTACCTGGCTTGCACTATCAGTATTGGGAATGACTCAGCCCGAGATATCACTACAAAAGTATCGAGGTTTCATATAATCTGTGGCGTCATACATAGATCGTTGAGTTAAAGACAAGGGAAGACAAAAGGCTTACATTTTATAAAACACTGACAATGGCCTTTTCCACTATATGGATGTGAAATATGGGTTCCTACAAAAAAGAATAAAAACCAGATTCAAATTCGGAAATAAAGTTTCTGAGAAGAAACAGGGTTGCACGAGACAGGATCGTTTGCTCAGTGAAGATCTTAGAGAAGAGCTACAGGTATTCTCCATAAATGATAAAATCCAGACATATCGTAGGGAATGGTTACTGCATCTGGACAGAATGGAGGATGGACGACTACCTAAGGTTGGAATTTAATATAGACCCTTTGGTATAAGAGACGTAAAAAAACCGAGAGTGATGTGAAGAGATACTATGTGAAGACAGCACAGGCAAAGTACTCCGCGAGGTGCAGAAGAAGAAGGTGGTTAGAAACGAACTGAATCTTTATTGGATAGTCAATGTGTGGCTGCCGGTTCGGCTACCCACGGAGGAAGGTCTTCGTCTGTAGTAAACGTTTTTGAAAAGTCCGACAACGGTTGGTAAACTTGACTGGGACGAAAACAAAGCAAAGTCATCCAAAATTTTTGAAAGCTTTTACTAATGATGAAACCTCAGTGGACGGCCGAATCGTCTAGACAATTATGTCACCACAATCCACTCGACCACGGCCCAAGAACCCGGACATTACAAACTCTTTTAGTAGTGTTGAATGTTTAATTAAGAAACATTTTCAGAGCATAGAGATTTTACTTAATCAGTGTGCACGAAACAAATATTAAATTGTTACTTTATAACTCATAAACTAACATTTCACATACTCAGAATTATTCAGAAATAATTTTCGATCTGACGATGAGCTGTGAAACTTGAAAGCGCTAATCGAAATAATTTTCTATAGTGGTGTGTAACAGTGATAATTCTGTTTTTGATTATAACCAGTAACAGAACATTCTTAATTAAATTTGACATATTGTATAATTAACATAATTGTCTAAATTGTATATACTACAGGTTAGGTTAGATTAATTAGTTCCAGAGATGTTTCCAAGTTACGTGATTTCTGGAGGTGGAGATGTTGCAACATGCAACATGTTCCATGTGATAGGTGGAGATGTTGCATGACCAGCACGGTCTCCAGATCTGTCAGTATGTGACTCTTTTCTCTCTGGATACCTGAAGCCTAGGATGTTTCTAAATAAGCCTGACGGAATTAATGAACTCAAGGCCTCCATACAGGAAGTAATCACAACCATGCCAAACAACGTGATGCAATCAGCGATGTGAAACCTACGGTACAACTGCAGCGGTGAATACAAAATGATGGAGGACACTGCAGAGAAGTCTTATTTAAAAAATAAATTTATACCTATAAATGGAATAAAATTTGCTGTAATTACATAATAAAACAAGAGTAAATGAAATATATTTTCTTATTTATTTCATTTTTAAAATTGTCAGATTCCCGTGGTGTACCCTGTACGATATGTTATTTAACATAATGTCGAATTATTACTTTATTGTTGTTAATGTGAATGGTTTCTACTGTAGCCAGAGTTATTATTTTGTTTTAATAAATACGACTATTAACTTAATTATTTTTTATTATTTTATTATTCCGGCTGTACAATGTTTACATATTTTTCGGAACGAAAGATTACAGAAGTGATTGAATTCTCAGCCTCCACTGCTGCTTGTCCATCCAAAGATCTTCTTCAATTTCTCGTTCCCTCAATATAGTCTGAATTTCATCAGTCCAGGTTAGACAAGTGGTCTTCCTCTTGTACGTCTTCCTGGTGGGGCCCATTACATAACTCTGCTTGCCAATCTTTTCCGTGACATTCTTTTCGTGTGTCTATAGCATTGTAATTTTTTTGTTCGGATAAAATCAGCAATTGAAATTTTCACATTCATTCTCTCCTTAAAGACTTGATTTCTACAGTAAATTTATATAAGTATAAATACCTTATAGTCCGTCTTGCGGTCTTGTAGTTTTTCAATATGCATCACTACATGTTTCGAAAGAAAACTTTCATCATCAGGTATATTGTAAACTTCCTCCTATTTTCTAGGGCTCGTCAGTGAAAGTAAAAAACAATAAATAAGTGAACAAAACACAAATGTACTAGTCAATACGATTAACGTTGACATAATATCTCGTAGCAGTGCGCACTGTACTATTGTCAACACACAACTGAGTTAGTCTCAAAGTTCATTATTTATCTTCATTACTGTGTCGTATAATATATTGGATTTAAAAAGTTTGTCATTGAATAAACACTTGTTATTCATTTTGGAAGCTCTGTAAACAGAGTTACTCAAAATTACGACACAAAGTTACTTTCCTTTACGACGCTGTCGTGCAGCGTTACTGTCATGTTTGTGCCAGACTGTGAATACAAATTGTTCAGAAATTCTTCCAGATCTGGCTCATTGTAATTATCTTTATTACTGTAATGTGTTGATTGTTTGCCTCGGTATTGTACAGCATGGGTGTTGGCTTTTAAATGCTTGAGATTGTCTGCCTGACATGCTGCCCATTCTGCTATGTCGTACACTGCACCCTCCATACATGCAAAGTAGTGCCACAAGAAACCCAGCATCCAACTTTCATCCCATATATCACCCTCGCGGGCTGGATGATGAATCTTGCACTGCGCACAGAATCTTGCAGCATAACAAGGTCTCTGCATTGCTACCCTTTTATCCCTTTTGCCTCAGTTAGTACACCTGATTGTATTTGCTGCATACTTCATCTTGTGATGAAGCTGTGATAATAACTTGCTTAATTCACTCCACGCCTGTTCAACCTGATGTGTTTCGCCAACGCATCTGTCATACGCACTTCTTCTTTCCGGTTCACCTATCAATTCAAATGCATGTAGAAGTATTTTGAAAGCTTCTTCAGCATCAGGTTGAGAATTCTTGTCTCTGTTTACAGAGTTTCCAAAATTAATAACAAGTGTTTACTCAATGACCATCTCCTTTTTAAATCCAATATATTATACGACACAGTAATGAAGATAAATAATGAACTTTGAGGCTCACTCAGTTGTGTGTTGACAATAGTACAGTGCGCACTGCTACGAGATATTATGTCAACGTTAATCGTATTGACTAGTACATTTGTGTTTTGTTCACTTATTTATTGTTTTTTACTTTCACTGACGAGCCCTAGAAAATAGGAGGAAGTTTACAATATACCTGATGATGAAAGTTTACTTTCGAAACATGTAGTGATACATATTGAAAAACTACAAGACCGCAAGACGGACTATAAGCTACTAGCAAAATACCCGTACTTCGCTACGGAGTTTCACTTTGTACGTAATTGTACAATTATTGCTCGCTTAATAGTATAGGATTAGATAGATTGTACAAATTCTCAACTCTTAGTTTGTTTATTTACATTCATAGCAACAGCTATTTATTATTTACTTCGAGAAAATCGTTAGAGGTGTTTCCGAGATAAAAAGGACATACATTTATTAATTAATTGACTTTCGAAATTTTCTCGACTATAAGAACCTGCAAACAACGAAGGTTTTTTCAATTTAAAACAATGATTAAAAACTCAGGACTAAATGTATTCGGGGTTTCCAGTAAACTGAGATGTCAACCACTTCATTTACAAAGTATGCAATTCCCGCGATAAATTTCAGTATTTGGCTTTTTGGCCCTTAGGAGTGAAAGTTTTTAAAACCGTATCTTAGTGAGCACCTAAGACCTATGATGAAGCTATGTTCAAAGTTTCATTGATATCCATTCAGTGGTTTCAGAGATATCGTGATCAGTGAGTCAGTCAGTGGTATTTGGGTTATATAGATATCTATATCTAGCCGATTTACCCAGCGTTCCTCGGGTTCATAATTTATTCATAGGCTCATAGGTACCTATTCTTGTTCTAACGTTATATTAGGCCTACTTGTATATTGTATAATCTTCCTTATATTGTTACGTTCGCATTCTCACTGGAGGAATACTCTGTAGCGCACCTGTTTAAGACCATGTTGCGCGTGATGCTCCTGCTCGATTTCTAACTCTGGGAGAGGGCGAACAGCTAAATTAGTTTTCAATAAAATGTCTACAGTACTTGCACGCGCTGCGTATTTAACTGTCGTTTTATAATTCATTGTGTTAATGTTGAAATAAGGCATTTGTTAAATTAGTGTCTCCTAAACTTATTCGAAAAATACAATACCTCTATAGATTTCAGCTTATCAATTTTTAAATTCAAACTGAAGCAAGTGCATTTATATTGTCTGAACACTATGATCTGAATACATTCGCTATCAAAACTTTGTTTTTTATACTCGCTTATAACTTACTTCGATCTTAACTTATCCACTTTTAAATTCAAACTGAAACAACTCTGAATTCACACACTATTAAGAAGTTTCTTAAGATGCATACACCACCTTTGATAGCATAACCTATATCTTTATTTATAAAAACCGTTGACTCTGGCCCCGCCGTCTTTCTCGGGATCCGACCTAAGACTCCCCGGGTTCCGTGGATGAACTCGGGAAGGCCCCTCGGACGACTCCCTCGCTATTTCCTACGCGGGAGACTTCCACCGATGCCATGGTAACCAGAATCTATTCTATTGAGTTGCTATAGTAAACAGATCTAATAGTTTTTTAAGACCCAAAGGACCCCCCGAAGGATCGTATCGAAAAAAACACCTATCCTATGTTGGTTCTCCCGTTGCGTAAAATATTTGTGCAAGTTTGGTTGAAATCTGTCCAGTGGTATAGGAGGAGATATGGAAGACCACGAAGGACCCCATCGAAGAAAACACCTATCCTATGTTGGTTCTCCCGTTGGAAAAAATATATGTGCCAAGTTTGGTTGAAATCGGTCCAGTGGTTTAGGAGGAGATGTGGAAGACCCCAAAGAAACCCCCGAAGGACCCAACGAAAAAAACATCTATCCTATGATGGTTCTCCCGTTGCGTAAAATATTTGTGCCAAGTTTGATTGAAATCGGAGCAGTGGTTTAGGAGAAGATGTGGAAGACCCCAAAGAACCCCCCAAAGGACCCCATCGAAAAAAACATCTATTCTATGTTGGTTCTCCCGTCGCGTAAAACATTTGTGCCAAGTTTAGTTGAAATCGGTCCAGTGGTTCAGGAGGAGATGTGAAAGACCCCAAAGAAACCTCCGAAGAACCCCAACGAAAAAAACATCTATCCTATGTTGGTTCCCCGTCGCGTAAAATATTTGTGCAAAGTTTGGTTTAAATCGGTCCAGTGGTTTAGGAGGAGCTGTGGAAGACCCCAAAGAACCCTTAAAGGACCCCATCGAAAGAAACACCTATTCTATGTTGGTTCTCCCGTCGCATAAAATATTTGTGCCAAGTTTGGTTGAAATAGGTCCTGTGGTTTAGGAGGAGATGTGGAAGACCCCAAAGAACCCCCAAAGGACCCCATCGAAAAAAACACCCGTCGTTTGTTGGTTCTCCGGTCGCGTAAAATATTTGTGCCAGGTTTGGTTGAATTCGGTCCAGTGGTTTAGGAGGAGATGTAGAAGACCGCAAAGAACCCCCCAAAGGACCCCATCGAAAAAACATCTATCCTATGTTGGTTCTGCCGTCGCGTAAAATATTTGTGTAAAGCTTGGTTGAAATCGGTCCAGTGGTTTAGGAGGAGATGTGGAAAACCCCAAAGAACCCCCCAAAGGACCGCATCTAAAAAACACCTATCCTATGTTGGTTCTCCCGTCGTATAAAATATTTGTGCCGTTTGGTTGAAATCTGTCCAGTGGTATAGGAGGAGATATGGAAGACCCCGAAGGACCCCATCGAAGAAAACACCTATCCTATGTTGGTTCCCCCGTTGGATAAAATATATGTGCAAAGTTTGGTTGAAATCGGTATAGTGGTTTAGGAGGAGATGTGGAAGACCCCAAAGGCCCCATCGAAAGAAACACCTATCCTATGTTGGGTCTCCCGTCGCATAAAATATTTGTGCCAAGTTTGGTTGAAATAGGTCCAGTGGTTTAGGAGGATATGTGGAAGACCCCAAAGAACCCCCCAAAGGACCCCATCGAAAAAACACCTATCTTATGTTGGTTCTCCGTCGCGTAAAATATTTGTGCCAGGTTTGGTTGAAATCGGTCCAGTGGTTTAGGAGGAGATGTGGAAGACCCCAAAGAAACCCCCGAAGGACCCCAACGAAAAAACATCTATCCTATGTTGGTTCTCCCGTTGCGTAAAATATTTGTGCCAAGTTTGATTGAAATCGGTGCAGTGGTTTAGGAGAAGATGTGGAACACCCCACAGAACCCCCCAAAGGACCCCATCGAAAAAACATCTATCCTATGTTGGTTCTCCCGTCGCGTAAAACATTTGTGCCAAGCTTAGTAGAAATCGGTCTAGTGGATTAGGAGGAGATGTGAAAAACCCCAAAGAAACCCCCTAAGGACCCCAACGAAAAAACATCTATCCTATGTTGGTGCCCCGTCGCGTAAAATATTTGTGCGAAGTTTGGTTGAAATCGGTGCAGTGGTTTAGGAGGAGATGTGGAAGACCCCAAAGAACCCCCCAAAGGAACCCATCGAAAAAAACAACTAGCCTATGTTGGTTCTCCCGTCGCGTAAAATATTTGTGCAAAGTTTGGTTGAAATCGGTCCAGTGGTTTATGAGGAGCTGTGGAAGACCCCAAAGAACCCTTAAAGGACCCCATCGAAAAAAACACCTATTCTATGTTGGTTCTCCCGTCGCATAAAATATTTGTGCCAAGTTTGGTTGAAATAGGTCCAGTGGTTTAGGAGGAGATGTGGAAGACCCCAAAGAACACCCAAAGGACCCCATCGAAAAAAACACCTGTCGTTTGTTGGTTCTCCCGTCGCGTAAAATATTTGTGCCAGGTTTGGTTGAAATCGGTCCAGTGGTTTAGGAGGAGATGTGGAAGACCCCAAAGAACCCCCCAAAGGACCCCATCGAAAAAACGTCTATCCTATGTTGGTTCTCCCGTCGCGTAAAATATTTTTGTAAAGCTTGGTTGAAATCGGTCCAGTGGTTTAGGAGGAGATGTGGAAAACCCCAAAGAACCCCCCAAAGGACCCCATCGAAAAAAACACCTATCCTATGTTGGTTCTCCCGTCGCGTAAAATATTTTTGTAAAGCTTGGTTCAAATCGGTCCAGTGGTTTAGGAGGAGATGTGGAAAACCCCAAAGAACCCCCCAAAGGACCCCATCGAACAAAACACCTATCCTATGTTCGTTCTCCCGTCGCATAAAATATTTGTGCCAAGTTTGGTTGAAATCTGTCCAGTGGTATAGGAGGAGATATGGAAGACCCCGAAGGACCCCATCGAAGAAAACACCTATCCTATGTTGGTTCTCCCGTTGAATAAAATATTTGTGCCAAGTTTGGTTGAAATAGGTCCAGTGGTTTAGGAGGAGATGTGGAAGACCCCAAAGAACACCCAAAGGACCCCATCGAAAAAAACACCTATCCTATGTTCGTTCTCCCGTCGCATAAAATATTTGTGCCAAGTTTGGTTGAAATCTGTCCAGTGGTATAGGAGGAGATATGGAAGACCCCGAAGGACCCCATCGAAGAAAACACCTATCCTATGTTGGTTCTCCCGTTGAATAAAATATTTGTGCCAAGTTTGGTTGCAATCGGTCCAGTGGTTTAGGAGGACATGTGGAAGACCCCAAAGGACCCCATCGAAAGAAACACCTATCCTATGTTGGTTCTCCCGTCGCGTAAAATATTTGTGCAAAGTTTGGTTCAAATCGGTCAAGTGGTTTAGGAGGAGCTGTGGAAGACCCCAAAGAACCCTTAAAGGACCCCTTCGAAAAAACACCTATTCTATGTTGGTTCTCCCGTCGCATAAAATATTTGTGCCAAGTTTGGTTGAAATAGGTAGAGTGGTTTAGGAGGAGATGTGGAAGACCCCAAAGAACCCCCCAAAGGACCCCTTCGAAAAAACACCTATCCTATGTTGGTTCTCCGTCGCGTAAAATATTTGTGCCAGGTTTGGTTGAAATCGGTCCAGTGGTTTAGGAGGAGATGTGGAAGACCCCAAAGAAACGCCCGAAGAACCCCAACGAAAAAAACATCTATCCTATGTTGGTTCTCCCGTTGCGTAAAATATTTGTGCCAAGTTTGATTGAAATCGGTGCAGTGGTTTAGGAGAAGATGTGGAAGACCCCAAAGAACCGCCCAAAGGACCCCATCGAAAATACATCTATCCTATGTTGGTTCTCCCATCGCGTAAAACATTTGTGCCAAGTTTAGTTGAAATCGGTCCATTGGTTTAGGAGGAGATGTTAAAGGCCCCAAAGAAACCCCCGAAGGACCCCAACGAAAAAAACATCTATCCTATGTTGGTTCTCCCGTCGCGTAAAATATTTGTGCCAGGTTTGGTTGAAATCGGTCCAGTGGTGTAGGATGAGATTTGGAAGGCCCCAAAGAACCCCCAAAGGACCCCATCGAAAAAAAGATCTAGCCTATGTTGGTTCTCCCGTCGCGTAAAATATTTGTGCAAAGCTTGGTTGAAATCGGTCTAGTGGTTTAGGAGGAGATGTGGAAAACCCCAAAAAACCCCCCCAAAGGACCCCATCTAAAAAACACCTATCCTATGTTGGTTCTCCCGTCGCATAAAATATTTGTGCCAAGTTTGGTTGAAATCTGTCCAGTGGTATAGGAGGAGATATTAGAAGACCCCGAACGACCCCATCGAAGAAAACACCTATCCTATGTTGGTTCTCCCGTTGGATAAAATATATGTGCCAAGTTTGGTTGAAATCGGTCCAGTGGTTTAGGAGGAGATGTGGAAGACCCCAAAGGACCCCATCGAAAGAAACACCTATCCTATGTTGGTTCTCCCATCGCATAAAATATTTGTGCCAAGTTTGGTTGAAATAGGCCCAGTGGTTTAGGAGGAGATGTGGAATACCCCAAAGAACCCCCCAAAGGACCCCATCGAAAAAACACCTATCCTATGTTGGTTCTCCCGTCGCGTAAAACATTTGTGCCAAGTTTAGTTGAAATCGGTCCAGTGGTTTAGGAGGAGATGTGAAAGACCCCAAAGAAACCCCCGAAGGACCCCAACGAAAAAAACATCTATCCTATGTTGGTTCCCCGTTGCGTAAAATATTTGTGCCAAATTTGATTGAAATCGGTGCAGTGGTTTAGGAGAAGATGTGGAAGACCCCAAAGAACCCCCCAAAGGACACCATCGAAAAAAACATCTTGCCTATGTTGGTTCTCCCGTCACGTAAAATATTTGTGCAAAGTTTGGTTGAAATCGGTCCAGTGGTTTAGAAGGAGCTGTGGAAGACCCCAAAGAACCCTTAAAGGACCCCATCGAAAAAAACACCTATTCTATGTTGGTTCTCCCGTCGCATAAAATATTTGCGCCAAGTTTGGTTGAAATAGGTCCAGTGGTTTAGGAGGAGATGTGGAAGACCCCAAAGAACCCCCAAAGGACCCCATCGAAAAAAAACACCTGTCGTTTGTTGGTTCTCCCGTCGCGTAAAATATTTGTGCCAGGTTTGGTTGAAATCGGTCCAGTGGTTTAGGAGGAGATGTGGAAGACCCCAAAGAACCCCCCAAAGGAGCCCATCGAAAAAACACCTACCCTATGTTGGTTCTCCCGTCGCGTAAAATACTTGTGACAGGTTTGGTTGAAATCGGTCCAGTGGTGTAGGAGGAGATTTGGAAGGCCCCAAAGAACCCCCAAAGGACCCCATCGAAAAAAAGATCTAGCCTATGTTGGTTCTCCCGTCGCGTAAAATATTTGTGCAAAGCTTGGTTGAAATCGGTCTAGTGGTTTAGGAGGAGATGTGGAAAACCCCAAATAACCCCCCCAAAGGACCCTATCTAAAAAACACCTATCCTATGTTGGTTCTCCCGTCGCATAAAATATTTGTGCCAAGTTTGGTTGAAATCTGTCCAGTGGTATGGGGGGAGATATGGAAGACCCCGAACGACCCCATCGAAGAAAACACCTATCCTATGTTGGTTCTCCCGTTGGATAAAATATATGTGCCAAGTTTGGTTGAAACCGGTCCAGTGGTTTAGGAGGAGATGTGGAAGACCCCAAAGTACCCCATCGAAAGAAACACCTATCCTATGTTGGTTCTCCCGTCGCATAAAATATGTGTGCCAAGTTTGGTTGAAATAGGTTCAGTGGTTTAGGAGGAGATGTGGAAGACCCCAAAGAACCCCCCAAAGGACCCCATCGAAAAAACACCTACCCTATGTTGGTTCTCCCGTCGCGTAAAACATTTGTGCCAAGTTTAGTTGAAATCGGTCCAGTGGTTTAGGAGGAGATGTGAAAGACCCCAAAGAAACCCCCGAAGGACCCCAACGAAAAAAACATCTATCCTATGTTGGTTCCCCGTTGCGTAAAATATTTGTGCCAAGTATGATTGAAATCGGTGCAGTGGTTTAGGAGAAGATGTGGAAGACCGCAAAGAACCCCCCAAAGGACCCCATAGAAAAAAACATCTAGCTTATGTTGGTTCTCCCGTCGCGTAAAATATTTGTGCAAAGTTTGGTTGAAATCGGTCTAGTGGTTTAGGAGGAGCTGTGGAAGACCCCAAAGAACCCTTAAAAGACCCCATCGAAAAAAACACCTATTCTATGTTGGTTCTCCCGTCGCATAAAATATTTGTGCCAAGTTTGGTTGAAATAGGTCCAGTGGTTTAGGAGGAGATGTGGAAGACCCCAAAGAACCCCCAAAGGACCCCATCGAAAAAAACACCTGTCGTTTGTTGGTTCTCCCGTCGCGTAAAATATTTGTGCTAGGTTTGGTTGAAATCGGTCCAGTGGTTTAGGAGGAGATGTGGAAGACCCCAAAGAACCCCCAAAGGACCGCATCGAAAAAACATCTATCCTATGTTGGTTCTCCCGTCGCGTAAAATATTTGTGCAAAGCTTGGTTGAAATCGGTCCAGTGGTTTAGGAGATGTGGAAAACCCCAAAGAACCCCCCAAAGGACCCCATCGAAAAAAACACCTATCCTATGTTGGTTCTCCCGTCGCGTAAAATATTTGTTTACCAGGTTTGGTTGAAATCGGTCCAGTGGTTTAGAAGGAGATGTGGAAGACCCCAAAGAACCCCCCAAAGGACCTCATCGAAAAAACATCTATCCTATGGTGGTTCTCCCGTCGCGTAAAATATTTGTGCAAAGCTTGGTTGAAATAAGTCCAGTGGTTTAGGAGGAGATGTGGAAGACCCCAAAGGACCCCCCAAAGGACCCCATCGAAAAAACACCTATCCTATGTTGGTTCTCCGTCGCGTAAAATATTTGTGCCAGGTTTGGTTGAAATCGGTCCAGTGGTTTAGGAGGAAATGTGGAAGACCCCAAAGAAACCCCCGAAGGACCCCAACGAAAAAAACATCTATCCTATGTTGGTTTTCCCGTTGCGTAAAATATTTGTGCCAAGTTTGATTGAAATCGGTGCAGTGGTTTAGGAGAAGATGTGGAAGACCCCAAATAACCCCCCAAAGGACCCCATCGAAAAAAACATCTATCCTATGTTGGTTCTCCCGTCGCGTAAAACATTTGTGCCAAGTTTAGTTGAAATCGGTCCAGTGGTTTAGGAGGAGACGTGAAAGACCCCAAAGAAACCCCCGAAGGACCCCAACGAAAAAACATCTATCCTATGTTGGTTCCCCGTCGCGTAAAATATTTGTGCGAAGTTTGGTTGAAATCGGTGCAGTGGTTTAGGAGGAGATGTGGAAGACCACAAAGGACCCCCCAAAGGACCCCATCGAAAAAAACATCTAGCCTATATTGGTTCTCTCCCGTCGCGTAAAATATTTGTGCAAAGTTTGGTTGAAATCGGTCGAGTGGTTTAGGAGGAGATGTGGAAGACCCCAAAGAACCCCCCAAAGGACCCCATTCGAAAAAACACCTATCCTATATTGGTTCTCCCGTCGCGTAAAATATTTGTGCCAAGTTTGGTTGAAATCGGTCCAGTGGTTTAGGAGGAGATGTCGAAGACCCCAAACAACACCCCAAAGAACCCTATCGAAAAAAACACCTATCCTATGTTGGTTCTCCCGTCGCGTAAAATATTTGTGCCATGTTTGGTTGAAATCGGTCCAGTAGTTTAGGAGGAGATGTGGAACATACATAAAATGGGGGGGGGCTTGCCCCTTAGGAGTAAAAGTTTTTAAAACCGTTTCTTAGTGGGCATCTACGACCCCATAAGAATATACCTTCAAATTTTGAGATCATTATCTTCAGTAGTTTTTGCTCTACGTTGATTCTCTGTCAGTCAGGACAAAGCCGCTTATATATATAGAGATTTATACTTATATAAATTTACTATTATTAATGCGTTCTGGGACTATACATACATAATGAAACATGATTTCTAGTTTCCTGACGTATGGATACTCTTCCCGAGGTCTCTAAATGTCTATTTGTATATTGTTCATTTCATTTCAAAATCGTCAGATTCCCAAGGACTACCCTGTTCAATATTATTTAACATAATATCAAATACAAAGGATTTTAAAAAATATATAAAGACTCGGTACGTTTCACAATTTTTATTTAACTCTGACAGCTGTTTCAGCTTCTCAAGTTAAAGCTTTGTAATAGCTTGAGAAGCTGAAACAGCTGGTAGAGTTAAATAAAAACTGTGAAACGTACCAAGTGTTTACATATATTTTAAAAACCTTTGTATTAATATGTTTCTCCAAGTGCCCAACGAGTCATCAATTAATATTGTTATAATATCAAATTATTACTTTATTGTTGTTCATGAGAATGGTTTCTCTTGTAGCCTCAGCTATTATTTACGACTCATTAACTTAATTATGCAACACGCTCGAGAGGTATTACTAGTTTTATTCCATTTACAACCTTGTAGTAGATAACACTGCATTGTAGTCTGAATTCAAGGCGGTGGTGTTACACACACACACACACACACACACACACACACACACACACACACACACACACACACAAGTCTACATAAATCACTAAGGTAGTTTGCCAGATTAGACACAGCGGAGCCATCGTTAGTTCACTGTAGTAGGGTTCCAGAGAAGAGAAGTGGTAGTGATAGTGATAGTTTGCTATTAAGACAAATAGTCACCGCGGGAACTATGGTGCGTTACACGACACACAAGCACGTTGGCGCTTTAGCCATTACCGAAACGTTTTCTACCTACCTCGTCCCGGATTTGTTATTTTATAGTTCCTACTTTAATCTAAACAGAAAGGATAACTGATATGTCCCAAGCCTCTGAATATACCATCACCGGCTCACCGTCGATTTGGCTGACCAGGCACCTGGCGATGTTGTGGTCAGTACCCTTGGGACAGAGGCGTGCAGCTCTAACCCTCCGCAGGTTTCGGAATATCTACTATCTAGGATTTAACAGCAAAAAGTAGCATCCAATTCCAACGCACAAAAGTCGACGGCCCATGGCCGAAACCACACACCATTAGAAGGCAGTGCTCATGCGCCGCTTTAAGCGCTGGCACATATATTTAGAGTCGATGAGCTAATAGGATATCAAATAGAACCGATCAATTTACACAAGGTGTGGCGGTGAAAGATAACGAGGTCATATGTGTAAGACTGAACCAAACCCACGATTTGTAATGAAATGAATGAACATATTTCTGTCGCTACCGACTTGGAACACAAAGTTTTTTATTGGTAAAGTTTTACCTTATAGCCTGAACCAATTTTAGCTTATTATAAGCTTCGTCAGAGGCGCCACTGGGAGCGCTGTACGTCTTGTTCTTGGCGACGGCGTCGAATTTTGAAGGATCGATGTTGTGTGTGTGTGTGTGTGTGTGTGTGTGTGTGTGTGTGTGTGTGTGTGTGTGTGTGTGTGTGTGTGTGTGTGTGTGTGTGTGTGTGTGTGTGTGTGTGTGTGTGGTTTGCAAAGGTGGATTCGGTAGTTCGGTTGTGGAGTGCAGTGCTTTTGTGTGTTCAATGTATCTTTGTTTGAAGCAACGTCCTGCCTTGCCTTTTTAGAATTCGTTGCAACCTGAGCAATTTATTTTGTAAACACCAGGTAGATCAAATTTGTTTTGTGCTTTGTGTGTGTGTGTGTGTGTGTTCTGTATTGATTGGAGATTTTTAAGCGATTCTGTGTTCTGGTTTTTTGAATTTTTGGGCTATTTTTCAGTGTGGTTATTAATGTATGTTAGTGTTATGGATTTGTTGTTTTCTGTCTTTGTCTGTTGTTTGTTCTGTGTAAAGAAAAACATAAAAACGACATCCTAAACGAACAGACACATTTTAAATCACACGTATTATACGAACATCGCACACCCCACACACACAACATCGATCCTTCAAAAGTCGACGCCGTCGCCAAGAACAAATCGGACAGCGCTCTCAGTGGCAGCCTCTGACGAAGGTTATAATAAGCGAAAATTGGTTCAGGCTATAAGGTAAAACTTTTACGTTTTTACCAATAAATAACTTTGTGTTCCTAGTCGGTAGTGATTTAATTATATTTACTTTAATTCAATTTGAGTAAAAGAGAACATTAGAAAATACGTTACGTAATACGGAACATTATTGTACATTCAAATATGTTGTTCGACAAGCTTCTCAATTAGTCCAACTGTGCGTGTTTCTGCCAAGGCCGCGGTGAAGTATCCTCTAAAATTTTCAAGTGCTTGTTAAGGACGCATATTATAAAACCCTACAGATTATAAATAGCCCAAAAATGCTTCTTAGTTTTCAGTTTTACGTCGGGCGATTACTCAGTGCGTTTAGTGGCGATTCATTCAAGTGAGGTTCGAAGTATTGTGGCTAAGTGTTATTGTGTTACAATTGTACGGGACTCAATTAGTTGGCATTATTATTGCGTGTAGACAAATTTTACTTGAATTGTTGTAAGAGATTGTCTTGTAGATTGCAGTTTATTAATTGTGTCGTAGAATGAGAAAAAATAAGAGGGCGTAGAAGAATGAAGTTAGCATAGCATTAAAATCAGAGGGTATTACAAAGAAACGGAAAGACTGGCATGCAATAGGACAGCTTGGAGAGCTTTT
This sequence comes from Magicicada septendecula, assembly GCA_034769895.1. Classification (NCBI taxonomy): domain Eukaryota; kingdom Metazoa; phylum Arthropoda; class Insecta; order Hemiptera; family Cicadidae; genus Magicicada; species Magicicada septendecula. The sequence goes on from CM068371.1 coordinate 3,043,412, forward strand.
ACCATTTGGAGACCTGCCTTAGGGTAGAACACAAAGTAATAATAATTGTGATAATTAAAGCTGGATATTAGAGACTTGGTTTGTGTCTTGTATTTTGTTTTCTACAGTTCCATACGACGATCAGTTAGACTGTCGTAACAATACTGTAGTCGTCGTTTACACAGCTATAAGAGGAAGTGCTGCTAAGCATGGTTTTGTGTCTTTCATCATTCTACAATACTGATGTAACTGACGTTTACCTAATCTCCCTTTAGCAAATTCTCACTGCTGTAACGTGAAAAGCAGCAAAAACATTCACAACAAATAAATGTCAATTGTCTGACATAAAATACGAGATAACTGTTCTGGCACACTTACATTGCTAAATTTACCCATACAAAACTTTGTGTTCCGAGTCGGTAGTGACATAATTACATTTAGTTAATCAACGGACACGCCATGAACAACGAAATCCAAGAAAAGCATGAAGCAGTGGCTGCAAACAGTAGTTAATACTGGATATTCAAAACGTCACTTTACCAGATTGAGACCATTAGAGTGTACCCGTAGCAATTGCGACCTCTGCAGAATCGTCTATTGCATTTAATATAACAATTAAAATTAAATTTTCCTTTTCTTTGTGAGCAATATATGAATCTCGCTGGCCACATGTGGCAAACACATGCCACTGACAAAGCTGCCATTTTGTTTTGTTACAGACGTCACTTTCGTGGACACATTAAGAAAGTCTGAATCAGGGTTTGAGCCGATGAATGTCGGCGATAACCTCTACACCGCCCAGAATGGACCGAGTCGGTGTACTAGCTGAAACATTTGATCATCGACACTAACCCATGGCGTGGCGCGTAGATTTGAATAGCGAAAAGACAGATACAAGATAATATGCGCTTTAGAGTCCCTACTTGGAATGCTGAATAATGTAGCATTTATACTCTGCAAAAGTACAGGTGGATTTAGTACACGTTGGTTTACATTCGTTAGCTTCCCCTTGGTAAAATGGTGATTATGTCTAATGTGATTTAAAATTATACGCCTATTATAATATCTATTAGTGGGAAATGTCACAACATTTTAAATGTAAAAACTGTTTGGTGACGGATGCAATCGGTCAAAATTAAAATGATACCGGTGTGTTTCGTTTTGTCATGAAAAAGCAAAATCATCAAAGTTAACAAACAGATGGATAAATGAAAAAGTCAGAGTGTGTGTGAAACTGGAGCATGACGTCTTTATGGGAAGACAATAAAATGGTAACAGGTATCCAGTTGTAGAATAATGAAATATCCTGCCCTTAAAACCAAGGTAATAATTGTGTACAAAGCCACAGTCTGTGCAATTGTTTCAGGAATCAAAGGACAAAGGTAAAGAAAGACCACTGTCAAGAAAGGAACACCAGACTAGCCACAGCATCTGAGTCTAGTAGAACGATGCTGAAAGAGATTATGTCATGAAACGGAAAAGACCTATGTGACAGAGCACATAAAAAGGAGGAAAAAGTCAGCCCAACGTAATTTGTCCAAATTTTGGAGAAAACCTTTTGCTATTTGGTCACACATTAGAGGCAGCATTCTCACAGCATCATCACCACATGTGTCCAAATTCGGTCTTTGCTCCTCCCAATAGTGATAATTTCTACGGAAGGACAAAGTTCCGCGGCCGTTGAAGACGTACTGTAAAACGAAAATCGCTAAGCAACTTCAAGGCTGTATAAAACAGTGCATGCTTGAAATATTGTGAAGACTGCAAAACGGCTGACTTAATCGTGCTGTACAATTCGACTGAATAATTTGAAGGGGGCAGTATAAGTGTCGAAGAATGAAGGGATGAACTTTATGAACAAACCTCGTATTTCAGTTCAAACTGGTGTATACATTAGACAGAGCGGTAAGTTGTTTGACAAACCGTTACGAGCGCGCGCGCGCACACACGCCCACACACGCACACATACAGACAGACACACAGACATTACACTGTATCTGGTGTCTGTGGACTTCACCGCGTACTTGCATTGTCACGTATTGTGTTTGTTTGTGAATTCTCTTCGTTACACAGCATTAAATTTTTGAAATTTTTTACATATACGGTGTGTGTGTGCGCGCGCGCGTTTGTGTACTTACGTGGCAAAACATTTCTTCAATACACCTATTTATTATTTGAAATATCTATTTATTCCGGAATACCGACTACTTCATATTGATATCAGCAGCCTTATCAAGTGAAAGAGAGAGAAAGAGAGAGAGTGAGAGAGAGACAGACAGAGTGAGATAACTCAGACTGCTCGAGTGTTAACCAAATAAAAAATAATAATCCTTTTTTGTTAGTAAAACAAATAGAATAATATGATAAGCACAATGTAAAATATTGAAAACATATTTTGAGCTACTTAAACCTAAATTCTTCCATTATTTTATTGTTTAACATTATATTCCTGGTATATAATTCAGAATATAATTTTACAAAAGAATATTTCTATTTAAACTTTGAAGAGTTGAAGTACCTATCTTACAGTTTGTTGGTGTTGCGGTTTATGTTGCCAACACCTCGGAGTTTATGCGCAATCCTCATGTCTCAAACTCTTCCCAGGAACCCTCTTCCCAATTCTTCAGTGACCTTTATATATTAACTCTTTTATCTCATCTTTTTGCACATGTATATTGTATGCAATTTATTGCTTTTTTTATTAGAGGGGTCCTACAGTCTATGCCGCATCCCGCATGTCTATCGCCATTTCTTCCTATCCTTCCAGTCATCATATTCAATAGCTTTATCTCTTGCTTTTCCTAATTCCTGTTCTGCATTGTGTTGTCAGGCTTCCTTTTCTTCCCCTGTTTTGCGGTGTGTTAGTCAATGCTATCTTTGGCTATCGATTCTCCTCCATTCTCATTACGTGACCATACCATAGCAACAGTCTGAATTCTATTTTTTCTGCTGTTGTAAATACGCGCCCTGTTTTCCTTCTTGTATCTTCGTTTCTAACATGTTGCATTCTAGAAATATTACACGATCTTCTTAAGAAGTCCATTTCCACAGTTTCTATCATCTTTTTCTCTTTGTCTGAAAGTTGCCAGCGTTCGCAGCCATAAGTTAAAATGGCCTCAACAATAGTTGTGTAGATTGTCAGTTTAGTTGAAGTTTCATTTTGTTCTACCGAAGTAACGAGTTTAGCAAACGAATAGCCTTTTTTTCCTGTTGTGTCCTATTTATATAACACCAGGTATTTATTATTTTCATTCAGCAATCAACAACAACAAAATATTCTCTATGCAAAAAGGTTTTAATTTATTATAGCATACTCTTAAGCTCAGGGCCAGCACATACAAAAAAAATGTTATTAACACAAAATAAAGTAACCAACTAATTTTCTGGTTTTAAAACAAAAGGCTATAACAGTTTTAAAATAATATAAATAATAATTAAATTTAGTTCATAATTTCAAATCCAACTGCCATGGTTCCCGCTGTTCTTCTTAATGAACACACTCCACACTCTTGTTTGATGCCCTATTTTGTCTCGTTGTTAGTGCAAAAGTTATAAATAAGATTTTAAGTATTACAGTTCCTTTACACTAAACAAATTAACAATGTACTACTTCAATACAACACTTTTATATAACACAACAATATATTAGAAGTGAATAATTTAATGTTTAACTTACCTCCTTGTCCAAAATGTGTAAGTGCAATTTTGAGTTTATTAATTTTGTAGTTAAAGAATAATCCAGTGTACGTTTGGTGTTGTAATAAATTTTTGTTACCTAATGTTTAGCAACAATTCTGTAGTTGGATTGTTCTGGCTTACTACTTTCTTCTTAAATCGCTTGGTAAAGTTTTTACTAATAATTCCTTTTATTTTTATACTTTCCTTAGTATACTAAGTTATTCTTGCCTGAAACGTCTTCATTCACTAAATTCTACACAATATTTCTAGTATTATACTGATATTTAGTTGTAAAATTATTATTTCTCTCAAAGAGACGGTTTTTGTTTGATGTTTCAGCAAAGAACGAAGAATTAAGTGTTGGATTGTTGAAGGCAAACTTTCTTCTTGTCCTTGGTTTGGTTTTACATTATAATGTTCTTTTAATTATTATTTTTCTACAGTATACAGTATTTTACATTAAAAACTAATTTAAATACACTTTTTTTCTATAATTTACAATATTTTGTAGTTTTACAATTATTAGCGGCTTTTACAATTTACTATAATTCCTATTTTTACATAAAGCCTGTGACAACTTAATTATTCAGTGTTATTCTCAATTCTTTGTTTTATGAATTACTTTCACATTTAATAAATCACAACTTACAGATTTTGGGTTTTACAATTTGTACATGTAGTTTAAAAGTATCAATCTACTTTAAAGTTTTTTTTAAGGACTTTAAAGTTTTAAAGTCTTTAAAAAAATTTTAAGGACTTAAAGTATAAAGTTTTTTTTAAAAATACTTTTGTTACTAATAAAAATTAACAATATTATTATTATAGATAATTTTACAAATTTCTAATTAGATTTCAATTTGATAGCTTCCAAATTCCAATATGGTTGCCACTCTTGTTACTTTTTGTAGAAATAAACATTCATAATATTTGCATATAATATTATTTTGGCAGGGTCTATGTTGTCACGTTTGTCTAGTAGGCCTGCTTCTGCGTCTCGGACCAGACTGGTTCTGGAGACAGCGCTCATTCGGTCGTATTGCTGGTAGGTAGTAGGTACTAGCCGGCCGTTATTACGCTGCTTAGCGGACGATCCGACTCGTGCCCTGCCGACACAGTATCAAACGATTCTCAGAATGAACAAATTACGTCTTACTGAAAATATACGTACCCTATCCACTATTGCTAGAGTATTTTGGCAAAACGTTAATCTTTAAGGTTTGTGCTTTCTGCAATAGTCTACAGATCTACACAGGTGAAAACTTGGGGACTTTATTCTGCACTATAGTAAAATATTTTTGTTAATTTGTAACTTGTATTTAACAAGAAAAAGTTAACCCTCATCGTTGGATGCTAATTATTTTTGCACAAAATATTACTGCTATTTATGTATCACTAGACGGACTAATATATTAGACTTAAAATGCGATCTAATAGGTTTGAGACTACGTGCAGAAACTCAACTAAAACATATAACATTTACTAGGTAATGAAAGTTTATTGATGACTAAAGTGGACAGCATGTAGTCAGTATCCAGTGAAAATGTGAACGTAGCTTTAGTTTGTTTTGGCTGCGTTAATTCGACAATTTTTGCAAACTGTTCTGTTATCCCCCACCCCATAAGTGCACGTATTGAAAACGTGTACATTAATACGCTTGTTTGTTTCTATATGATACTCTAACGAAAACTCTAAAATCTCAAAAGCAGGAAATACGCTTTTGTTATCCATCTATACTTACACGTTTCCGTCATCTCCTGGTTCCGACCACTGACGGTCAATCAGAGTTCTACTGTATTGTTGACGAAGTAGCAACAATGCAGTGTAGAATACACCCTTGCGCAACATAGAATTGGGAAATGTTATGCACACCAGGAGGGATTTCAGACTTATTATGTTGGTAACACTTAGTCGTTTATTTAACATGGCGTAATTTTTAATTTTGGCCTCCATAACCGTAGTCAACACAATTGTTTAGAGGTATTCGCATCTGTTACGTTCACCAGTTTGTGTTTACCGAAATTGTACTAATTTAGAACGTTATGTGTAACATATAAACCAAAAAATTACTTCATAGTAAGCTTTCTGAAACTTTATAAATTTAAACTTAAAATTGTTTGTTTATTTGATAAGTAAAACTTTTTCTCTATGCTGTCAGGTTCCGCAACTTTTCAAACTCCCTACAAGATAGAGATCACATTGTTCTTCAGTGATCATGCAGACGCGCTCAATAAGGAACATAGAGAAGCTTGTTCTGAGACTAAATATGGGAAAGTGCCCCGGGCTGAGGGGATGAGCTCTCTTGTCAGGGTTCCATTGTGTGCGTTAGATAATGACGGACAGTGGAGAAGATGCAGTGCCAGCAAATGTAGGTTGCGTCAGGCCGTAGCGGACTGCGTTTGCGAAGCCGATCAGCATTAATAGTTAATATCGACACTTGAATGAGCGAAGTGAGGTCTCAGTTTTAACTCACCCGATGGGCGTTTGCCTTTGGGTATGTCTCACGATAACCTTTGAATACGTCAACCGATTTTCATAAAACTTGTCCAAAGGTATCCCATCTTCTGCCGGACAAAGCTGTATGGTTTTGAGATTGCCCTTCCCCTCCTCAAAAATGAGGGTTGAAAGGCAGTAATGTGGGATTGTCAAAAGTTTAAAAACATCACGAAAGTCTATGTAAATCCATGTAACTTTTGATCAGTATATGAATATAGTATTCCACTTTAAACATTGTAAATATCCAAGCAAGGAATCACATAAAAGACAGTTTTAAACAAAATCTGAATCTAGTGTACAAAAGGTTTTGAGATTAAAATTTTTAGAACATCTGGGGAGGAGAAAACTTTAGAAAAATGGAAAATTTGTTTAATTTTAGAAGGGCGTTTTAGAAGGTAATTTTAACCTAAATTTGAATGTAGTGTTTAATATGATTTTTTTAAATTTAAGAATACTAAGGGGTAAACAATTTTAACTCAAAATTTTAAGATTAATGAAGAAAGTTGTGTTAGTGGTTGAAATCACAAGCAGAATGATCACTGTTGCACACCACTACATACAATTATCCCGATTAGCGCTTTCAAGCTTCACAGCTCATCAATTCCGATCTGACGATGAGCTGTGAAGCTTGAAAGCGCTAATCGGTATAATTTTATATAGTGGTGTGGAACAGTGATCATTCTGCTTGTCAAAACTGTAAAACCCTATTTGGGGGGGGGGAGCGCCAATTCATGACGAATATTATTCAAAATACAAAGGTTATTTATTTTTTATACACGAGACAACAGGACTCACGTGATTTTTTACATTTTAACCTGCAAAATCATTAAGTAATAAGAAGCCGAAAGTTATCATGTCCTTAATTGGCTCAATTACTTCTGCAGCCTTGGTAAACCAAAACAAAAATTCAAACAAATTTGTAAAGTATTTGAAAAAATATTACAGAGAAATAACAAATAACGTAGACTCTAACTTTTTCGTGCTTATTTGCTAACCTGCCAAGTATCATGTTCTGAACGAGGCCTTTCATTATTTCCACCATTTTCAAGTCTACTATTTTCAGTGGTAGAAACACTGAACGGCCTCGTCCAGAACAAGACATTTAGCAGGTTAGTAAAAAAGCACGAAGAAGTTAGACTTACAGAGACTCGTAATTCAAATAACAAGATTATAAATGACATAGAGATGGAACGAAAGTTAGGGCCTGCACAAAAAACATTAGATAGGAAAGGTGTAAAAAATGAAGACATTAATAAAATGGAATATATCTATGGAACCTAGTCTGGAAGAATCAATCACAATATAAGGACTAGGGGAAACAATAAAATAAGAGGCTAAATTATCAAATTCACTAAAAAAAAAAGAAATACCATGCAAGATGATACAAGCCAATAAATCGTTATCAGAAGTCTTCATTTCTTTCATTTCCAGAATCAGTTCACCCCTCCCTGTGTCAGAAGTTGCTTAGGAATACAGAAATTGTATACCGCGAGGTTTAAACGGTTATTCCTCTAAACGGGACTCCTAATGCGGCAGACCGTTCTTCCTGTTCTTGCTTTTTTGGTCATGTAATTGATACTTAACCAGAATACAAACTGGTCAAAGGTTACTCACTACAATTCTTTATAGTAATGTTTATAATAATATGTGAACCTCTGGTTGAATAATAATAATAACAATTTATATATATTGTAACGTCACAAAACGTCCTATAAGTTTTCAAACCATAATAAGAATATGATAACATCAAAATAATTTAAAGTAGTAGAAACCAACTCATATAGAAATGAAGAAGCAAATATAACTAGTGTAATCATCAACCGAAGAAGTAAGATAGTGTGAATTACCAACTTGCATTAGGGAATTAATATTGACAGAGACAAACAAAATGACTTACACCATGACCACAACAAACCCCATAGATTGTAAGAGTGAAGTATAAATAAATATTAAAAAATGAATGAATAATATTACCAAATATCAATTGTAGATGACAAAATTGAAGTCAACATGTGTCACAATTAAGCTCAGAATAGGGCATAAAAACATAATTATTGTAAAGCTATTAATGCTAGTGAATCAAACGTATTACAGTACTATAATTATAAAATAGGTATACCAAATGGCTTACAACCAGTATTGAAGTAAAGGAAATATGTAACTAACTAATAGTAATTTGCATTGACACATACACACAGGTTACAGTCCCAAGACACCTAAATCAAGAAAATGTAAAATATTAGTAAATGAAAAAAACAATTAAATGTAAAGGAGGTGAAAAGGAACAATTAATATTAGATAAAGAATTCTGTAAAATAATTATACACCATAGCAAATATGGAAAAACCACTTAAGAATTAATTCAGATGAAGAGCATCTAAAATTAGATAATTTGTCAACTAAATGTTATAAAAATGTAACCAAATGACATTAGTAAGTTGCAGAAATGTTAAGAGTTTATATATCAAAAGATATAATTCAATAATAAACCTAAAGAAATAGAGTTATATAAGAAGTTAGGTGAGACAGAAAGTAGGCCTGTCAGGTAGACAGGGAAAATCAATAATAATAAAACAATCTTATGTTCAAAACCCGAAATAAGTATAAAACAACATGTAATGAGGCAAACCTCAACTAATATTAAATTGCTCAGTTGACGATAGAGTCAATTTAAAAGTATTTCTTAATAAAACCGAGTCTTTATTAACAAACTCATAATGTTCAAACCAGATGATGCTAACAGGATGCTAAGGAGGAATACTCCAAAAATATTGTATATTATGAAGCAGGTAATGATTATAAAGATTAAACAGGATCTAAGCTTTAATCTGACACCGATAACAACCTGTTTGATAACCAATTAATGTCAAAAAATGATATAATAGCAGCTAAGGAACTGTTAGGCCTAAGCCAAATCTAGTATAAAATGAAAGTTATTAATATGTTATGTTGTTTTAGAGCTAATAATTTTATGATACATTGTTGTAAACATTCTTTGTTCATGTTTTAGTAAGGTGTAACACACCTAATTGCAGATTAATAGGTGGAAAAGGCGAAATATTGTATGTCATCGCCAGGTAGACCACCAGACATGTGTATTTTATTCAATGTTAACCTGTTCAAACCCAGGCTTATTTATATTCAAATTAATCAGTTGATCGCGAACAAAACGATGCTAATCATAAATATAACATTGTAAGTATCTATGTAAAGTTATATGCAAAAAACCAGAGTATAGTTGCCAGAACATACTAGAACCATCTGGAAGAGTTTTATTGACGGAAGTAAATTAATTTAATGTAAATTTGGACCAATCAGATCGCAGATTTTCAAATATTTCAAATTGAGCGGTACGCCTGCGAAAAAAAACGATAAAAGAAAGCTCGAACGCGAGAAGAACATCAGTTTTTTCATTCAAACACAGACAGAGGCAGTTGAATCCACGGTACTTTCAGCGAGAATGTTTTAACGAAGAAGTGTAATTTTGAACAGTGCGATTAGTAACGAGTGCAGTATACGACCAAGAACATCAAATCTACACAGTCAGAAGACAGCTCGGAAGACAAACTAGTGTGTGTGTGAACAGTGAATTTTTTAAAAAGGCCTGTTTAAATAATTAATAAAAATAAACGTGAAGTGAGTTATTAGTGCTGTGCGTACCAGTCACTTTGAAAAAGGATATTTGTTTTCCACTAACGAACTGTAAGTCTAGTAAATGTTTTAAAGTAATCTCTGGTATTTTACACATAACTACGCTACATCTCAAACAAATTAATTTTAAATTGTATTAAGAAGAAGGGACCAATCTTTTTGAACGTTGAATAGTTGGCGTTCAATTAACAAAAACATATTATGAAAAGGTAAATTCAATCCATACGTCTTCAACTCTCAAAGTTTGCGAATTTGTAAAGTTAACGTAAGTTTTATAAGTTTGTACAGCATCATTTTTAATTTATCTTGGTTGTTCCAAGGACCACGACCTTGAGATATGTAACTAAATTATAACTAACCGATCAACTGAGCAAAACTAGCCGTTATCGAAAGGGTGTATCTGTTTACTTTATCTTGTATTTTTTGAATTATAACCATTATTAGTCAGTAAGACGAGTTAATAAATAAAACAAACGTTATTTTAATCCAACATAAAACAGCTTATCATTTTTAGATTATCAGAATAACTTCACTTTAAAGAAGATATTATTTTTATTTTTTCTTAATTAATTAAATATAAATAAGTTTTTCCTGGACAATCGTTCAGGTGGCGCCCACAATTATTTTAGCGAGTGATAAGCTACTACTATAGGGATATACCGAGATACTATACTATACAAGAGATAGTTGGATATACCGTTTGACCCACGCAGAGAAAAACAGCTGATCGCGTGTGACGTCACGATACGATTAACTCACTACAAACAAATAATAAAACGGATCGACGCGAGCGGTAGGTACAGATTTTCTTCTTTATAATATATATATATATTGTAATATATATATTGTAACGAAAAATTATTGCTGTGTTGTTGGTTACAAATTCTTAAATCTGGTCTGGTCTTCTTCCTTTTAATTTAAGCCCCACTGTTGGGCTAGCCAAATTGTAACTAAACGTGGTTATGGTGTTTAAGTATTGGTGTAGTGTTACAAAATATTTTAAATATGTGTTCGTGTAAAAAAAATTAAATTGTTTGATAAAAATTTTTTTTTTTATTTTTTTTTTTTTATTAATCAATTAATTAGAAACAATTAATTAATTGAGTTTCGTAAAGTTCCGAAACGTGTCTCACTTATTTAGAAAATTTTATAAGCTTTTGTGTATTTACGAAGAAACTCCAACCACTTATAGGATTGTCTCCAACTGCAATCGATCTTTGTTTACGTTCGTTTTGGAGGTTATCTTCCTTCTGGTGGTGAAATTCTTGTAGTATATTTTGTTGAAATTAAAGTATATTTAAATTGCTATATTTATGAATGAAAGAACTGTTTTAATATGAAAGATATAAATTATTTTATTGACAATTGTTTATTTGGACTCTTGTCGATTTTTAAATCGATTCTCAGGGTATCGATGTTATTACAAATTTTTATATAAAACACAAAGAAGGTTCTTTGAACAGCTATTTATGGAAAAAATCAGAAATCGGGCAAAGATTAAAAAGTATAACGTTACAAGATAAATTCTTAATACTAAAAGTACATATATTCAATTGAAAAGTAAAATAAATAAATAAGTTGCGAACCGTGTCGCAGACAAACACTAGATGGCAGTGTTCAGTTGAGCGGTGATGAAGCAGTAATGGCCGCCGTCGAAGTTATAAATCGTCCCTTCGTAGTTTTGGCGTCCCAATAAAGATGTTTTCTTGTCGAATTTACGTCCTGGTGTCTGCAAATCTTCCTTCTGATGTTGGTGTAGTGTCTCTGGTTAAGTTTCGGTGTTGTATTTGGAAAAGTGGTGTATTTATAAGTCAGTTTCACTTTTGTCGATCAGGCACTTTTGATGGTTAAGTTGTATTACTGTTTTATTGAGTTTAAAATGTTATTTCGATGTAGTTTTGTGCTATACAATGTTAGTTAGGCGTTTGTAGGTGTTTATGTCACTGTGTTAAAGTTGTAAAATGTTTTTTGCCGCCACTCGCGATTTTCACTCTCGGTTCGTACTATTAATCGCCATTACGTTATTCGAAACTAGGTTAATACGTTTTAATTGCTCGTGTCAAGTGTCCCGTACAACGTTCAATAATTAACTCCTTCACTTCCTTCACCTCCGACTAAAACCTTAGCCAAAGCAATATTATTTCTTACATTGTTCGAATTTTATTTTGCATCCTGTGCATGTAATAAAGTTACATTATATAACTGCTTATACTTTGGTTATTATTCAAATTTATTAGCTAGTTGTTACTTAATTTTATCCTTCAGTTCATTCGGCGTATTTTGATATCGAATAATGCCGTTTTATTAAGTTTTTTATCTAAAATTGGTAATTTTACCTTCATTTTGTATATTGTAAATTTTCAAATCCAGCTTCCTGTCATTATCCAAACTCTGCCATAATCAAGTTATATTTCTAATTATTAAATCTCATATTGTAATAAAAGGTTTATATTCCCTTAATTTCTTGCAATTATATGAATTGGTTAAGTTTTAAAATATTATGTTGGAATATATGACTCCCCACTCCAAATTTTTGAGTTCTGTCATTTCCATTTTTATTAATAATCCTGGCTATAATTTTTCAAAATCTTTCTAAGTTATATTTCTAATTATATGGCTTTGTTTCTGGTTTACCTTATCTAAATCCTTTTAGTTTAAATGTATTTAAGTACTTAGTTTCTCAGTTTTGATGATGTTTAGTTTTCATCATTTTGCCTAGATTCCTAACAATTTTTCCATACAAATTAGTATATAAACAATACACATTGAATTATACCCTCTCTTCTTTTCTTCTGGCTTCTTAGAATTGTATGTTCTTCATCTTCTTCTGGATGTCATCGGGTTTTTTGGGGTTACTTCTTCGCCTACTCTTCTTATTTCTTTAATTACATCACCTTTTGTGGTGGATCTTGCCTTGTTCTGGGTTTCTTTTTTATTTATTCCTTACCTTCGTTGTGGGTTTAGTATTGTTCTGGGTTGCTTCTTTATCTACTCCTTACCTTCCTGGGTTATACTTTTTTACCTTGAGTTATTAAACTGGTTTTGATGATTCATCACTAGTAACATTTCTTTTATACGAACTTATACTTTAATATCAATGATTGTTCTGCACGGTTGTTCTGAATTAATTCTTTATATTATAATGCTTTCTTCGGATTTGATGTTATTATTATATTACTTTAATGATCAATGCCATTCGTTTTTATGTGTTTATCTGTCACTCTACAATATGTATATATATATATATAAATATATATATTCTAACATCTTGACTTTCTACTTGTTATTTAGCCACACGTTGTTGGCGTCAATTCTGTAACACAACGAGAATCCCTCCCGTATCAAATCTTATGCCTCACTGTTGGTATCGTCAAATCTGTTACGTAATGTTAATTCGTACTATCTAAAGTGTACTTTGTTAGTATTTTAAGAATGAGTATGTTGTCAGGGTAATATTAGTTGAGCGCCAATTTGCAATCAAAGGTTGCAAATAAAATGTATTTGTAAATTGTTAAGTAATATTTCAAATAGCATAAAGGTTTCTTTTTCTGCTATAATTCTATCTCTTTTAATCTATTATTTAACAGAAGATTGTGACTACTAAAGATCAGCAAGGCAGATTCAAATCGGATGCCATACTTTCCTTGTTGAGAGTGTTGCCAACCTATGCTAGTTGATGAAAAAATTAACATTCATTGATATGGTGTTTATAATATCATATACTTTTATTTATCCATTAAATAAAGAAAAGAAAACCTTTTATCTGTTGTTATTGAACTCAAATCTTTTATTATCCTTTTTAAATTTTTTTAAAAGACAAATATAATTATTAACAAAGTCTGACCGGCTGTTCTTTAAATATGCTCAGAATGGCAGCAGTAGTATTTCTTACGTCTCAGGGCAAACACATTTGCATATTTTATAATTGCTAAATAAAATACAAATAGAATGTTTTTAAGTTAGGTCCTTTTGACTACGATATAAACATCAAATATGTTAGGAAAAGTACCAAAATACATGGGATTATAATAAATTACAGAGTGTCTTAACAAGATTATATTAATAATTTTACAATGTTCAGTGTCTAGGTTATGTTGATTTAAGTGTTTTCAAGGTCTAATACACTTTATTTAGATTACCCTATATTAAGAGTTTTTACACTGAAAATAAGATTATTCGTTAATTATTTTCACAGTGAAGGTTCAAAATTGTTTTAATTAAAAGTGAAAACAGTGTCTTTGAGAAGTGTAACCTAGGCTTTGAAGGAAATTGTTCAGTTTAGTTATTTATCAAAAATACTTCCCTTCCTGGATAGATTGATTTTATTTCTTCATATGTTACTTGGTTTACTTCTTTTGATAATATTGTACTATTTTCTTCTATTTATTTTATTTAGTAATATTATTTAACTTTACTTTAGATTAACTGATATGAAAATTACAATATGTTGGATTAGTCACTCTTATTTTTATATCAACCATTCTCGTTTAGATCTAATAATGCACTCCTCTTTATTCAATTTATAACATCTCAGTTGCTAAGGCCTATCTTAGCTTTCATTGGTGTGAATTGTAACATTTGATGTTACTATGGTGTTCTCTGAGCCTTAACGTAAACAAACTTCTACTATTTTACCTTCCATTTTCTTTAAATTGTTACAACTATTTTATAAGATCTTTGGTCTTCAATATATTAGTATCTTTGAGTTTCTAATGGAACACTGATTATTTTGATACCACTCTTGATTATCTTCCATTAAATATTTCCTGAGGTACCATTTTACACTTTTAATTATTTGTCCCAAAATTATTTATTATTAGTTCTTCTTGTACTCTTCACTTTACTAAAACTATTGGATACAATTTAATAACATAATTCAACCTAACATTGATTATTATAATTTTAATGTACATTCTTTTTCCAAATCCCTTAACTAGCTAGGCTTAACATGCCAAGTTTTACAAATTTCTATTATTATTATTTTGGTACTCTTCTATTATAATTAACATTTGTATTAATAATATTACAACATATAATATTAATCAATATAGCAAAATTAATTACTAATAACTATTAGTAACATATGACAATTCTTATTAATCTTCTGTATACAATCCAGTTTTTATAAACACAACAAAACACTGTACGTAGTTTCCAAAACATTGTCCTCCTTACTTACTAACTTTAATAGTTTAAACATAACTACTAGAGTCTTAGTTAACATTAATCAAATAATAAAAGAAATAAATAGTATTTAACTAAGTAGTCAAATAAGTAGTTCTTGAAACAAGCCACATAATTTTACTTGGTACTTTTCTATGATTAGTAAAGTATGTTACTATCAACAAGATGAGTTGCAAAATATCATGTAACAATATATATATATATATATACATATATATATATATACATATATATATATACATATATATATATATATATATATATATTGTAGAAGGACGAATTCCCGTCTATAATTTGTGATTTAAATATTATTATTATTAAGTTGTCTCAGGGTTCTTTTACTGTTAATTGGGTCTTGCTCTCGGCTAATCGTGATTGTTCAATATCAAATTTTATTATTATTTTTACCGTTTAGTGACTTATTCCCCTCAATTCAACCTATTGTTGAATCCAGGATTGAATAACTCGGTACTTACTCCTTTTTCGTCGTATTAGCTGTCTGTTTAAATAGTTTAATTTTGTATATTATATTTACTGTTAAAATTCTTTCACTTTACGTTCCGTTGACTCTCTGACTAGCTGTCGTGAGGAGATCAGTTGTTTCTTCCTATACACAAACATAGATATGGTACACATAACAACTCATGTATAGTATTATTGTATAAGATTGTAAGTATGTTGATCTGGACGGTTGTAAACAAAACAAGAAATCATTCAATTTGAATAATTCGCTTTCTCAGCATAGTACCAACCGCCTCGTTTTTCTCCTCTAAGCTGTAATTTTACTGTTACAAATAAAGTCAACTCTTTCACTGGTAAAAAACAATAATGGCAATTTATTCAAATAACACACAGTGAAATTCAATACAGTAAGGAGTTTTGCTCTTCTTTTTTGTGAACAATTAATACTTTAAACGTGAACATGAACTCTAAAATAAATGATGAGCTCTAGTTGGCATGACTGCCTCTGGTTAGTAATACAATGTGTTTTGACAAATTTATAGGTTATGTCGGATTGTTCGACTTGAAAATTTAATAATGATGATAATAACAAAAGTAGTAGGTTCTTTTAAACTGCAAAATACACTTTCTTGGAATAATAGCTACGGTTAGAGTTAACATAAAAATAAAAATTCAATGATTATTAATGAAAAAATATGAAATATGAACCACTGTTCATAGTTAGGCACATGCTTTATACATAGTTTAGTGCAACCTTTGGTTGAAAGTAGTGAATTATTTATTAATAATTAATAGTGATTGTTATAACCCAGTACCATGTACTACAATCATCTATGAACTTGGATACTCCCATTTCAGGTAAATGTAATTTATTTATTATAGTTATCGCACTCCGGCGAAACTATTAATTGAATTTAATAACAAAATATTTATACTTCCATCTACTGATAGTATTAGAGTACATATACTATTCATTGATATCACAATGTCTTTGCTTATCCTAGATATTTACAGTATACAAATAGTTAAACTATCATTACTCAGAACGTTCAATTTCAACATTGTTCATTTGTATTTATCGGTTCCCTTCTATTAAGGATAGGGAATTGAATTGTTTCTCTATTTCAATTTTAATCGCTTTTAGCGTTCAATTATTTTGCTTATAGATTAAACATGACATATTATTTGTAATTAATAATACTTGCGTCTCTCGTCGGTTGAAGATTTACACTTTATTAATTATTGACACTTTTTAATTAATTAAAATTTAATTAATTAATTATTTAAACTTTATCACAACACTGCACACACTCCTATGCGCATAAACTCCGATTAGATTACACTTGTAAATAGATTGCACTGATTCTTCTGGTAGATAACTTATGTCTCAATTTGAGGTTAACATGGTTGATGCTGTTTTGCTGTCAAACGCACGTTTTTCTGAGGCGTCGACTAGCGTGCAGTCCGCTTCGCTGTTGTTCAAAGACTGTCTCTGGTTCCTGGGCTGGAATGATGAATTTCGGATTTTTTATGTGTTCTGATTGGTCAATTTTTTCCAATTCGTTTATTTACGGTAGACTTCGTCAAAATAGACGCTATCGTAAGCGTCAGCCTTTGGGAACAAGATTATCAAATTCTGGTTCACACGACTACGCGGAAGGGCTAAGCACAATGCAATTATTTTTAAAAGTCTAATATCTTTCTTATAATTGCACTGAGAATGTTGTGCTTACTCTCATTGTTCGTGTTTTTGCAAGACGATTAATTTGAGTCCCCTTATCATATATTTCTGATAAGGGTTATCAGACTTAGCACTTAGCATTTATGCTTGGTGTCCATTAAACCATTAATTATTAACAATTCATGGTTTTTATGTTATTTTTTATAGTAATGTCTCACTCTTAAGCTACTGTACAAATTTCCCTTAAAACTATGTCCTATTATTAATACTATGTCCGTTTTCATAGCTTCACTCTTAAACTTATGGTCATACATTTTTGGTTTGCTCATTACACAGTAATAAGAGTATTTAATTAACTTTTAATATGTTGTAATTAAATCTCGATGGGTTAAGTCACTACTGACAGTGTTCTTTTCCCTAAATTATTTGTTTAATGCCTTAATTATCACGTATGAATCAGGCTTGTTATGCCTATATGGCTTCACTTGGTAGTATTGTCATACATTTTGGTTTTTCTTATATCCTATTAATATCAACATTTAATTAAGTTCTAACATAGTATATTTATACCTTGGTGGGTTAAGTCACTACTGGCAGTGTTCTTTTTCCCTACATTATTGGTTTAATGCCTTAATTATCACTTATGAATCAGGCTTGCTATGCCTATATGGCGTTACTTGGTAATATGCTTAATATCATAGACATTTTAGATGTATTGTTCTCTGATTGATAACTGAAATAGTCACTAGGACCTTATAGTTATTGTGATGCAGTTCACTCTGCATTTGACTCTGTTATTAGCAAGGTTTGGTTGCTGTAAACTTTATTTGCAGCTAGTTGTCATAATGGTTGAGTTATAATTACGTTTATATAAACTATTTAAATGGTTATTTTGGTTACAATTGCTCATAGGAATAGTATTCTGTCCGACACCAAATCATTAATTGGGTTACTTGCTTTGTACAATGTGTTTATTACATAATTTTGGTTGCATAGTGTCACTTTGCCATTAAAAGCATTTGGTCATACTTGTATTACTTAAATATAGCTTTTATATACTATTATACTATTAGCTATCGTGTACAAAACATTCCTTATATGCTCTATTTACTTCCTAGCTCATTACATTTTGGTCTAACATTGTTTTGGTTCATTTTTTATCAAGTTTTATTGAAAACTGGATGCCCAGATTAGGTTATGTCATAGGTTCAGTAAACATTAATGTGTTGTTTATGGCTGTATATTTCTATCTTAAACTATTCGACTGGTTTTCATTTCATGTTTGTACATTGGTTATTGGTTATCAATAGTTCATATTTAGTTTACTCCTGTATTATCTTATTTGTTGTTAATTAGTGGGTTTGTATGTACATCATTCCCACTGTACAATTGGTCATTCACTATTTTGGTTGCATATTCCTCTGTTTATTCTATAACTACACATCATTTAGCTATCATAAACTCATCTTGTCCTTATTCAGTTTGCTTGTGACTCTTTATTTACAATATTTAATCCTTATTTACAATAATGTGTTTTACATAAACAATAAATGTGTTCATTAAATGAGTTGTTGTCAGTGTTGACTTTACTATACAGCTTAGGGATTCATATCATATAATTAATTAACATTTCTTCCTTCTTCTTAATACAAATATTCTTTCAAGGTTTATGTTAGTTTGTTATACTTCAATTTTCTTCCCTTATTCTTCTTGTGTTTGGTCTGGTGATCTTCCTTCTTCTTTCTTCTTCCTTCACTGATCTCCTCCTCACTATTGTTCATTTTATACATGATGTGGTTTTCACTTGTCTTCTTCACACTGGTTCTTCCTTCTTCTTTCTTGAAGTTGTCCTTGTTGTATTCTTCTTCCTGACTCTTCTTTCTTCTTTTGTTGTCTTGTCCTCCTCACTGATTTTTCTTTCTTCTTTTGGTTGTGTGGTGTCCTTCTCACTGATTTTTCTTTCTTCTTTTGGTTGTGTGGTGTCCTTCTCACTGATCTATTGGGTATAGTATGTCGGTCGTCTCGTCTTGATTCTTCTTTTCTTCTTTCTTGGTGCATTCACTAGTGAATTCCTTTCAATGATGCTTCACTTCTTTAAACTTGTGGTACTTTTCTTTAGTATACTTGGTGGTATTCTAGACCTTTTAATGTATTTTTTCTAGTGGTGGCTTTCAATTTAAATTTCAGTACTTAGGTGGATGTGGTGACATATGTACTGTTACAATATATATATATATATATATATATATATATATATATATATATATATATATATATATAGCAAGGTAACAGGTTATAGCCCAGACCAGACTTGCAGAAAAGACTGCACAATTAGTGAAAATGTATACATATATTGTCCTTATTTTTACACACTTTTATATTAAAATGTTCTTTCGTTATTTGATATTTGAAACAAAACTAATTTATTGTAGTTCAAAATTTGCTTTGAAAATATTTGTAAATAAATGTTCTCTTTATTTAAAGAGTGCTGTAATTTTTAACTGTTCAAAGTCTCCTTCAAACAAAATTATATTTTAAATCAATGTTCTTTTACTATACACTTTAAAGTTTTATAATTTGATAACAAATTTATTTAAATTTGGCTTTCCTTTCTTGTTGTCTTCATTGTGCTCCCGGTCGACGATCTCGATCCGGCCTCCAGCGATCCATCGTCTTGGTTCCACGTTCCAGCAACCGCCTCCAAGAACTGCCTTGCTCTAGGTCTCCGTATCCCAGCCGCCACGATCAACAAAACGAAGCTCGGGAACGGTAGCCGACTATCTCGAACTCCGTGTTGGTTTCCTGCTGACACTCGCTGCTATCACGACTCTACGGTCCCAAGGACTGCCTGGAATTAATGTTGACTGGAATCGATGCCCACCGCGACCGCTTTCGCTGAGTACTGTATGACGACTTTCAGCGAGACGAAAGAGAAGACTGGCTACTGCTTTTATAATACAGCTTAATATATGCCGCCGCGCTGCCGAATGACGTCACCGCCGATATGCGCGTAGGCGTATTTTCTATATACTCTATTATATTCTGGAGCGGCCACGTGCTCGTCGACTTCCTTGTTCTTGAATCTTCTAGAACAATGCTTTATTACATATGAATAAACTTCCATAACCTTCTATTTGCTACCCACATTACACAACACTTCACTCACATATTAAATTATATCTTCATAGTTTTTACATTGTCTTATTACTAATTTATCCTATTAATTTTAATTTTTATAATATTATTTTTACTTCCAACCATTCTTCTATCGTTCTGGACACCCATAACAGCCGATAATAATTATGCTCCACATTTACCTATAATGAGACAGCTTGTCAGGTTGCAATATATTGTGACGGCAGCGGTATGCGAACATCTGCTCTCCGGTACCAGCGGTGGACACAGGGAGCCAATCCGGCATCAGCATTCGGAACGAGCCAATCAGCGATCCCGGTTAATTAATAAAACCCGGGCTGGCAGAAAATTTTGAGCACTCTTCATCGCCACGCCATCGGACGCACTTCAAATTGATGAGACTGGTGGAATACATCACGGACGCCGGGTGTCGGAAAGAGCAGACTGTCGCCTGTTTCCTAGATGTGGAAAAGGCCTTTGATAGTGTCTGGCATGACGGGCTCTTGTTCAAGCTCCGGGAAATCCAGCTCCCAGATTGCTACCTTCGCTTGATTGCTAGCTTTCTGACGGAGAGGACTTTCTGCGTGCGAATAGACGACCACGTCTCTTCCGAGAGACGTATTACAGCCGGGGTACCTCAAGGTAGCGTGCTAGGGCCTCTCCTGTTCTCCGTGTATGTCAACGACGCACCCAGAGAGCCTGGAGTCCAGATGGCTTTGTTTGCCGACGACACGGCGGTCTATACCGCCGATCGGAACGCAGACTTTGCTATCCCACGACTTCAGCGCGCACCCGATGCGTATTCGACGTGGACGGAGAGCTGGAAAGTTGCCGTCAACGAAACCAAGAGCTCCGCGGTGCTATTCACAAAGCGCCGGAAAGAACCACGAGGCCGAGTGAGACTCGGTAGAACGTACTTGCCCTGGTCGAGAGAAGTAAAGTACCTCGGTGTCCACCTTGATCGTCGACTCACCTGGCGTGTCCACGCTGAGACGATGCGAAAGAAAGCGTCCGCTCGTCTCGCGCAACTGTTTCCGATACTTGCCAACAAGGCTATGACCCGCAAGCTGGGTAAGTTGATCGTCAACGCGTACCTGTTGCCGATCATTACCTACGCTCTTCCCGTCTGGGGCTACCTCGCAACCGTTCATAAAAGAAGGTTGCAAAGCGTTCTCGATAGAGGGCTTCGGCTAGCGGCCAAAGTCCCCTATCGGTTTTCTTCTCGTCTCCTGAGAAGAGGACTCGGTGTCCGCTCCTTGGATGACACCGCAAGGCGACTTGCACGTAAATTTTACGTCCGAGCTGCGAGGACCCAGACAAACCCACTCATAGCTGGCCTTGGCAAGTACCGACCACGTCCAGGTGATTCTTGGAAACGGCCTCGACAAATACTGTACTAGTCGACCTAGTACGAGCATGTCGTTGTAACGACCAATAAAAATTAATTAATCAATATTCCGTCTGGACAGGACTACTAGGCAGGAGCCCCTTCCGGTGGCTCGGAACTAGGAACCCATTGGGTCGTCTCACGACGCACAACCCAACAGCTCTGACCTGACGCACTTCATCTCCTCTCCTCTCTCGGACGACTTCGGCGCGGAGTCAGCCGGAAGGAACGGCCGAAGAATAGAACTGGCGTTCTTGCGTCTTCACCCTCCAGTTCCGCGCCAGCGATGGCTTTTGCTGGGCCGGTGCCGGAAGAAGAGGAGGACTGCAGTACTCCACGAACAGCGGGCGCAGCCGCCGAACATCTCAGGGCGGCACTACCGACATCACCGTTCTCGCCACTCGGTCCTTTTTAGGGCCACCAAAATAACTAGAGTGTACAATTGGCGCCATTTGTCATGCGGCAAGTCTTTTGTCCGGTGAAAAGTGGCGCCCAACATGGGGCGACGATCATCTTGCGGATGCAAGATCCAGCCACGCCAGCGAGCTACCAGCCGGCACACCAATCAACATGGCGCCCAACAGACACCTCCACAACATCTGGAGAAGAGCAGTAGGCTGGCTACCGGAGAGCATTCAAGACCCGGTGGAGTTGTGACGGCAGCGGTAGGCGAACATCTGCTCTCCGGTACCAGCGTTGGACACAGGGAGCCAATCCGGCGTTATCATTCGGAACGAGCCAATCAGCGATCCCGGTTAGTTAATAAAACCCGGTCCGGCAGAAAATTTTGAGCACTCTTCATCGCCACGCCATCGGACGCACTTCATCTCCTCTCCTCTCTAGGACGACATCGGCTGAGAGTCAGCCGGAAGGAACGGCCGAAGAATAGAACCGGCGTTCTTGCGTCTTCGCCCTCCAGTTGCGTCTGGGCCGGCAGCCGACTCTACAACCAGTGCCGGAAGAAGAGGAGGACTGCAGTACTCCACGAACAGCGGGCGCAGCCGCCGAACATCTCAGCGCGGCACTACCAACATCACCGTTCTCGCCACTGGGTCCTTTTTAGGGCCACCAAAATAACTAGAGTGTACGATTGGCGCCATTTGTCATGCGGAAAGCCTTTTGTCCGGTGACAATATATATATATATATATATATATATATATATTCAATCACTTTTTTGCTACAGTCCGTTTCTTGGTGTATATATTTTATTTTATTTTATAATGAATTTACCTCGATTTTTCTTTCCTTATTAGGAACATGTTTCGAGAACCACTGTGTTCTCATCCTCAGCCTTCGTGATTTTGCGTCTGGTGAAGTATTTGTGTGTTGGCTGGTCGTTATGTGGTTTCTTGTTGGTCTCTGGTATTTTAAAGTGGTATTATTGTGTGTGATTGTGGTGTATGTATTAGTATTTTGTGTATTTTCGATGTTGAGTCCTTTGAAAATTGTGTCATGTTTTGTATTGCTTCGTATTTGTTAAAGTATCAGTTTGTTTTTTGTTTGTATATTTGTAAACTTTCCCAAATGTTCATTATGGTGCCTTTGTGTGGTATGTGTTTTATTAGTGTCATGTTGGTTATGATTGGAAATTCATGTCCAGTGTTTATTGCATGTGTGGCCAAATTATATTTGTATAGTTCTGGTTTTTTAATGCGTTAAGTGTTCAAAAGAACGTTTTTTCAGTTACTTGTTTGTTTGTCCTATGTAACGTTTATTGCAATCTTGCCATTCAATTTTGTTTATATCATTGGCTGTTGTATTATCTTTGTTGTGTAGGTTATTTAGTTTTTGTAGATTATTTTTGTTAGTGTTGTATTCTTTTTTAATGTATCTGTTCTTAAACAGTTTTGTTAGCTTTGTCATTTTATTATTTATGTATGTGAATGTTGCCTGTTTTTTATTGTTGTTATTATTTTTGTTTTCTTCATTTTCATTTTTCTTAATTGTTCAGTTTTTAATTTATATTTGTTTTTATTTTCTATTTTGTTTACAGTGGTTTTATTATATCCATTTTCACAAGCAATTTGGTATATTATATTTTTTTCTTTGTCTGTTTCTTGTTTGTTTAGGGGTATTTTGTTAAATACTGAATAGAATGCTGCCATTTTATGTTGTGGTGGGTGGTCAGAATGGTTAGGTATAATGATGTTAGTGGAAGTTGGTTTCTGTATATTGCATATTGTAGGTGGTTATTGTACAGTATCTTGTGATGGTTATGTCTAAATAGTTGATTTTGTTGTGATTTTCTTTTTCTTCTGTGAACTGTATGTTTGGATGTATGTTATTGATTTGTTTTAATATGTTATCTGCATTTGTATTTTTGTTACTTGATACATATAGCCAATCATCTACACATCTTATCCAAATGCCATTTGGATCAAAGGATTTTATAATATTTTGTATTTTGGTGTCTATATGTTGAACATTTCTGCTATTATGCTAGATAACGGAGATTCCATTGCCAATCCTTCTTGTTGTTGATAAATTTTGCTATTGAATTCAAAGTAATTTTGTTGTAGTATTAGTTGGAAGCTATTTTTTATTTCAGTTATATATTGTGTGTCTTCATTTTGTTCTTTAAGTTTGTTTATTATTATGCCTATTGTTTCATCAATTGGAATGTTGGTGTACATATTTGTGATGTCATATGATGTGAAAAATGTGTTTTCATCTGTATTTATTACTTTTAGTTTGTCTATTAATTCGTACGTATTTTTTATGTTCTGATAATTATTTGTTAGATGGTTATTTTTTAGTTTTTGTGCTATTATTTTTGCTATTTTGTATGTAGGAGCTTTCTTGAAGTGGATTAATGGTCGTATTGGGTTGTTTAATTTGTGTATTTTTATTATGCTATTCATTTTAGGTGGTTCTGGATTATTATTTATATATATATATGTCTGTATTTTTATTATTGAAAAGGTTATTATTAGATTTATTGTTTGTTTAAGATATTTTTCTGTTGGGTCTTCATTTAATTCTATGCAATCATTATTGCTGATGAAGTCTTCAGTTTTCCTGATGTGCCTGTTTTGTCAATAATTACTGTTGCCTGGCTTTTGTCTGCTTTAGTTATGATTAAATTGTTGGTATTACTTTATTTTTAATTTCTTATATTGTCTTATTATCCTGCTTCTGTTTAGATTTTTTTTATTTCACTTGTGATAATTTTTTAATTATATGAGTTGGTTCTGTTCGTTTTTCTTCTTGTGTATTGTCTTGTATTAGGTTAACGGCAAATTCTGTTTCTACTATTAATTTTCTAGGTTTTTGTTTATGTTTGGAGTTAGGTTAGTTTTTGACATATTGCTTAAATATTCTGTTTCTTTTTGTTAAATTCTGTGTTGCTTAGGTTAATGGTTCGAGAGTAAAATGTATATTTATTTATTTATTTTCTTGATTGTTGTTGTGTTGTTTTAATGTGTTGAGTTTTCTGTTTATTGTATTTGTCTTTTTGTGTTTTTCAGATTTTATTTTACTTTCTATCTCATTGTATTTATTATTCCATGGGATTGGATGTAATATACTTGTTAGTTATATGTGTAATTTATATATGTCTAGTGTTTTGTTCTTTTTCTTACTGTATAATTGATTAATATAATTTTGTATCCATAAATTTTGTGCCTGTTTTATTTTTTTTTTGTGCAGTCATATTTTTGTTGTTTGTGTTTATGTTAATGTAATTCATTGTATTTATTATTCCATGGGATTGGATGTAATATACTTGTTAGTTATATGTGTAATTTATATATGTCTAGTGTTTTGTTCTTTTTCTTACTGTATAATTGATTAATATAATTTTGTATCCATAAATTTTGTGCCTGTTTTATTTTTTTTTGTGCAGTCATATTTTTGTTGTTTGTGTTTATGTTAATGTAATTAGGTGTCAATTGGTGTTTTTGGCATTGTCTGTTGAAGTATATATTCATGTTTGTGTTCATTAGTTGTTTCTTTCGTGTTCAAAATCACGAAGGCTGACGATAAGAACACAATGGTTCTCGAAATATGTTCCTAATAAGGAAAGAAATATCTTGAGGTAAATTGACTATAAAAACTAAATATTATATATATAGAAACGCTAAAGGGAATACGTGTGGGGCCCCAAAGTGTTCCCTACGTGCAATGAACGTGACCCTCGAGAAGTGTTGGGGACAGTTTTTCAGCCTTTTCTCCTACCTACAGGTATTACCTTACACTAATCATTTTGGAAACGGAAGAACTAGTTTCTTATAACCGAGCCGGTACGTCTGAAAATAGATCATTGTTCAAATTACGTACACGCGCACACACTTTGCCGTTTACAATTCACAAACTTACGTACATACATCTCTCTCTCTCTCTCTCTCTCTCTCTCTCTCTCTCTCTCTCTCTCTCTCTCTCTCTCTCTCTGTAATGTACCCACTACCTCTCTGACGTCTACCTTCAACTACCCTCTCACCAACACTCTAATATACATGTAAAGAAAAAAATTATTTCTAGCACTTACTTCACATTAATTGCATACGACAACAGAAAAATATTTGAACTGTTACCAATTAGTTTTGATAGTACGCGAGCGCATGTATATGTTTGTATGTAAGCGCGCGTTCGGTGTTTTCCGTGTAGATGGGAGTTTCCCTTTGTCTGTTCTGTACATTTATATATAAAATGGAACGCGCGTGTGTGTATGCTGTTCATGTGTGTGTATATTATGTAGGCCAATAGAACAATATTAGTGTTGCTATCGTTTACTCTGTTGTTAGATATGTGTTTGTGCGAATCCCGCACGCGTTATTAAGCGTGAATTGTGACCTATTAGTTTGGAACGGGTCAATACTAGAACTGTTTCTTACAACTGGGCAGATATGTCGGGTATGAGGAGGTTGTAAAATACCCTTCTTGGGTTTACTTTTATTGAACCCTAATTGTTTAATCGAAATATTCTTCCTGCCTCCACACGTGTCACGTTTACCCAATAATAATGATAAAAATAACAATAATAATATATTTTTATAAAAACAAATCTTTATATCTCAAAAGAAATTACGATTGTATAAGTTTGGCACAAGGAAACGATTAAATACGAGCGGGCAACGTAATGTTGAGTGTGTCAGTTCAGCTTATCGTAATGCAGTTGTTGACTAATGCTCCGCCTCCGTCTGTCTGTCTCTCTCACACTCTCTCTCTCTCTCTCACACACACACACGCGTCCTCTAGATCTCTCACTCTTTCTCACTATCTCTCTTCCTCTTGATAAGATTAATGTTATCGACATGAAGTGGTCAGTATTACTTGTCAGTGATTAATTAAGAACTTGAAATAGAAATAGTCGTACTGAAGAAGTATTTTTGCAATCGCGCATACACACACACACATAGCGTATACGTTAGAAAATTACTGTGACAAAGAGAGTCTGCACAAAACTGTACACAACACTCAGATTCTGGTAGAAATTCTCTTTAGTATCCCACTTTCTGACCGCTGACATCATAAGATATTCAGATTTCTAAAAGTTAGGCCATACTCAGTGTTCGGTTAGAATACACTTTAATTGACAACCTCACATATATTTTGGTAGTTTTATCCAATTGTAAACCGTCATATTGTCACTTTGCTTTTCGTTTCGCGCGCGTGTGTGTTTATATGGCAATGTGTAGGTGTCATATAGACTAAGTAATCGAGATAAATGTTAATAAAATGATGTGAATTGTCATTGATTTTATTATTTTCTGACAATATAATATGTTTTTAATACAGTTTAAAAACAATAATTAATATGTTTATATTTCTGCCGTTTTGTATGCGTTTAGATTTTCAAAATACCGTTTTCTCAGTTGCAGTTGTTTTTTGTTTGCGAAAATTGAATGCCAATATTGCAATAAATATTACATAGGACAAACAAAAAACGCAGGACTTTATTTTGACTTTTAGTTTGAATTGGCCTCTGGACGTTATTGGCCACACATGCAATAAACAGTGGGCATGAATTCCCAGACATAACCAACATGACACTAATAAAACACATACCACACAAAGGTACCATATTGCACATTTGGGAAAATTTACAAATATACAAACATAAAACACAAAAGAAACTAATACCTGAACAAATACAAATCAATACCAAACATGACACAATTTTCAAAGCACTCAAAACTGAAAATACACAAAATACTAATACATACACCACAATGACACACAATAATACCAATTCAAAGTACCAGAGGCCAACAGGAAACCACAAGAACAACCAACCAACACATAAGTACTTCACTAGACTCAAAATCAGGAAGGCTGAAAATGGGAACACAAGGCTTCCCGAAACATGTTCTAAATAAGGAGAAAATATCTTGAGGTAAATTAATTATAAATATTAAATATATGTACATCAAGAAACGGATTGTAGCAAAACGTGTTTGAATATACATTATACATAAAGTTTAGATATCGCGACCTTACACATTTTCCGCGTTTATCTAATCACACGTTAACAGTGCACAATGCACCACCTAACTGCATCGCTGTACTTGTAATCTTATCTTGACCTTTTTCAAATTACGCGTAAATGAATTAGTATCGAAAACGATAACTTTTGCAACTCAAAGCAGCTAGCTGTAGGCTACTTCAATTGCATGGAGTGCTATATATTACCATACAGTCGTAAATAGACCTGTTTATCGCACTGAAAAAGAAAACGGGCAGTCATTACTGGGTCGGGTAGTATTAGTGTTCCACTTTTACACTATAAGATTTCAATAAATATTTCACTAATTTGTTTGTACCTCTGTCTGTCTATCTCCTTAAATTTTCTACGTTTCTAAAATACACTCACACAGAAATTTAATAAATCAACGTGCAATAAGCATACAAAATTTACCATGAAGAAACGTACTACACCAGTGGTCACCAATTAAATCGCATAGTGGTCCACTCGTGAGCCTCTGGGTAAGCCCACGGTCCGGACACTACCGGGTGGTCTGAGGGGAGATATGGAAGGGTCCGGGGGGCCTTTCCCGGAAAATTCTCTAATTTTTACGTCAATTGGTGTGTTTTTATGCATTCTGATTGCAACTTTCATTTATATTTAGTTATAAAATGATAGTACCACCAGAGGCCCCTTTCACAACCAATTATACTAGTTTCGCAATTGTGAACAAAAAGATTACATTTTATTTACTTTATCTTTAAATTGTTCTTATATAAACTGTAACTTATTTAAGGGAGCTATATGTTTTATTGCAAAGCTCAGTTAAGTAGTACGATACAAAAATAAAAACAGTCCTAATGGCACCTTTAGTTCACACTTGGAACTTGGAATCCGTTTATTTTTATTTATTTCGGTAACGTACTTATATTTAATAGACACATATCTATTATGTTGCACCTTAGTTTCATGAAATATGTTAAAAAAGAGCTACTTGGATTATTGTGATTTTTAAAAATGTGACCATTGAGCTATTTCAATTATACAAACTCTTTGTTTTTGCTCAACAGAAACTGAGTACGGTACTGTTTTTATTCAATTTTATTTAAATAGAACATTTTTAAATGAATAAGAGGCAGAAAGTAATATTTACTTTTTTCACAAATTAGCTTCAAGCCTTAACCTTAAATTAATTGAAACTGCATTTTTTATAAAATATTCCCAGCTTTTGAAATTAAAATATTGACACGTAACTATTAATTTTCAAGTTATTGGGGATGAATTATTCTAGAAATAAAGAGTACAAAAACTAATTTCAATACCAGTTTTAATAACATATTTATTGCAAAGGTACATAAAGTACGTAGTTAGTTAAGGAACACAAAATTAAAATTTAAAAATATTTTATAACAACCTTAATCTTTAAATCTTCATTCCAAAACAAATATATCATATTTTTTATTAAATGGCCACAAAGATTATTTCTCATTAACTTTTCAGCTAGTTTTAAAACTAGGCCTACAGGCCTAGACTAGAACTTAAATATCGAAACGAAAAACTACTTTCTTTAAGTAACAAATCAATTATGCTTTTTAAAACCTAAAACGTACTAAAAATGAAATACTTAAAAAGAACAAAAATTTAAGTTAATATTTAATGACATTTAAAATAGAGCTGTGCACTTTAGATTAAGAAAAACCGTTTAGTGGGAAAAGTGACATGTTTTATTTAGTAACTTGCCTGATGTTAGGTACAATGTAGGTACAGCTGATCCTCAGCAGGTCCTAGAGATAGCCATCAGTCAGTCGGGACCTGTATTTGTTCTTTACAAAGTTCATTTTCGAAAAAGCTGCTTCACATAAGTACGTTGACCCAAACATGGTGCACATTTCCACGGCTAATTTTTTGTGTAAGGGGTACTTCTCTTCCTTTCTACATTTCACCCAAAACTCAACAGTCCAGTTTGTTTGATATTTCACTAAACGTTTCCTTCAACACAACATCTTCTTTCAAATCTGTCAGCTCCATTTGCAGGGTGGCTTTATCGCTGTTGAAATATTCTGATTCCTCTTGTGACCACGCGCCATCTGCTTGAAGGGAAAAACAGTTGTTCAAGACTGTTACAGCATTTCCAAATTTGGCAAGTCTGAGAACCTAGCATCAAACTCAGACTTCAGATCAGTAACGAAGTTTGAGAATTTACTGACGACAACCTCATTACCGGAGCTCTCACAGACCGACTTCAGATGAGGAAAGTGCAAGTGATCATTGTTAATGTAATTTGCTAACAGTTCAAGCTTATTAAAAAAACGTCTTATTTCAGTTAGAAGATCACAAACACGCTTTCCCTTTCCCTGAAGTTTTAGATTTCAATAGTTAAAATGCCTGAATATGTCTGTCAAGGAAGCAATTGTTGAGACATTTTCTTCTTTATCAAGGAGAAAGCCTAAGTATTCATTAGCTGCTTCTTGTTTACACGTTGAAAAAAATTTTATAACTTGTAGCAACGAAAAAAAATCGTTGTAAGACGAAACCTTTACTTAACCATCTTATAAGTATTGTTATGCAGAAGCAAGTCATCAAACTGAGCATCTGTGTCTTCAAGCAATGATTTGAACTCACTGTGCTGAAGACAGGTACTTCTATCGAATGACATTGATGATTTAATAACAATTTTCATCTTATCCTCAAGGCTAGGGCATAGTTTACAGCGCAATACACTTTGTTGAAGGATACAGTGGTATGATACCATTTTTCTATTGCACCTTTCATTAATAATCATCCTTTCCACCAGACCTTTTCTACGTCCGATCATTGCTGGACAACCATCAGTTGTAATTGATACAATTTTTTTTGCATCCAGTTCATTTTCTGTAAAATATTTCATAATGGCCTCTTAGAAGTCATCCCCCCGCGTGTTTCTTTTCATTGGCTAAACTGTGAGTAGTTCTTCTTCAAATTTGTTCTTTGGTTTGGTCCAGATACCGAACAAAAATCATAAGTTGCGCGGTATCAGTGATGTCACATGACTCATCCAAAGCTAACGAAGCTAAGGAATAAAAATCTGTAGATTTCAAGACTTCCATTAATGCAGTATAATTTTCATTAGTCAGTAACTCTGTATTTCTTGTGTTTGATGACGTGGATATCGGAATACGTTGAACTGTGTCCACAACATTATTATTGTCCTCAAACAACATCTTTCCAGCCTCAGTAATACATTTTTTTACAATGTCAGCATCACTAAACGGTTTCAGATTTTTGCAAGAGTCCAAGAGACACGTAGGGCGGCTTCTGTACATTTTCCTTGCTCAGTAATAGACCGACTAATTATTTTTGTTGACGCTGAGTAGTTAGTGCTTTGGCTTGGTATTTTCCTCCAAATGGTTTGTGTTTTGTTTCATAACGTCTCTTTATGTTCTAATTTTATACTATCGCTACAGTTTGTTGGCACATTAAACAATCTGGCACAGCTCCAGCTCGATCTGGTAACGTAAAGCAGTAGAGTTCAGTCCGCTCTATGGGGGGGGGGGCTTTCTATTTTCTGCCTCCACTTTTCTTCTCTTCTTATCAACTGCAATATCACTCTTTACGTAAAACAAATAATGTAAACACACGCCACTACTAAAAAACAAAAATAACTAATATAAACACACGCTACTATACTAAAAAACTATTAAGTATAATTCAAAGATTTCAATACAAATATGAACACAATCGCTATGAACTGAACTAGGCCTACAACGCAAAAACGGTCGTTGAAACATCAACAGGCGCAGGCGCAGGCCTACTGAGTCACTCGAGCTATTATTAGTGTGTTAGAAGTGGTGATGTGTGGGAGAAGAAGAGTTTCGAGGGAGATTAAGGCTGGCCGACTGTGTCTACCCTCACCTATAGACAGTCTCTTTATTAATTGTCAAGTTTTACTTGCGTGTGACTGATGAACGACTTTCCGCAAAGTGTAACATTGAAATTATTAATTTTAGTGAGATTTTTAATGACAAGAAAAAATAAATAAACATTTTACCGCGGTCCGCAAAAAATGACCCGGCGGTCCAGATGTGGACCGTGGTCCGCCATTTGGTGACCCCTTGTACTATACCATTGTGTTTACATAGCTTTCACATTATATTAACAATTTCTTTGTGTGACTGTTTGTCACTGTCTCTCTCTCACTCTCTCTTTCTGTCTGTCTCTGTCTCCCTCTCCCTCTCCCTCCCTCTCTCTCTCTCTTTTTCTCCCTCTCTCTCTCTCTCTCTCTCTCTCTCTCTCTCTCTCTCTCTCTCTCTCTCTCTCTCTCTCCTCTCTCTCTCTCTCTCTCTCTCTTCCTCTCTTCTCCTCTATTATTGTAATGGAGTGACTTTTCGAGTTACTCCATTTGTTTGCAGTAACTGTGTAAAGTATCGTACACTTTGGCTAGGTTTTCCAACACAACGGCATATTGTTTTTCAGTAGTAAATAATGACCGTTCTAGAAACCCGTCCGCTTCATCATATTTACGTAAACCCTCACAAGCCTTTCCCAAATATCTTAATGTTATTGAAATATAAATATCTTCACGCTCTTTTTCAAAAACAGGTAGAGCTTTTTCTAGCAAATACCTTGCTATGCCATAATTACCTAAGCACACATTAGCCATTCCCAGACATAATAAAGTATCAGCATACTTATTAATCCAACGATGGTTTTGTTTTAAAACAGGTAGAGCCAATCCCAGACTTATTAATGTTTTATCGTTATCATTACTTGAATGTATAAAATTCTTTACCAGGTCTCCTAATGTTTTGGACACTTTAGGACTGCCACTACCAAGTGTTTTCTCAGAAATAGGTAGAGATTGTTGAAGCGGCTCCGTTGCTTTGTAAGAAGCATCTAAACTCACAGAACCCTTTCCCTGACTTTTTTTTTCATAAGATTTAAGATTGTTAGGACTATGTTCTTTTTCAAGAACAGGTACAGCTTTTTCTTGCAACCCTGTTCCTGCGTTTCTTAGACTGGACGTACGTACAGGAAACTTTAATCCTGCTTGTTGGAAAAAGTCCGTTACTTCAGTGTCCGAAAGAACTGGATATTTAGGCCTACATTTTTTCCACCAATTTTCAACTTCATTTTTTAAAATAAGAAAGTATTTCTGAGGTTTTACTTGCCAAACTGTTTTAATTTTGTCTTTAATAATTTTTTCTAATTCAACTTCATCAGGTTGATCGAGGAAAATCTTTACTGTGTCCAAATACTTCTTTAAATCGTTTTTATCAGGATTAGTCCTACTTGTTTGGCTAAAGTGGTTACAAATTATATCAACACTCGCTTCATCTGAATGCGGTCTATAGTAACAGTTGTCCTTTGTCTCTTTTGACATACATAAAAAGCAGTCTTTATCTACACATTCCTCTTTAGCTTTTTCTCTAACACTGTTGTCTGACTGTGCGCTTGAGAAGATAACGATTTCAATATCTACATCATCATCTTTGGTTTTATTTTGCAAATCACTGAATTTTTCATAATCTGTAAAAATGAATCATAATAATTTTGCAAGCCAAACTCTGATTCTGAAAGTAGTTTTGCCCATGTGATTTTGGTCTTATAATTATTGGCATCCTTATCTCTGTGTTTAGATTGCAAGAAGATTAACTTCATCTTTTCGCTTTCATTATTATTAAACATGTATTCAAAAACAATATCGTCAAGGTTTCCAACATTATCCATTTGGGAAGCCAAGTTAAAGTGGTTTATTCTTCCGTCCTGCATTCTTCCATTCCTTCGATCATCAACCACATTATTAATTTGATTTCGTACAGGTTACCTTTAAAGCTGGCGGTTGTAGTCTGTCGTTTCTGGTAGAAAGTTTTTAAAAATGAACTAAGTTTCGATGGTTCTTCAGAAGCAGAGCTGGACGCTGTTGATCTTCGTCCGTCATCTGAAAGTTGTTGGAGGCGCTGGTTACCAGTATGTTGCTCTTCTGTGATGCTGTGTACCTGCACAGAAATATCACGTAACTCAGTTAAAACATTGGTAGCACACGGGACACGCTGCCTGTGAGGAGGAAACTGGTCACTGTGGGTTAAGTATTAAATGAATAATTGAACCGTTTTATAATTATTACGAAACATTAAACACAGCAGTATTTCATACGCGTCTTCCACATGTATTGTACAAGCAGTGTATTGTTCCTTCGTACCATCTGAAGAGATGGTACGCTGAGGGAGTTGGGACTGCTGTTTATAAGTGGCGGTGGGATCCTTTTATTTTTTTTAATTATTTTTACATAATGTTACGATTGTCTCACTGATTGTCGTATGGTACAGTAGTGGGAAAAAGCTCTAATTATCACAGTTAACAATTTGTAATCAACAAGATTATACTCGTACAATAATTCAAGTTAATCTGCCCACACAAATCATAATGTCAACTATAAAGAATTCCGCACCATAATCACTTTTCACTAATACACCACTTGAGACGCACTGTGCAAATCGCCCGACAATAACTGAAAACGAAGCGGCAGGTATGGGCTATTTATAATCTGTAGGGTTCCATAATATGCTTCCTTAACAAACAGTTGAAAATTATAGAGGATACTTCAGCGCGATCTTGGCAGAAACACACACCGACAGGGCTAGTCGAGAAGCTTGTAGAACGGCACCATCGAACGCACGAGACGTTCCGCATTACGTAAACTTGTTGACGCGTTAGGTGTCACGTCCGCACACAAACATTACAGCTGGGATAGCCGAGCAACATGGATAATGTTCTCTAATGACGTAACAATATGTTTGATTAGTAACACAACTGTCTCAAACAATTATAGAGCACAATGACGACTTTTGTCACGCAACAAATTCTTTCGGCTTTTAGAAACTCCTTCCTGAAATTATCCATTTCTTTCTTCAACGTTGTGCACAAAGCTGTTTCATTAGCAGCAATGTTCGCTTCTGCGTGTATGTATTTTCCTACAAAAAGATGAGAAACACGAATTGGTTTCCAGCATAAAGCGATTAATGCGATGCAGTACTGTAGACTCGATCACACTGTCTAAATCACCACAATGTTCATTTGTGTTGGTTTGTTTTTTGTAATGACTAACAAATAATATCAGAGTCTTCTAGAAATCAACTGTAATAACAGCCCAACACCAGGAATCCTCCAAAACCGTGCTCGGTATTTAAAAGCGTTAGATTTTTACGGTGACTCGTTTATTGGTATCCGTACTAACACCTGCTGCTGAGTTTAAGTGGCACCTAAGTATTTGAAATATGGTACTTTCCTCTGAAATAGAGGACACTTATTTGTGCTCAGCTTTAGCTGTCCGCTTATAAAGTCCTGTAGTTTATTTAAATAATCTTTAAAAGATTTTTCTAAACTATGATGTTGTCTAAGTAAAGAAGATACTTTGTCAGCCCAGGCTTTATACAAACAGATCAGTTATTGTTTCGAACGTGTTCTCTGTATACCAGAGTCAAAACCCTAGATACTTAAATTTCTAACCCTCTCTATTCCACCAATGTCTGTTAGCAGGAATGTTGGCGCATTTTTAATGTTCGTGAGAAATTTGTTTTTCTGCAGAAATTCTCAAGCCTGTACTACTGGCTATGTCGTCTAAAAAATTAACTTGTGTAACTGTAGATGTCAGATGTTCAGAAAGTATAGCAAAGTAATCTGCGACTGCCAAATAGTTTAATTTAATATGTTTGTTCCTTCTTCCCAACATGATTGATGATATTTTTCTTACCTTTAATTTTTCAATCCAAATTTTCACTACTTTCTCCAGGACACAGTTGAAAAGAATTGGCAATAAATCATCACCCTGACTTACACCTGTATTTATTTTGAACAGTTGATATATTTCTTCAATGAATTGTATTTTTAAGACTGTGTCCGTAAGGGTTTCACGAATTAGATTTGCCAATTTACATTTAACACCAAATCTTGGATTATTTTTCTATAGTTACTCTATCAATAGGATCAAAGGCCTTTTTGAAATCAACAAATGTTACTACAATCACCTTTAGTTTAGTAGTGAGATCCAGTTCAGACAGGATACTGTAATACAATTTCGTACTATAACAATACCTACAGCAAAGTGAATGATGTCATTTTAAGACAAGCGAAATGACACATGTGTGGGTACAATTTGAAAGTGAATGGTAAAATGATGACCGAACTATAAACACATTAATTAATTATTCAGCTAATTATTATGTGACGAGCAGTTAATTAGTATGTAATCAAAGATAAAAGTATCACGAATCTCATGATTCTATTAATTTGCACCTGAAGACTAATTACGAGTAAGACACTCATAACCAAGCGACGCGCAGAACAAGCCTGGACAGAATCTAACATGCTTGAGATGGGTTGGTAAGCACTCTTCGACGTGTCAATGTGCCTTGAGTATAAAACCCCGGCAGATTCTGAACCACCGAACAGATGCTAAGAATTTACTCACAAGGACACTATGTCAGTTTGCTAAACGACATAGACTCTCCCCAAAAACAGAACGTATTACAATAATTAACGAATGAGATCCAGGACCATCATCATCACCATGCAATAGAGCATTGAGAACTACGTGGGAATCAGCACATAAACATCATCATCAACATCAGTGCAGACCAAGCGTCAAGATGTTGAGGGTACAGAAAAGAGAGGGAGAGAGAAATACAGAAACAGGGAGATATGTCTGTGTTTACGTGGAGTGTGTGTGTGTGTGTGTGTGTGTGTGTGTGTGTGTGTGTGTTCGAAAGGGATGGTTGTGATAGGTTGTGGTAGAGCCTTAATTGTATATAAGATATTGTAATTTTCCAGTAAATATTAGACACAATTAGTTAAAATACTGCAGTTCATTTTCTGATGTGCAGACAAGTAGAAAAAATGATTATTTTGGAAAATCATTATCTATTGATAACACATTAGGTTTCATCAAACGTTTGTCCATTTTTTAAAATTTTAAACACTGTAGTTTTTCGATTTAATAAACAATGTGTATTTACGAGATATTGGAACACATTTTAGTGATAACTACGTATATAATTTCCGTTTTTAGTTCAATCCTGATGTAAACAAACCCACATGGAAAATCTGAAACGCTATTGGTCAGAGTCGTTGATACTGTTCCCACGTTGTCGACTTCAGAGTTTCCTCGTGGGCGTTGTGTCAATCCACGTTGCTCCTGACTCAGACCTCGTTCACAGACATCAGTCGTTGAAGATCTCGAACGCTGTTCCTGACTTCGTAATCTAATTCAGCCGCTCCCACGACGATACGCTCCGACTCCGAGAGATTCCTTATTATATAATACCAGAGACTGCCATATGAAAGACTGTGACAGAC
The DNA here is from genome assembly GCA_034769895.1 of Magicicada septendecula. Lineage (NCBI taxonomy): Eukaryota > Metazoa > Arthropoda > Insecta > Hemiptera > Cicadidae > Magicicada > Magicicada septendecula. The sequence continues at coordinate 3,080,797 of CM068371.1, forward strand.
TGCTCACCCATGCTTTTATAGACCTACGCACGAGGTGCCATTTTTGCAAGTTAAAACTTTCCAGATTTTACTAGAAAATTGACCACGTGTTGGTAAACATCAACTTACTGTCCCTTAGGCCTTTCCAAACCACGCAATTTCATCAACTGCATGTGTTTGCATAGCTTATTATATTTTCAGTTGAATAAATAAAATGTATTTATTATTAAAATAATTAGTTATTAATAGTTAATTTATCTTGCACACTAATATAATGACTTATCGTGCGTCTGTTAATTAGCTTACTGTTAATTATCCTCGCACAATTCGTTACGCGCACACACGTATTCAACTTTATATTGCACTGCACTGCAGTTTTCTTATTGTTTTTTATCATCTTAAACTACGTTAACGTGCAGTACTTATTCTAATGACAATAGTGTCTTATAACGTTCACACCCCTTTGGACAGGACACCAACTAAGGCTTATTGTATGTCTCCATATCTTCACGCAACATTACAACTTGTATATTGTGTATCTGAAGAGTACTCCACATAACTATTGAATAAACTACCAGCTACGTCGTGGGATTTCTGTGTCCGTTACGTGAAATCCCTTTTGTTGCACAATAGATTTTTATGTAAGAAGAGAGGAGGAGGATTTAGTGGTGTGAAATAAATACTAATAACACAACTAATTTATTAAATAACACATTCCATTAAAGGTTGAAACGAAGTCTGTATTAAATGTCACCTTTTAAAAACAGATTTTACAAGGGTTAGTCGTATTATACACATTATAAATAATATACAAACAACAAAAATAAAACAGAGATATTAACATAGAAATAACACAGTTTGAATTACATTTGTGTCTGAAGTAAATATTGAATTGAAATAATTAATTTAAATATTGCATATATATAAAAATTACCCCTTAAATATTAATACATAAAAAAACAATTTTACTTACAGAATTTTCAATAAAAAAAATAACGTTTACTTTAATTCCAGAAACACTAGTTGCACACGCATTTTAATTAAATTGAACAATTATTATTAATAACAACTGAAAGTTAACATTATTTATTTTACTTTAAATATTTACATTTGTTGCATTTATGAAATTGTTTTACTTTCGTCTTTATGAGTTATATCATTTAAAAATATAATTGTTTATGTTTCTCCTGCGTCTCGGTGTATTATCGATGAAAACTATTGTGAGCGTGTGTGAGTCTGCGGCCCTGATGTTGATGATGATGTTTATGTGCTGATTCCCACGTAGTCCTCAATGTTCTATTGCATGGTGATGATGATGGTCCTGGATCTCATTCGTTAATTATTGTAATACGTTCTGTTTTTGGGGAGAGTCTATGTCGTTTAGCAAACTGACATAGTGTCCTTGTGAGTAAATTCTTAGCGTCTGTTCGGTTACGTTCAGTCTTTTAACCAATAGTTGAATTGGACAGGCACTCAACAACTGCCAGGAGCTCGTCATCATTACACGAGTCTTACAAAAATCTACAAAAATGCCCGATAATATCTTATAGCGTGTATCTCCTTTCTGACTGAAAACATGGATTACTTAAAATATTTGAAAATATGGTTCTGTTAGATTATTTGTTACACAATCCAAAAGGTATTTTGTCGAAAATATGTTAATATGGCCAGAAAAACCGAACAATATGCTAGTACATTTAGAATCAAAGAAGAAATTAAATTTCTATATAGCAAGAAAATATCATTGAATTCGGCTATGTATAAGTCACAATTGGAACTATATAACAAGGTACATCCTGCATTGATCGATAGTATCATAGAGCAAATTAACAGACGCATTACAAATAAGATTAAACTTCACAAACATAAACAGGCAATTAAAATCAGCCATTTGAGAAACAGTAAATGTAAAGATAACATCGAAAGCACACACAATTTCTACCCTAGAATAATAAATAAAACAGACGTCACTTCAACTGACGCAGAAATAAAACTTATCAGCAAAGGACTAAATTACAATTTTTGCCCCCAACCTCAAAAATAAACATAAGCTGTTAATTAAAGAAATAATAGAAGCCGAGTCGGTGATAAAAATAATTCCTGAACCAGATAAGCAAAATGAAATAAGAATATTAGTAAACAATAAGTTTGATAAAATAATTAAAAACAAGAACAATACTCATATACAAAATAAATTTAATTACACTAAAGAACAACATGAACAACGTATAGCCATACAGCTAAACACAAAACTTTCTAATAATAATATTTACTTAACTAAGGTAGATAAGGGAAATTCTATAGCCATGCTGAATCTTGAAGAATACACACAAAAATTATACAACTTTATAAATGACAACAATATTACAAAATTGTGACGTCCGACCCTACTAAAAAATACACTTTAGAATTAAACAAAACAATAAAAAAATGCACGCAGTTATTTGATAAACGCACACAATCTTCACTAAAACCAATAAATGCTAGTGCGCCTTGTTTAAGAGGTCCCCAGAAAGTACATAAACAGAATACTCCTATTAGACCTTTGGTTAATTTTACAACTGCCCCCGGTTATAAAATAGCAAAAACTTTAGTGAAAATCATCTTTTTTAAGCACCAACTTAGAAAATAATCGGAGTGTTAAAAGCTATAAAGATTTTATCAAAAATGTCAACCATGATACAATTCAACCAAACTAAAAGCTAGCATCCTTCGACATAGTAGATTTATATACTAATGTGCCTATTGAAGAAACATTAACTTTACTCAGACATAATTTAATAAATAATGGTTCATTGGAAATACAGAAAGTTGACCAACTGATGATGATATTAAAAATCATTCTTAATCAAAACTATTTTTTATTTAAAGATTCATATTATAAACAGAATAAAGGCCTTGCCATGGGATCTCCACTTTCAGGCATCCTGGCAGACCTATATTTAAATCATTTAGAAAATACAAAAATTGTAAAACATAATTATTTCGCCAATAAAATCATCCATTATTCCAGATATGTAGATGACACCTTTATTATATTCAACGGGAATACCAGACAAATAGAATTATTTAAGAATTACTTAAACAAAATTCATAATAAATTAAAATTTACTATGGAGACTGAGAACAACAAAAATATTAATTTTCTAGACTTAACTGTATTACATAACGGGAATAATTTAAAATACAAAATTTTTAGGAAACACACTAATACTGACACAGTAATACATTACGAAACACATCATCCTGTTACATAAAAAATGGCAGTATTTAACAGTCTTGTAAACAGACTTTTAAATGTTCCCCTTGCAGAAGAAGACTACTTAAATGAGGTAAGCACTATTAAACAAATAGCTATAAACAACGGGTATAAACCTACACTAGTAGACAAAATAATAAATAAACATAGAAAACGTTTAAAAAATAAAAATTCAAACTGTATAAAAGTAAGCAATAAAGATTGTAAATATCTTTCAGCTAATTTTACAGGTATTATGCCGAATATTTTAAGACCCGTTCTCAAAGATAAAAACTATATCTTATCATTTAAAACAAATAATAACTTGGGAAATTATTTCAAAAACAAGAACAAAGTACCTGTAAAAAAGAAATCCTGTGTATACAAAATAAAATGTGACGATTGTGAGGCTTTCTACATTGGTCAATCAGGCAGATGTTTTTATACGAGATTTTTAGAACATATTCCCAAGCCGAATAATAATAAATCAAATTTTGCTTAACATTTAATATCAAGCGGACATAAATATACTAGCTTTGAAGAAAATTTAACAGCGTTGCATTTTTGTAAAAAAGGTAAACGGATGGATAGTCTGGAGGAATTTGAAATTTATAAAGCTATAATAAATACTACCACCAAAAATAATTTATTACATGATCAGATAAATTTTGCATCGAACAACTTGTTCGACACTGCCATCGGTTTAGATTTTCATCTTTGACCTGTCGCATGACGATCGCGGTAGTGAGTACACGCATGCGGGGGTCCGGCCGTGCTTCATTTAACAATTTCACATGCGATCTAAAGTTTTATTTTATTTAAATGACATAACCAAGATCATGGTTACAATTTTATATTATAGTTAGTTTTAAATTAATATCAGTGTTATCTGAGGATGGGACTTTGTGCCCGAAACGCGTCATAACTAGACGAACCTTTGTGTCACTCGAGTGGATAAAAGGTAATATATAATTATTTAAAATAAGTGATACGGTACGCTAAAATAGTATAAGTTAATATGTTGTTTATCCTGAATACTAATAGGTAATATAGTGCCCCAGTTTAGCTGTATTTAGGCATTTATTGAAATCTGTAGTATGTATCCATAATGTTTGCTTACCTGGATACGTTGACGACTGGAGCCCGGAGTTATTACTGGGTTTATAGTGTTTTTACCGTTCTCCCGCAATGCGTATGTTTGTTATAGACAACGCCTAGTGAACATATCAGTCTTAACGTAGCTGGTGGTTTGATTAGCAATATTGTGCTCAGCTGAAGTAGAACACTATATCTTTAGAAAGGAAGTATTTGCTTCAGACACACGTAACAATGTTAGCCGTACAGCTGATAACCGTCGTAACTTGGTGTTATCAGTTATCGGCGTTCAGTCCTCAGAGCGATAATCATAAACGCGTACTAGATTTGGGAACCTTGAAACGACTCTATAGCACTCAGATCACACATGTATGGTGGAGTTCTCAGCACCTCATGGCCGTTAAGTTGAAGTAACGTATCGACCGCATAAATTTTATTTTTTGGTCTCACTTTTTCTATTTTTTCGTGGAGATCAGATTTCCTCATAGATGCATCGCATTCAATGCCTTGCTTCCGTAACCAAGTTAACATGTCACTTTTCAACGAGTACTGAGATGGTGGTTTATCTTCTTGCCGGCAATGGTACGGTGCATTGTCCAATATAACAACCGAATTCGCTGGGAGATTAGGAATGACCTTTTCACAGACCCACTTCTCAAAGTTTGTACTATTCATTTGGCCATGATAGTCACCTGTCGAATTACCTGCCTTAAAAATTAATTCCGCATTATTTAAAAATCCGTTTTCTGATCCTAAATGCGCTACTATTAAACGGTTTGATGCACTTATTGTCGTCATTGTACCGTCAACTTCTTGGTGTTGCCAGCACTTGTGAAACGTTAAATTGGCATCAACTCACGTTTCGTCTAAATGAAATATACATCTTCTTTGTTCCCTGTATTTCTGTAATTTTTGCAGGTAATTACATCGCCAATTGATAATGTCAGGCCTCTCAATGAGAATTTTTCTCTTGGACATGCACCTCTTCCACACAAACCCCATCTCTTTCATAATTTTTCTTAAAGTCCATTCACTCCACTGAAAGTTAATCCGTTCTTTTAAGATCGGGAGCAATTTTTTACAAGTTGGTACGGTTTTTTTTTACATAAAAGTCGTGTATTATATTCAAAATGACACGACGGTCAAAGTTATCGACCGAAGCTGTCCGTTTCTCCGCACAACGTTTCTTACCAGGTGTTCCTAGTGTTTCACTTGGACGATCTTTTCCTTCTTTTCTTATATTTTTTATTGTACAAACTGACACGTTACAGTATAATGCAGCTCTTTTAGTAGCTTTGTTTATTGGGATTGTTAACGATTTTGCGTCTTTCTCACGGTCACACGGTTTTATAACATTCCTAATCACTTGTCTTTCTTTGCTTCGAATTGTTTCACCTCGTTTACGTTCAACACTCATGATAAAATCAGTCTAAGATAAAAAAAAATGGAATTGTTGCTATAGACTATTTATACACACGCACACGATTAACAAAAAAAAGATCACGGTACGAAAAAAGAAGCAATTTAAAACACATATAACAAAATATTTACAACTCACGGCAATACACACTACAGGAACACGTACGTGCTGCATAAAAGAAACAACTATGAGTAACTGTCCTGCGGGCTGCGGGCTGCGGGTTGATATATTTCAGACAGCGTTGTTATTCACTTTGCAAGCAGTGACCTTCACATTCTTTACACAGTGGACAGGATTGCGGGTCTATTCATATGTTTCGTAGACAGTATCCATAATGTTTGCTTACCTGGATACGTTGACGACTGGAGCCCGGAGTTACTGGGGGCAGTTCGTCGGCCATCTCTGCAACTGATGCGTAAATAGCCAAAGCCTGATGCCGCTGCAGTTGCTACAAATAGTGCACGATTCTCTAGTAGGCCTATTTCTGCGTCTCGGACCGGACTGGTTCTGCTGACAGTGCTGTCTCGATCGTATTGCTGGTAGGTATCAGCCGGCCGTTATTACGCTGCTTTGCAGGCGAAACGACTCGTGCCCTGTCAACAAAGTATCAAAAGATTTTTACGATGATAAAATTACGGTTGACTAAAGATAGGCCGCAGAGATAGGCGTGAGTTTATTCAAAAGTCACGATTCAACAATAAACACAAGGACGAGACTTTTACGCTGCTACGTATTCTCGGACTTCTTCTACGGTGTAGAATCTTGGATATGCTCTGAAGCCACAGCTAAAAAATTTGAATCTTTCGAAATGTGGCTTTACCGTAGACTACTGAGCATTTCATAGACATCACGTATAACCAATGTTGAGGTTCTTAGAAAGATGAAGAAAGAAAGGGAAGTTATTAACATAGTAAAGATAAGAAAGCTTCAGTAACTGGGACATCTCATGAGAAATGAACAGAGGTTTTACTTATTGCAGTCCATACTACAGGGAAAAGTACGTGGAAATAGAGGAGTTGGGTGACCGAAAATATCATGGCTGAGAAATTTAAGGACCTGGTTTCGCATGAATACAACTGACTTATTCCGTGTAGCAGTAGGCTACAGAAAGTTAAAATAGTCTGTATGATATCCAACATCCGAAACGGATAAGAACTATGAGCAGAAGAAGAAAGATAGGCCTATACAATATTCACTTTTGCAAAACTATATGGTAAAAACCTTACTCATGAGTGCTTTCTATTGTAGATATATTTCACTCGGGGACTTTATTGAATAAATCAATAAAAATACTTTTGGGATTCATAAGATGGAAAAGGCGAATGGTATAACTAAAGATATTTACAATGAAAGTGGATATCTAAAAATGCGAAATAAGGCATTACAGTACAGTAGTGAAGCCAGAATGCCTAAGCAAGTGAATGTCTAGCACTGCATTATAATTTAGACAAACTAGAAATATCGAAAAGACTAATTATTAGGAAAACATTAGGCCCACGAGAACCTTCAGAATGTTGGAAATTAGGAAGTAATAATGAAATATATCGAAGTATAGAAAATATAACAGAAAAAATGAAAAAAGAAGACTATTATTTTTTAGACATTTGTATAGAATAGACCACAATAGGTTAACAAAACAGATGTTCAAATATCTGTGGGGGAAGAAGTCAACATCAAATTGGATTAAAGAAATCCAAAAGGATTTAGAAAAAAAAACAATATACACGCGGAAGAAGCAATTGAAAGAGACGTTTTTCAGGCAAAAGTGATAAAAATGGAAGGAGTCTAGGGTAGCAGAGAGAATGACGCAGGTTCAAAGTGGACTGAAGACAGGAAGAAGGGACACAGTGGAAAGTTGAAAAAATAGTGGAGAAAAAGAAAAAACAAAGAATAAATAATTTAAATTGGCATGTCGTCCTTAGATGACCGATACAAAAAAAAAACTCAGTACTTTCGCCCCTGTTGAAATTTGATTGACAACTCTCCGAGTTATGAACACGTAGTCCACTACTGCCGCATATAACAGACGTTTCGGCACAGCCGTTGGAGCCCATATTCAACTTAAAGCACTTATAGTAGTAGCTAGTAGGTACGGCTCTTTACCAGTTAACCACAGTACTACACACAGCACAGTACAGTTGTTTTGCCACAGTACTTAGGTTAACTGGTGAGGACTCATACCGGTTCCTCGAGTCGTTTACATTGAAGATGGCCTCCAACGGTAGGAACAAAACGTCTGGTCTATGCGACAGTGGTGGACCACGATCTAATAGCCAGGAGAATAGGCAATCAAATTTCAAAAATACTGTAACGAAAATTGTATCGAACCTCGTAGAATAGCCGAGAAAGCCCTGACCCCTCCCCGCCTAGTGTGGCAGGTGCTACCTCAGTCAAGGCCGCGTTCAAGGTTTGTTCTAGATTCTTCGAGAGGCCACTTGAGATACGCATTAGCGTCAGCAATTAAGTGTGGCGTGGACATTGAGGTTGGAAGATTTTTAGGGAGCGTGCGCTACCTATAAAAAAGTCGTAGCAGCCGGCATATGAGTTCAGCGGTGTTGAGCGATTTTCTTTAGCGCGGATCGAGTATTTGTAGAAGTATTGCAGCGAATTGTTGTTGTGTTAGAATTAGTGCGGGATCCTTTATAGTTGATATTATTATTACGTGTTGACAATTTTTACTTGAATTGTTGTTAAAGACTATCTTGTTAATTACAAATTATTAATTGTGATAATTAAAACTGGTTATTAGTGACTTTATTGGTGTCTTGTATTTTCTCCTCCGCTTTATCAGACGACTATCAGTTAGACCGTCGTAACAATACTTTTGGTATACAAAACGGTCTTAATCCTTATCGTCGGATTGTAATTATTTGGGACACAATATATCACTGCTTTTTCTGTATCATTAGATTTAACAATGGACTAGGCAGAGTCAAAGTCGCAAATGTTGCTCTACAAAACTGTTACAAAATGGGGTGAAGGGTACATTATTGAGTCCATACAGTTATTGAATCAATCAGAGTTCTATTGTTGACGAAGTAGCAACAATGCAGCGTAGAATATCCCGTTGCGCAACAAAGAATTGGGAAATATTATGTACACTAGGAGGGATGTGAAATGGATGTTTGATGTTGGTAACACTTAGTCGTTTACTTAACGTGGCGTAATTTTAAATGTTTTAATTTTAATTTTAAATGTCTCGACCAATTACACAGTCAACATAATTGTTTCTTGAAGTGTGTATTTTCAGAGATTTAAGCGTAAGGTATGTTCACCAGAAATGTGTGTTTACACTTTACAAAAATTAAAAAAGTTATCTATAATTCATAAACGGAAAAATTATTTCACCATATGTTTTCTGAAACGCAGGTACCGAATAAATATATATACCGAGGGGTTTTTTATTTATTTAACAAATTAAATATTTTTATTTATTCTTTTAGATAACGCAAATCTTCGATTTCCCTATAGTATAAGCCATCAGATAAAATTGTTCTTTAGATATAAAGCAGATGGGCTCAATAAGTAACGTGAGAAGCATGTTATGAGACGATATATGGAAAAGACAAACGCAGTGTCTTGGCTCAGATGATGGACACAGATGTCAAGGGCGTGACAGATTGCAATTGTGTGCGCAAGATAATGACGGACAGTGAGAAGTTGCAATGCCAGAAACTGTCGGTCTTAGCGGACTGCGTTTGCGAAGGCGATCAGCGTTAATAGTTAATTCGAGGTCTCAGTTTTAACTCACCCGATGGGCATTTGTCTCGTGTATGTCTCACAATAACCTTTGAATACGTCAACCGATTTTCATAAAACCTGTCCAAACGTATCGAAACCTCTACCGTGCAAAGCTGTATTGTATTTTAAATTGATCCCCAGTTGCGATCAATTTACATTAATTAAAACACGACATAAAGAGCTGGCCTTATTTCAAAAGAGGTTCCTAATAAGTCTAAAGTTTTGACTTAAAAAAAATTGTTAAGATACATTATAATTTGAAAAATTAGAGAATGCTAAGTGGTTATATATTTTGTAAAGAGACCAAAATACGCGCTGGAATATTTATACATGAAAATAACAAGAACTTTACCATTGCCTTTTTTGGTTTATGTACCTTACTTAAAAATAAAATGTTACGTTTTCCAAGACACCAGTCTTGGAAAAAAATATCTGAGAATAGTCTAAAACAATATCTACATATAGTAGAAAGAATGAAATAAGTAGGTATAAGGGAGATAATAATTAAATTATGTTTTGTCAAGAGTAGAAATAAGCTGTAGAATAAAAAATAGGAAAAGAAGACTATCAATGAGAAAAAATAACAAGAAACGAAATTACAGGAAAAATGCGAGAACATCAGATAGCCTCATAATGAGAAATGGAACTGTCCCAATATCTGTACACACGATACATTTTGAATAGGCTATTATATATTATACATCGATATAATACGATGCGAAGAAGAAGAAGTGTGCTAATTTTAAATTGTTCTATTCCTTAATGTAAAGCGAAAAATGCGTGTTTTTTTCATTTATGTGTTTTAGGTAATAGTAGATTCTGGTTTTGAGCTTAATGTTTAAATAACTAAAAGCTATAGATGGAAAAATTTAACATTTATTGTGTCCACACAATGATTAAATGAGAAGAGGATTAAAAAAAGTAACGTATTTTTGACAAAAACAAAGAACAGAAAAAAGTGGAAAATACAATTATTTCTGAATAATTTTTTTTAGGCGATTTAATTACAGCTGGAGCCGCCTCCCCCATCTTAGCTTCCACTGGCGCCGGTCTAAACAGTCCTGTTCTCTAAGTTCTTTTGCATTCATTGCATCTTCGACGTCCATTTGAATGTTTAGGTCTTCCTTTTTTCTTCTAGCGAGTGGAGTCCATTCCCATACCGTACCTGGCCATCTCTCATCCGACATTCTTTTTAGGTGTCCAAACCAATTCAGTCTTCTTGCTTCTATTGTTTCAATAATGTCAAGGTCAATTCCCATCGCTTGTCTTATCTCTACATTTCTCACACTATGTAGTCTTGTTAGCCTACAGCACCTCCGCCAGTAATCCATCTCCACAGCTTTATTATGGATTTATTTTTGTATTTTAAGTTCCCACAGTTCTGCTTCAAACAGGCCTATACTTTTGACTATAGTTTTATACTTTCTGATTTTATTGTTTTTTGTTATTCGTGTACTTCAAAGCAGACTGCTTAATTGTTTTGTTGCTGTCTTACTTATCTTATACTTACTTTTATTTTATGGTTGCTGTCACCATCCAATGTCATTGTTACACACAAATATTTAAAGTTATTAATTTTTTTTTCACTTATTCCTAGTTTTAGGTCTTGACCTATGACTATAATTGACTATGTCATAACAAGACAGCAAACAAGAATTAAAGTAGAGGATGTACTGGTTTAGAGAGGTCCTGAATGTGGAACCGATCATCATCTACTGAGTACAAAATATTATTTCTGAACAGTAATATTAAACCAAAAAACAACGTATTAACAAATGAAAACGAGGTTTGTTATTCGTTACGTGGTCTATATTGTTACGACCGTCTAACTGATCGTCGTATAGTACAGTGGAAAACAAAAAACAAGATACCAATGAAGTAACTAAAAACGAGCTTTAATTATCACAATTAACAGTTTTTAATCAACTCGTACAATAATTAAACTTACGTTTGTCCACACGAAATAACAATGTCAATTAATAGAGTTCTACACAATAATTCGTCACTTCTACAAACACTCGATCCGCTCTAGCGAAAATCGCTCACGTAACTGAACTGACAACCCGGCTGGTATGGCTTTATATAGGTGGCGCAGAGGTCCAGTACAGCTTTCCCTCATTACTGTACGCCGCTTAATGCATATCTCAAGTGTCCTTGAACACACTAGGGCACCTACTTGAATCAGGCACACCTGCCACAGTGGACGGGGTGTGAGGAGTGGAGAATGTTCTTAGCTGTTCTACGCGGTTCGATACCATAGTCGTAACAATATTCTTTTATGTTATTCAGTAAAAGCGTGAAAACTTCACTGGAAGCAAATTTTGTGCGAAATACAAAATAAATGCGGACATAGCATCTTGTATTCGTTCGGATTAGTTGCTTTCCCAGTGATCTACAGAAACACCAAGTATAAGTGAAAAACGAAATCTGCCAAATAGAAAGAGAGACATACACAGTAATAAGCAAGGGATAGTATTACTGCAAGTTGCTTGAGTCGTCTGTGATGCGCACAAAAACGAGAATTATTGAAAAAACGAGTACTTTTGGAAAACACGTTGTGTCACAAAAAAAGAGATATGTTAAGTAACAGGCAAGAGGGTCAGGAAGCTATTTGAAAGGTCAAGTGTCTGTAAAAACTTGACAGACTCAACTCTCCATCATACACACCCCATACATGTCCAGATACATGCACTAAACACATGTTCACCACCCTTACATTTCTTTGTTTAGTTTAGTTATTCACTGATCTCTTTGACAATAGCTTACTAATCTGAAACAGCTGTCAGAGGTAAATAAAAACTGTGAAACGTACTAAGTGTTTATATATTTTTAAAAACCTTTGTAATAATATGTTTCACCAAGTGTCCAACGAGTCACCAATAAATAATCTGAAAGGTGATATAAGCCTATAAACAATTATTAGGCGTCTTTATTTTTTCCTTATTCAGAATTAGTTCAGTTTTCTCTGTGTCAGCTGGATACAGAGGTTGTATACCGACTCTTTGTATATGCTATTGACCTCGGGAATCAAACAGTTGTTGCTGCATACGCGACTCTAAAAATGCTGCTTACGATTCTGGCTGTTACTGCTAATTATGTGATATCATTACTGTAAGCACATTTCCGATCAGTATAATAATTTATCATAACGTTATAATAATATATTGCAATAGAACATTGCAGTAAAGGAAACTGTAGCAAGGACTACATGCTGGTATAGCAGGTTTATGACGTTATAGACATGTTAAAATTTGATTTTTTATTAAGTATGGTAATTAGATATAAGTATTGAAATAAGAATTGGGTAAAAGACTATTATGTATCAAAATGCCCATAAATTTATTTGTGATCATGTCATGTGCGAGTTAAATGTGCGAGTGCGCGTGTCATTCCTATTTTATGAATAACTCCATTATAAATGAACGTATCGAACTGAGATTTGGGCAGCGCAAGCATCTTAAATAGCGCTATATTTTCTGTGTGTCATAGACTTGTTACGTACTATTTTAATAGGGATTTGGTTAGTAAAAGCAACTTCTATAAATTCCTTATCTTTTAGAAGTCAGAAAATGTATAGATAAGATCTATACCTGCTTCTGCAGAAATCTGCCAAACTCTTCAAGAAGTTGTCTATCAGTTCTATCCATCAATCGCGTGATAGGTGTTTCGACCAATCAGCGGCCCCGATTTTTATTAAGATTGGGTCTCCGATGACGAATGTCTAGTTAGTTCCATCCTGCAGCTCGAATATTACGGACGTGCTCTCTGTGTGAGTTTTTCGAACAGAAACGTTCTTATGTAAGAGTGATCAACGACAATATAGAGACGAGTTACCCGTTAGCTAATAACTTGACTTGGTACAAACTCAATATTAATTCAAATAATAAAATATTTAATTTTTAAACAGTGCTAGTCTCGCGTGAGTGAAGATTTCCGCATAGGAAAGGTTTATCCATCCCGGATACTCCTGTGTTACCGCGAGGACACCTGAAGACGCGGGAAGGTACACGCTTAAAGCACCAAAATAAATAATATTAAATTACAGCCCAGTTTCTGTGCCCTGAGATAAGAGTAGACTGGTTATCGGTGTGTCGGCGTGTGTGCGTACAAGAGGAGTGTCAGCGAAGCGGCAGTGTGCAGAAAGGAGGAGACGAGAAAGGAGCAGATTGCGACGAATCACAGGACCAGCAGTGAGACGAATCAACATACTTGTTAACTACGTTCAAGTAACAAATTGACATTTTTTTAAACAGATCAATCTGATGTTCAGAAACAATTAATAAAGTAAAATAAATATTTTTGTGAATTACAGACCATTTAAAAATTTTGTTTCAAATATACAACCTTGCTCCAGATAACTGACAATATTGTTCAATTATTACTATGCCTAATATATGTTTTGTCGCAATATATAACATTTATAATAACTTTACCTCAAGATGTTTTTTCCTTATTTGGAACATGATTCCGGAAAATTATTGTTCCCATCCTCAGCCTTCTTAACTTTGAATCTTGTGGAGTGCTTGTGTGTTGGTTGGTTGTTGTTATGGTTTCCTGTTGGTTTGTGGTATTTTAAATTGGTATTATTGTGTATGATTATGGTGTATATATATTAGTATTTTGTCTATTTTTGATGTTGAGTGCTTTGAAAATTGTGTCATAGTTTGTATTGATTTGTATTTGTTCAGGCATTAGTTTGTTTTGTGTTTGTATATTTGTAAATTTTCCCAAATGTTCATTATGGTGCCTATGTGTGGTATGTGTTTGAGTAATGTCATGTTGGTTTTATCTGGGAATTCATGTGTTGTCTTTATTGCGTATGTGGCCAAATTAGATTTATATATTTCTGTTATAATAATTTATGAACAAAGCATAATAATAGTAATAATTTAATAATAATAATAATAATGTATTATTTTTAAAGTAAGTGTTTTCTATATCAAAGAAAGTGCGGTTGGATAAATACGGGACAAAATACGTTTTATTAGATATGCGCGGCCAACGTAACGTTTCGTGTGGGAGCTTAGCTTATCATAATACGGTTGTTGATTACCACGCGAGCAGTCGGAGTTATCACACTCTATCTCTGTCTGTCTGAATCTCTCTCACTCACTCTCTAGCGCTCTCTCTCTCACTCTCTCTCTCTCTCTCTCTCTCTCTCTCTCTCTCTCTCTCTCTCTCTCTCACCCCCTTCCTATTGATAACGATGTTGATATCGACATGAAGTGGTCAGGATTACAGAGTAATTAAATATTTCAAATAATAACTGGGCATTACGCGTATTCTTTCAATACTAGGCAGTACTTACATACGGAATAAATGTTTTATCATGTCTGGCACGTAAACACACACACACACACACACACTAGAAAATTTATTTATTAGGTCGTTGCAACAGCAACGGTCATTAGCGACCACAAAAATTATTAAAATGAATTTGTACAGATTCTTATACAGATGCAGTAACATAAATTAACCTAGAAGGTGCTTAGTGAAGACAAACATTCCAACAAAGTACAGTACACAGGAATTGGTACAATTTAAAAACTACATTAAATATTTGTCTAAATACCAAATAATGCCAATAAATGAGATAAATAAAAATGTTTAACAGATAAAATATTTGTTTAAATAATGCAAAATAAAGTGAGAAATATGACCCCACACAACACAGACAATACAAATACACAGCATGCAGATATATAATGTAAATATAAATATAATAAATATAACACGTAATAACATATTAAACGACAAAAAATATATAACAATAAATGTAACAACAAGTTACATAATAATAAATATATATGAAATAAATGTAAATAAAACAGTAATAACAATCTTGACCATATATATATATATATTTCAATCACTTTCTGCTTTCTGCTAATTACTTGCTGCTATATTTAGTATAAATATTAAAGTACTCTAATACTTATAACTAATTTACCTCAAGATATACTTTTTTCCTTTAGGAACATGTTTCGGGAGATCTTGTTCTCCCATCTTCAGCCTTCGCCATCTTGTTTCTGGTGCAGTATTTGTGTGTTGGCTTCTGGATGTTATTAAGGTGGTTTGTTGGTCTTTGGTCCTTCAAAGTTGCATTATTGTGTGTGGTTGTGGTATCTGTTTTTGTATTTTGTGTATTTTCGATGTTGAGTGCTTTGAATATTGTGTCATGTTTTGTATTGATTTGTATTTGTTCTGGTATTAATTTGTTTTGTGTTTTATGTTTGTAAATCTGTAAATTTTCCCAAATGTTCATTATGGTGCCTTTGTGTGGTATATGTTTTATTAGTGTTACATTGGTTATGTCTGGGAATTCATGTCCTGTGTTTATTGCATGTGTGGCTAAATTGGATGTATATATATTTGGTTTTTTGTATGCATTTAGGTGTTCAAAATAACGTTTTTTCAGCTGTTTTTTTGTTTGTCCTATATAACATTTATTGCAATCTTGGCATTCAATTTTGTATATACCGTTGGTTGTTGTATTATCTTTGTTGTGTGAGCTATTTAGATTTTGTAATTTATTTTTATTAGTTTTGTATGCTATTTTTATATCTGTGGTTTTAAATAGTTTTGTTAGTTTTGTCATTTTATTATTTATATATGTGAATGTGGCCCATTTTTTGTTGTTGTTATTATTTATGTGTTGTTCAGTTTGATTAATTCTTAATTGTTCAGTTTTTATTTTGTATTTGATTTTATTTTCTATTTTGATCATAGTATTTTTATTGTATCCATTTGCATATCCGATTTGGTATATTATA
The DNA here is from genome assembly GCA_034769895.1 of Magicicada septendecula. Lineage (NCBI taxonomy): Eukaryota > Metazoa > Arthropoda > Insecta > Hemiptera > Cicadidae > Magicicada > Magicicada septendecula. Next base: position 3,097,043 of record CM068371.1, read on the forward strand.
TTTCTTTCTTTGTCAGTTTCTTGTTTGTTTAGGGGTATTTTGTACATTCTGTTAAATAACGAATAAAATGCTGCCATTTTATGTTGTGGTGGGTGGTCAGAATGGTTAGGTATAATGATGTCAGTGGAAGTTGGTTTTCTATATATTGCATATTGTATGTATTTGTTGTATCTTGTGATGGTTATGTCTAAATAGTTGATTTTGTTATGTTTTTCTTATTCTTCTGTGAATTGTATTTTGGGATGTATGTTATTGATTTGTTTCAGTATGTACTCTGCATTTGTGTTTTTGTTATTGAATAAATATAGTCCATCATCTACATATCTTATCCATATGCCATCTGGGTCATGTGTTTTTATGATATTTTGTATTTTGGTGTCTATGTGTTGTAGGAATATTTCTGCTATTATGCTTGATAATGGTGATCCCATTGCTAAACCTTCTTTCTGTTGATAAATGCTATTAAATTCAAAGTAATTTTGTTTTAGTATTAGTTGGAGACTATTTTTTATTTCGGTTATATATTGTTTGTTTTCATTTTGTTCTATAAGTTTGTTTATTATTATGTCGATTGTTTCTTCTACTGGGATATTAGTGTACATGTTTGTTATGTCATATGATGTGAAAAATGTATTTTCATTTATATTTATTATTTTTAGTTTGTCTATTAATTCGTATGTATTTTTTATGTTATGATGGTTATTTGTTAGATGGTTATTTTTTAGTTTTTGTGCTATTATTCTTGCTATTTTGTATGTAGGAGCTTTTTTGAAATTGATTAATGGACGTATTGGGTTGTTTAATTTGTGTATTTTTATTAGGCTGTTCATTTTAGGTGGTTCTGGATTATTGTTTATATATATGTCTATGTTTTTATTATTGAAAATATTTTTATTTGTTTTTATTAGTTTTATTGTTTGTTTAAGATAGTTTTCTGTTGGGTTTTTATCTAGTTGTACGCATTTATTATTGTTGATGAAGTCTTCGGTTTTTTTGATGTATTCTGTTTTATCAATGATTACTGTTGCTTGACTTTTGTCTGCTTTAGTGATTATTAAATTATTGTTCTTTATTTTATTTTTAATTTCTTTTATTGTTTTATTGTTTTTCTTTTGTTTATCTTTGTTTTTCATTTCGCTAGTGATTATTTTTTTAATTATATGTGTTGCTTCTGTTCTCATAACAAACATGTACACTAATATCCCAGTAGAAGAAACAATCGACATAATAATAAACAAACTTATAGAACAAAATGAAAACAAACAATATATAACCGAAATAAAAAATAGTCTCCAACTAATACTAAAACAAAATTACTTTGAATTTAATAGCAAAATTTATCAACAGAAAGAAGGTTTAGCAATGGGATCACCATTATCAAGCATAATAGCAGAAATATTCCTACAACACATAGACACCAAAATACAAAATATCATAAAAACACATGACCCAGATGGCATATGGATAAGATATGTAGATGATGGACTATATTTATCAAATAACAAAAACACAAATGCAGAGTACATACTGAAACAAATCAATAACATACATCCCAAAATACAATTCACAGAAGAAAAAGAAAAACATAACAAAATCAACTATTTAGACATAACCATCACAAGATACAACAAATACATACAATATGCAATATAGAAAACCAACTTCCACTAACATCATTATACCTAACCATTCTGACCACCCACCACAACATAAAATGGCAGCATTTTATTCGTTATTTAACAGAATGTACAAAATACCCCTAAACAAACAAGAAACTGACAAAGAAAGAAATATAATATACCAAATCGGATATGCAAATGGATACAATAAAAATACTATGATCAAAATAGAAAATAAAATCAAATACAAAATAAAAACTGAACAATTAAGAATTAATCAAACTGAACAACACATAAATAATAACAACAACAAAAAATGGGCCATATTCACATATATAAATAATAAAATGACAAAACTAACAAATCTATTAAAAACACAGATATAGAAATAGCATACAAAACTAATAAAAATAAATTAAAAAATCTAAATAGCTCACACAACAAAGATAATACAACAACCAACGGTATATACAAAATTGAATGCCAAGATTGCAATAAATGTTATATAGGACAAACAAAAAAAAAAACAGCTGAAAAAACGTTATTTTGAACACCTAAATGCATACAAAAAACCAAATATATATAAATCCAATTTAGCCACACATGCAATAAACACAGGACATGAATTCCCAGACATAACCAATGTAACACTATTAAACATATACCACACAAAGGCACCATAATGAACATTTGGGAAAATTTACAGATTTACAAACATAAAACACAAAACAAATTAATACCAGAACAAATATAAATCAATACAAAACATGACACAATATTCAAAGCACTCAACATCGAAAATACACAAAATACAAAAACAGATACCACAACCACACACAATAATGCAACATTGAAGGACCAAAGACCAACAAACCACCTTAATAACATCCAGAAGCCAACACACAAATACTGCACCAGAAACAAGATGGCGAAGGCTGAAGATGGGAGAACAAGATCTCCCGAAACATGTTCCTAAAGGAAATAAGTATATCTTGAGGTAAATTAGTTATAAGTATTATAGTATTATATATATCAAGAAACGGACTGTAGCAGAAAGTGATTGAAATATTAAAGTATATATATATGTGTATATATATATATATATATATCAATCCATTAACTTAGTTGTCCTAGTAATTACACAATGTTTAATGTTCTTATAATTTTCATAGTCCGTACCTATATTTTTGCTAACAGCTGAATCTCCTTTATGAGGAGAAGTATACTGGCGGCTGCAGTCTTGTCATTTAAGCTTTTTCTAACATCTGAAGGGATATTAAATTTGATTCACAGATGTTGAAGAGAAGTACACTCTGAAATGTGTGATAAACATGTGAGAAATAAAGCTGACAACAAACACAGATCAAACGTCAAGAATGCCAGTGTACAGCGCGCCGTGAATTCCACCACACCCACACCCAGATACAGTGTAATGTGTGTGGTGTCGGACGACGGTTTGTCTACAACTTTCCTCTGTCTAATGTATGCACCCCTTTATTTAGGGAAATGGTCCTCGAAACTGAAGAAGCGCGACCTTTGAGACTTGCTCTTAATTAAAAGACAACGCACTATATGAAAATGACAGCAGTACAGACGAGAAGGAAACCCTATAACTTAGAACTGGATAATTACACTTTAGTAGTGTAGATAGGTTTGTGTATCTTGGAACTGAAGTAAATGAGGAGAACAAAATCTCACAACAAGTAAATAGAAGAATCATGGCTGGCAATAGAGAGCATATTATGCAAATCATAATATTTTCAAGTCCAAGCTTCTCTCTCGTAAATCCAAAAATGAAAATCGACAAACGCTTTATCAGATCAGTCGTGACTTATAGAGCTGAAGCATAGCCACTTACGGCTGCATCAATAAATTCGTTCAGAGAATTTAAAAGAAAAAAAGTGGGAAAGAAATACGGCCCAATAATGGAAGCAAGAGAGTAGATATGCCTTTGAAATGCCGAAATTTATGAAATATTGCAACTACAAGATATAGCGCGCTTCATAAAGGCAAGGCGGATAATCTGGATGGACCATATAGAGAGAATGCCACAGAAGAGACTGCGCGAGCAAGTGCTAAATGGAAACATGGAAGGAACAAGAAGAAAGGCCAGACCCAGAAGGCGATGGATACATGAGTTGGAGGAAGACTTAAGGAGATGGGCGTACAAAACTGGAGGAACATTGCAGCAGAGAGAGCGAACTGGAGGCGAGTGGTGGCTGAAGCCAAGGTTCATATAAAGCTTCTTCTTCCCGGCCTATACAGCTCCGGTAGAAGAAGAAGAAGAAGAAGAAGAAGAAGAAGAAGAAGAAGAAGAAGAAGAAGAAGAAAAGATACACCAGTTAGAAGTGAATTAATGTAGTAAGGTCATAAATATATTTTTAGTTTACACATGTTTGCGAAGACATATTTAAGTTTATGCTTAATACTATTCACAAATTCACGTAAACGATAAAAGTATATACAATTTTTTGTAAATTATATTCTTGGATTTCGTTGAAGCCTCTGCTGAAGCCTTCTAAAGGTGAAAGCCGGTTTAGGGTGTAAGGTAAAACTTTGTGTTCCGAGTCGTCAATACTATAGTGATATTTAGTAAAGTATATCTTAGGGAGTTTTTAAAGTCGATACAGAATTTAAAAGGAGTGTTGAGAACAATTAATCCTGTCAAATTATTAAGTTTAAAATAATATTTTTTTTTCAAACTTTTTCTTTTTTTTTAACGAAATACCTCATAATTTGAAGTCTCACATAGATTTGTAAAGTTTCCTTTAAATGTTGAGTCTAATTCTTGTCCCATAGTGCGTCTAAACTTAACAGATTTTCATAGTAAATTCTATCTTTGATTTTGGCATTAAAAAAACTTTAGTCTGATACCCGGCTGAATTTATACAACTTTTTCAAATTCCCGAACCTTTTTAGGGCCCTGGTGTTCTAATATTACGCAATTTGTAAAATTGCATACAATATTTAAATTCTGATAGAACAAACTCTCATAACTTGTAGTCCACATAGGTTTTTGCGATTGTACGGAACTTGTACTCCAGTTTCTGGACGCTGTTTACTAAAAAGTAAAGACTATTCAGTTATTGGATACCGTTTTTTTAACTCGAAATTTTACATTTAGGGATTTCATTACAAAATTTTTATCGCTTTACGTTTCTACTTTCCGTCTCTCTGTGTGGAAACAGTTTGGACACAAATGTCAGGTTTCAGAAATAAAAACAGTTGATGCATTAAAACTTGCAGTTATACATATCCTCAATATTAATAAAACGGAGCTAATAATTGTATCTAAGAGCAAGTTCACAAACTGAACCCTTATATATAAACCAAAGGCCAGTCGGACGTGTAAGCCAATTTACATATCTTGGCATTATAGTCAATGAACAATGGGACCACTCTCAAGAAATAAAGACCAGAATTGAAAAGGCAAAAGCAGTGCACAGTAGGAAGAGCAGTTTATTCAAAAGTCATGATTTAACAGTAAACACAAAGATGAGACTTCTACGCTGCTACGTATTCCCAGTCCTCTTCTACGGTGTAGAATATAGGACTTTGACTGAAGCCACAGCTAAAAAGTTGGAATCTTCCGAAATGTGTCTTTACGGTAGAATATTGATCATTTCATGGACAGCACATATAACTAATGTTAAAGTTCTTAGAAAGATGAAGAAAGATAGGGAAGCTATTACCACAGTGAAGATAAGAAAGCTTCAGTATCTGGGACATCTCATGAGAAATGAACAGATTTTACTTATTATATGCATACGATTTATATGATATTACTTATTATATGATTTTACTTTATTATACATGCTACAGGCAAAAGTACGTGGAAAGAGAGGATTTGGGCGACCGAGAATATCATAGCCGAGAAATTTAAGGACCTGGTTTGGCATAGAATACAACTGACTTATTCCGTACAGCAGTGCAGAGAGTTAAAATAGTCTGTATGATATCCAACATCCAAAACGGATAGGAACTATCAGAAGAAAAAGATACATATCCACAACGGACAGACAGACAGGCAAGTGTCAAATGGTACAGGAAACCTGAGAGTTCGTTTACCTCGTTTAATTAATGATAGTATTCCTAAATTTTTACTATTTTGAGGCTTCCACTCACATTTACCCTCACTGGGGACAGAAGGACCCCCAGTACAGGAACGGAGGAATGAGGGCGATGGAACGGGTGGTCTCCAACTCTGGTTTATCACACATGTTAGAAATATTACCTCTGAGGTAGTTTAGAGTGAGATACAGAAGTGACTGATACAAAAAAAAAAGATATGAAGTTAAATTTTAGTAATCAACTCTGTGAAAAGATTGCGGCAAAGTCTCAGACTTTCACATTTTGCTTCAGTACGGTATTGACTTAAGTCAGTAAAGAAGTTGAGGCTGTCAACCGAGACATGTCAATCGGACTACACTATCCTGCGAGACAAACATAAATCTAGGCTTTGCATGTGTTGCGTAACTGGGCACTTTTAAACCAATACTCCGCTAAGGACGTAAGTCCGTGAAGGACCCTGTATAAATAATAATAAAATAATAATAATAATAATAACAGTCTAGGCAATACTATTTGCTATAGAAGAAAGGATTCATAAAATGGAAAGAGCATATGGTATAACTAAAGATATTTACAATAAAAAGTGCACATCTAAAAATGCGAAAATAAGGCATTAAAGTACAGTAGTGAAGCCAGAAAGCCTATATGCAAGTGAATGTCTAGCATTGAATTATAATTTAGACAAACTAGAAATATTGGAAAGACAAATTATTGCGAAAATATCAGGCCAACGGAAAACATTATAGAAGGTTGGAAATTAAGAAGTAATTATGAAGTATATCAAATTATAGAAAATATAACAGAAAGAGTGAGAAAAAAAAGATTAGTATTTTTTGTACATTTATATAGAATGGACAACAATAGGTTAACAGAGCAGATCTTCAAATATCTGTGGGGGAAGAAGTCAACATCAAGTTGCATTAAAGAAGTACAAAAGGATTTAGAAAAAAAAAATAATATAAACGCAGAAGAAGCAATTGAAAGAGGAGTTTTCGGGCAAAATTTAAAAATGGAAAGAGTCCAGGCTAGGAGAGAGAAAAACGCAGGTTCAAAGTGACCTGAAGACAGGAAGAAGAGACACACTGAAAAGATGAAAGGATATTGGATAAAAAGAAAAGAACAAAGAATAAAGAATTAAAATTGGCATGCAGTACTTAGATGGCCTATAAAACAAATAAATAAATAAATAAAAAATAATAACATTCTGTTAATCCATATCTGTATTCGAAGATTTAATAGGAAGTTTTTAAATTACTAAAAGTGCTATTTATAAGTGATTTGTATAACAAAATTTCAGCAGGAAGTGTTAGTCTAGACAAGTACAACTCACACACAGGGTTCTACCCCGACGTTACTCGGAAGGCGCTATCCACAAGGTCACAAATGTCGCTCGCGTGGTTCTTCAGAAGTACGTTTTGCTGTCCCACTGATCGACTGCAGTGCTACACATATATAATATAGTTTAGATATCGCGACCTTGCACTACTTCCGCGTTTATCTAATCACACGTTAACATTGCACAATGCATCATCAAACTGCATCGCTGCACCTGTAATCTAATCTTGATATCCTTTAATTCACGTTTTTTACTGCCATAAGTAATTTTATTACTGATATATGAATTCCGATTCTGTGTTATTTTTATAAACCAGGTTTCATTTCTAAAGATTAGAAATTGCCGTGCTTGTATAGAATTCCAAGTTTTTTGTCCATTCTAACTTTTTTGCTCAAAGTTCTGTTTACAGTGTTGAAATTTTTTGTACTGGCTACGTCTAATCATGTCAATAACGTATTTCATCATCATCATCATCATCATCATCATCTTGACGGATTAAACGAAGGACGGTTCGTTCCGTTCTTAAACGGTCAAAGATTAGATCTGTTCTGGTATTAGTTTGTCTAGTGTTTTGTGTTTGTTTTTTTCCAGCGTTTGCAATTTATTATCTAACAAATATTTAATTTCATTCTTGGACCTGCGACACAAATTTTTACCTTTCGACTGATAGAACATTATTAAACATTGTATTTACTTAAGTACCTAGATTATTTGGGTAGACCCAAACTACGTTGGGACAATATACCAGAATAAATAAACTAACTTCAATATACCAGAACAAATACAAATCAATACAAAACATGACACAATATTCAAAGCACTCAACATCGAAAATACACAAAATACAAATACATATACCACAATCACACACAATAATACAACTTTAAAATAGCAAAGACAAACAAACAACCTTAATAGCATCCAGCAGCCAACACACAAATACTTCACCAGACACAAGATCGCGAAGGCTGAAGATGAGAGCACGGGAACTCTCAAAACATGTTCCAAATAAGAAAAATAATATCTTGAGGTAAATTTAGTTATAAATATTAAATGTATTATATACATCAAGAAACGGACTGTAGCAGAAAGTGTTTGAATATATATACAAAAACAGATACCACAACCACACACAATAATGCAACATTGAAGGACCAAAGACCAACAAACCACCATAATAACATCCAGAAGCCAACACACAAATACTGCACCAGAAGCAAGATGGCGAAGGTTGAAGATGGGAGAACAGGATCTCCCGAAACATGTCCCTAAAGAAAAAATACATCTTGAGGTAAAATAGTTATAAGTATTATAGTAATATATATATATATTCAATCACTTTATGGTACAGTCCGTTTCTTGATGTATATAACATATATTTTATAATGACTTTACCTCAAGATGTGGTCTCCCTATTTGGAACATATTTCGGGAGACCTTGTGTTCCCATCTTTAGCCTTCCTAATTTGATCCTTGTGAGGTATTTGTGTGTTGGCTGGTTGTTGCTTTGGTTCTTGTTGGTCTCTGCTGCTTTAAATTGGTACTATTGTGTGTGAGTGTGGTGTATATATTAGTATTTTGTGTATTTTCTATGTTGAGTGCTTTCAAAATTATGTCATGTTTTGTATTGATTTGTATTTGTTCAGGTATTAGTTTGTTTTGTGTTTTATGTCTGAGTACTTGTAAATTTTCCCAAATGATCATTATGGTCCCTTTGTGTGGTATATGTTTTATTAGTGTCATGTTATTCCCAGACATAACCAACATGACACTAGTGTGCATATTATATATATTGTGTGTGTATATATATATACATATACACACACAATATATAGACAGGTACATGTTAATTGAAAACAAGACTATAAGGGGTTCAGCTAATTGAGAAGTGAACAACGTTGTATATTCAGTGTATAATAGTTACAGTTACAGTTCCACGGACAGAAGAGTCATTTTCAATGTATCAGGGATATCCAAAAAGTAATTTCCGATAGGGTATTAAAGGAAACTAATAGTATATTTACAAAACACATTTACCGCTATTTTAAGCTTACGCCTTACACTACCATACAATACAGTTTCTGTAATTTTTCAAGCACCTTTCGTAGCGAGGCACCAGGAGTTGTATACCTATGTCGCAGAAGCTTCCCGCCTGTGATTTGAACCACGTAGCTTGTTTTATATTGTCGTCGTTATGAGCCGCTGGCCACCAAGGAAGGATTCCTGATGCTTGAAAAGGTAATACTTGCTTGGTGCGAGCCCTTGTCTGAATGGCACGTGATCAAATTGTTCCCAGCCGAAGGTTGTCACGAAATGTTGCGTTGCAGTGACAGAATGTGGGAGAGCATTGAACATTGTCACGAATCATGGGAATGTCCCGGGTAAGCACCCTACTTATCTTATTCTGGATCGCGCGACGCAGTTTTATAATTGATTGGCAATACACATTCGAGTTGAATGTGGAGTCTTGAGGGAAGAAATTCAAAAGCAAAACCCTTTTCTATCTCAAAAACTGTGCCCATTATTTTGCGACATAAAAACGCTGACATGTGTTTATTCTTTGCGCAAATACAAAATCAAATCTCTACGCAGGTGGATATTTATTTTTAACATTTGCTAAGAGAAACTGTTGGAAAACTTAAGGAATAAATGTAGGGTAAGAAAATACCTGAAGAGAACAGACGTCGGAGGAATCTGGGAAATATCAATAAAGTGGCAAAACAGTTACTTGAAACAACAAACCTAAGTTGTACTCGTAAATAGAACGAAAGAAAATTGCACATAACTTGAAAATAAATGGATGGAAGGACTAAAGGTACAGCAACTTAAATGTTCTTCCCTAATATCAAAGAGAGATTACAAACAAAACTCAAAGTGACTCCCAACTTCACGGCAGTAGTGACTGGACACGGAAAACGAACTCTTACCTCGACCGCTTCAACGCAATAAACGATCCAATGTGACAGTGTAACGCAGGAGAACAAACAGTGGATCACATCATATATATGAGTGTGAGATGTGAAGAAATCAGAGACAAAATGTAATCAATAATGTAATAAAACAGGAACTTGAGCACCTACAAAAGTATATTTTGTAAAGAAACATCTAAAAGAATTCAAAACATTTACCATTGCAATAGGTATCTAACACCTTATTGTATTATTATTATTATTATTAATAATATTATTATTCCAACTGTAAATTGTTTACATATTTTCCGGAACCAAAGATTACAGAAGTGATTGAATTTGCATCTTCCACTTCCACTGTCCGTCCAAAGAAGCTCTTCAATTTCTCGTTCCCTCAACATAGTCTGAATTTCATTCCAACAAGGCAATAGGTGGTCTTCCTCTTTTCCTTCTTCCCGGTGGGGTCCATTCCATAATTCTCCTTGCCAGTCTTTCCTGTGCCATTCTTTTCGTTAACTCCAAACCATTGTAAGTTTTTTATTTGGATACAATCAACAATTAAATTTTTCACATTCGTTATGTCCTTAATAACTTCATTTTTAATTTTCTCACGTCTGGATACTCTTGCCGAACGTCTCCAAAAGTCCATCTCTGCTGTCATTAATTTTGTTCTTGCATTTAATATTAGTCCAAACTTCTGAGCCGTAAGTCATGATACTTCTGACAATAGTTATAAATAGTTTGATGTTAGTTTCTATTTTATTGTAAATAATGAAATATTGATATATAAGCATTGTTAGCCATGTTATACAATATGCATTTGTTTTTACTTGATGTTAGTGTATACAACGAACATTGTTATTAAGATAAAGAAAACTTAGAATCTAGTTTACTCAATTGTAATGGTGCATGCTGTAAAATAAAAAAATAATTTATTTAATATTTATGATAACTTTAGCTTAAGATGTTTTTTCACTATTTGGAACATGTTTCGGGACAGTTGAGTGCTTTGAAAATTGTGTCGTGTTTTGGATCGATTTGTATTTGTTCAGGTATTTGTTTGTTTTGTGTTTGTATGTTTGTAAATTTTTCCAAATATTCATTATGGTGCCTTTGTGTGAAATGTGTTTTGTTAGTGTCATGTTGGTTATGTCTGGGAGTTCATGTCTAGTGTTTATTGCATGTGTGTGGGCAAATTAGATTTAAATATATATTTCTGTTTTTTTACGCATTTTGATGCTCAAAATAACACTTGGTACCATATTCCTAAGGCTTTCACGGCCGGTGTCAGTTGTATGATTCAAGTTATCCGGGCTGTTTGGCCGTGGTCCATGGTTTATTGCCAAACCAAACGTTTCAACAGCTCCAATGGCTGCCATCATCAGTGGAATTTTAAAAAATCCTGAACGTAGATTGTTAACGTCAGGCCCACAGTACTGTGGGGCTGACGTGAACACCCGACGAACAGGATTTTTTTTAAATTCCACTGACGATGGCAGTCATTGGAGCTGTTGAAACGTTTGGTTTGGCAATAAACCATGGACCACGGCCAAACAGCCCGGATAACTTGAATCATACAACTAACACTTGGTACGTTTCACAGATATTCATTTAACTCTGAAAGCTGTTTCGACCTCTTAAAATATTTCATCTCTTTGTCAATGGCTTAAGAGGTCGAAACAGCTATCAGAGTTAAATGAAAATCTGTGAAACGTAACAAGTGTTTATATATTTTTTAAAAACCTTTGTATTAATATGTTTAACTAAGTGCCCAACGAGTCATCAATTAATATCGTTCAAAATAACTTTCTTTCAATTGTTTTTCTTGTTTGTTTGTATTATGTAACACTCATTGGAATCTTGGCATTTAATTTTGTATATACCATTGGTTGTTGTATTATCTTTGTTGTGTGGGTTATTTAAAATACCAGAAACCAACAGTAAACCATAACAACAACCAACCAACACAAAAGTACTCCACAAGATTCAAAATGAAGAAGGCTGAGGATGGGAACACTAAGCTTCCCGAAACATGTTACAAATAAGGAAAAAACTTCTTGACGTAAAGTTATTATAAAAATTAAATATTATATATACATCAAGAAATTAGGCAGTAGCAACAAGTGCTTAAAAAAATAATTGTATAAAATTTGAAGCAACGCTTGTAGAAGATAAACAATAATTACAAACTGATGACACTAATGGCGACTTCTGTTACCCGTAAATTAACTTTTTGTTTACACTAACGAAATGTATTGTGGTTTTGTTTTTCAACACAGATGGCGCTACTGCGAGTTTGGTCACGGCTCCAATATTCTCTGCTATACGTATTTCCAACATTTTGACGTTTTCTCGTTAATTACTTTTTTATTCGGATTTATTATTTTTCATTTGCAGTTGTGTTTACAAATATTTAATATTTACAAAAATTGTTGCCACAAGTAACAGCTGTTTCGGTTGACAATATGTGAGAAGTTACGCCAACAAAACCACTAATTGTATATTTGCTAATTTCTAGGCTCGAAGCACTCTGAAATCTTAGAATAAAATACGTATCAAAATAATATGTTTATTATACATTAATCTTAAAAGTTTTAAAACCACCAAAGGGATATTTATAAACGCAGAAAGACTACGCAAACGCAAGCGCACGGTTTGTGTATTATGTATGTAGTTATATTTAAGTAAATCTTCACCTTCTTCAGCGGCGCGAAAAACCATTACTGAGTCAAGGCCTGCTTTAACAGTCTCCGTCAGTTGTCCCGGTCAAGTGCGCTGCTCTCCAGTAACGGGTCCCGAGGATATGGTGCGCATCATAGTTCACACCGTCTTCCCAACGTAGTTTGGGTCTACCCAAATAATCTAGGTACTTAAGTAAATAAAATGTTTAATAATTTTGCATCAGTCGAAAGGTAAAAATTTGTGTCGCAGGTCCAAGAATGAAATTAAATATTTGTTAGATAATAAATTGCAAACGCTGGAGACGAAATGTCAGAAGTTGTCAGGAATATATAAGATCGGGCGAAGTTACCCTTTGGAAAGCTGAAAAATATTGTGAGGTAGCAGTCTCTGTAATTGCAACTTTGTCGAGCTTACTTGCTGAACTGCTACCTGTCACGTTCCGGACGAGGCCTCTCAGTGTCTCCACCATTATCAAGTAGTGGTTTAGGACTTGATACACTGTTTAGTGGGGATACTGACAAGCCTCGTCCGGAACATGACAGCTTTTTAACATTTGTTTCGACGATATACTAAGGCAATGGAAACAAGTAGTGAATCTTGGTATTAGGATATCATGAGACAGATATTTGAGTGTGCTCTTGCTTGCTGACGACTTGCTTTTAATTCAAAATGAAAGAATTTGTTTACAAAAATCTGTTTTTATGAGATTTGCAAACAGTAGAATATGAAAATCTTCACTACGAGAACAAAGGTAATGACATTCCTAGGCAAGGAACCAATAAGAACAATAATAATAATAAATTATCAAATTATAGAAGGCGTGAGCCATTTTAACTATTTGGAAAATCATACTAGAAATGTTAAGAATTATATGTTGCAGTTCACGTAAGCACGACAAAGTTGGAATTACAGAGCCTGCTAATTCAAATAACAAGATAAACAATGACAGCGTATTTGGCGTGGAAAGTGACGATGAGTAATATGTGACGATAAGGTAAGAATAATATTTAAATGTTTAAAAAGTAAAGTAATATTCAAGGAGCGGTCGTGGTTTAGGTGGAGACAGTTAAAAGCCTCGTCCGAAGCATATCAGGTAGCAGTTCAGCAAGTAAGCACGACAAAGTTGGAATTTTGTTAAGGATAAAAATTGAATTAAACCTTAGGGTGTCCTTTGATGCAAATGAGTGAATACTGTAAATACTAATAATTGTTCACCAGTCAATGAAATCCGTCTCTGGAGGAAAGTGTAAGCGCGAGGTCTCCGCCAGCACACAAACACAGAGGGCCCTCGGCTAAGAATTGGTAACCCCTATAGAAGAGTCCCTAGTCTTTCAGGTTGACGGTTTTACAGCAGGCTACTAACCTGATTAAGTAAAACCAAATAAACACTTTCAGACCTCATACGACCTCGTGATTGGAAAACGGATGTTGCTAGACCGAGGAGAGATGGTTTCTGGAACAGATCAACTAGGGCCTAATCCGTTGAGTGAAGAAGAACGACAACAATTAAAAGAATGTCACTTTCAAAATGCCACATGAGTAACATTCATGCTTTTTTTCATAACATTAAAGCCTTTACGGCCAGAGTTATCTTCAGTAAAATTATTTTCCAGGCTGTTGGACCGTCGTTGGTTCTCTTCTTGTACAGCCAGATGTTTACAAGAACAAATCTGAACAGACGGCACTTTAATCCGCTCTATGTCAGCCACGGTATTTGTTCTGTTAAGTCGACAACACCTTTGTAGTTTGGAGTTTTGCGGAGGAAGGAGTTGGAAAATCTTCTAGCACACCTGAACGGTATCCACCTCAGGATTTGAAAGAAGACGTTAGACAACTACCATTCCTTGATATACTGGTGATGAATAGGAGAGATAGGAGGTTAGTTAACAAGGTGTTTCGGAAACCTACTCACACGGACTGCTATCTGCACCGGGATTCCAACCATCATCCGGAGCAATGAACGGGCAGTTATAAAGAGACTTATTGAACGAGCCTTACTGATATGTGAACCGCACTTTCTTGGAAACGAATGAAAGCACCTAGAAGCTAATGGATACTTGGTCACCGAAATCCAACAAGCTATGCGACCGTGGACAGCTCATCGGTTTATTTGTGCTGAGGAGCAAACAGTAGCAGGAAAGGCTTTTTCCCCTTATATAGATGAAATGACGGACGTATTTAAAGATACTGTTACGACGATCTCCTTGATCGCCGTATGGGTCAATGGAAAACGAAATACAAGGCACCAATTGAGTCACTAAAAACCAGCCTTAATTATCACAATAAACAGTTTGTACTTAACACGTTATTCAACAAGATTATACTCGTACAATAATTCAAGTTAATCTGTTCACACAATAATAATGTCAACTGTAATGAATAGCGCGCTGTAATCACTTATAAACACTTCGCCACAGTACTTCAAACCGCACTGGAATAAATCGCCACTAAAGCTGAACTAAGCGCCGCCGAATGCCTATATTTATATCCCGCTGAAATTCCAGAATCATCCATACTACGCACCAGTGCTACTAGAAAACACCAGAACGTAATTGATCGCAACCTTACACACAACGCGCGCGGACTGGTGAGTCTGGAACAATCTTGCTAACGCATGTTCAGAATCACTTAGGGAATTATTTGTTTATTTGCGCTGAGGAACCAACAAAAGGAGGGAAGTTTCTTCCCTTATATAGACGGAATGGCGGACGTTTTTTTAAAATATGATTGATTGTTCCACACATTGTTTGAAATTTACATCAATTTCATAATACTTATCAAAATCAATATCATTTTCTAAATAGTAAAAATGGCTCATCTGTCCTAAAATTTGATCGTTAATTATTATTTTTGTTCTCATTGCTTCCTTGGCATTACTTTTATTTTCGTAGTGAATATTTTCATACTGTATTATTTGCAAATCTATTGAAGTTTAAAACTGGATTTTTGTAAAAAAATTCTTTTTTTTTTAATTACAAGCAAGTCATCTAGAAACAAGAGCACATTCAAATATCTGTCTCATGGTATCTTAACACCAAGATTCACTGGATTTTTCCACTTCCCTAATAGATCGTCCAAACTAATGTTAGAAACAGTAGGTGATATATTGCACCCTTGTCAGACACCTTGATTGACAGGTATTTGTTGATAGATACTATAGTAACTTTTAATAGCTATTTATTATCTATTATTTGAATAGCTAATAACTATTATGTTACATTACGCTCTAATTACTAAACGCTTTACAATATTTTAATGTTAATTAGGACATGGGGTTTATTACTACTCACAAAATCCGGCTACCATATGTATATAATGCAGCATCAATGTTCAGCGCGCTGAAAGAAGGCATGTTCAAATGTTTACTATGCAAACACAAGGGGGACTCCATGCAAGTACCTACAAGTGGTCAGGAACTGTCCCCTATCGATCAGCTGTTCAAGCGCTCCCTCTACCGTAGCACTGGTAAATCAGCAACTCCAACGTCTTGGCTGTTAATGTTAGCATTAGTTGCGCAGCTCCGCTTCCCTCACATCAGTCTCGAAAAACATATCGACTACAGTTTGGTGAATAACTGGAAAATATACTGTTACTGGCGTTGGGATATTGATTCTCTAGACACATTACTTATCGGAAATATATCCAATCACATGAATATTTTATTAGACTTTTTTAGTAGTTATTTATCTTATTATATTGTATATTGTCATATTTTAAGGCGTAATTTGTATAATAACCTACACATGCACGACTCTAATTACAAGGTTCGTGTCAGATATTTTGTTTTCATAACAATAACTAAACTCACCCTATCTCTACTTCATTAGTTCTCTAATAGAGTGCACTCCCATTAACTGTTTCAAAGTACAATTCACTTAGTAATCAACAGTCATAATTAGAGCTTTTTTTTTCCTGTAGTGTAAGGCATATTGTGCAGTTCAGTTTTTTTTTCTGGTTTATACCGCAAGAATAGAAAGTCTATTCACCGCTATTGTTATTTTACTTCACTTATAATTTAAAACTCCGCTTATGTCATGTGTTTATTTTATGTGTTTAACGTTTATTAGAATATTATTGTTAAGTTTAGGACTGCCTAAAAAATCAGCGAAGTGTTGCTTACAACGGGATATTTACAACGTACAAGGACAAGGTCAGTGAACGCTTAATATTTATGCATTGTTGATTACATGAGAATAAATCCTTTTAACTATTTTAGTTTTACAATATACAGTCCACTGCTAATAAAAAGAACCCCAGAGTTCGAGTAAAGTAATGATATACCATACAATTGTTCATTGACACAGCAAGTAAAAATAAATGTTTCTCCTTTAAAATTTCATCTTTACATGGGAAGCCTTATAATTCGGGAGTCATTGATCCCAGTAACCGGAATAGTACTGGAAGTCTTTAAAGGTCAGTGCCTTTAGACGTTGTATTACAATCTTTTGGACGTTGTCCGCGGTGGCGCCTTTAGCTGTGATTTCATTTTTCGAAACTACTTCTTCTTCTTCTTCTTCTGTAACATCCTTGTTAGGACTCGGTTCTGTTCTATAACAACGGTCCTACATGCTCACTCCACCTCTTCCTTGGCCAGCCAATTCTTCTGTTGGTGTTTGGTTGGCTATCTCTTGGCTTTTCACTAGCCTTGTGTCCCCTATTCTTAACATGTGTTCATTCCATGTCCTTCTTTTTTCCGCAATCCAAGAATTAATATCTGTTACATTACACGTTTCTCTTATACTATTGTTTGGCAACCTATCGAACCTTGTCTTTCCTAGTACTCTCCGTAATATAGTCATTTCTATAGATTGTCGTTTTCTGTGAATTGTTTCTGTGTCTGATGCATAGGAAATTACTGGATGTATTGTGCTTTTGTAAACCCTAGTTTCTGCTTCTTGATTTTTCGAAACACAAAATAATAATATGAACTGAAGTAAACGGAATAACGGAAGGGCTGAGTTACCGCAGTGTGTACCTTTGTGGCAAAATACTCTTCAACAGGCGTGAGACGACATTGAAGGTTACCGTAATGAAGCAGTCAGGAATCATTAGTCCGTGGCAAGATTAAAACAATGATCAAAAACAGCCTGATCGTTGTTTATACTAATTTTCAGTGGCGGCCGGTGAGACCTGACGATGGGGAGGCTACAGGTAGTCACCTGAGGTGCGCTCAGTCATAGCAGCCTCTCCCTAAATTCGTAATTTCAGTATTAATTATGGTAGAGCTATCTGGTTTTCACAGCATACACGTCTTACTAAACATATACGCTTACCTTTAACAAGATAAATCAAAGATTAAATTACTTTTGTTCTAACAAAAAGTAAAGTGCTGAGTAGACATATATTTTGTAAGCTGTGATGAATTTACTTGTAAACCTACAGGAAATTCACTCAACGGTCCTTCTTATTCTTGACTTATCCAACGCCCGTCTTTGGTGCTTCCACCATTCGACGTCGAGCCTCCCAGTAGCGATTGATTGTGTCATCGTTCGGGTAAGTCAGCGATTGGCACGTCTGCAGGTGGTCGCCGTCCATCCTGTCAAGACCAGAGAGAGGGCATGTTTCATCAGCAGCAAGACCGATACGGCAGAGATGCGCTTGAAGGTAGTCATGTCCAGTAGCAAGACGAAATCGTGCTACTGCCTCAGCTCTCTCAAGATGCTTTGGAATCGTTTCCGCTGTGGCAAGGCTTTCCCACTTTTTGCCAATGCTAAGGTCCTTCAGAGTTTTGAGCGTGGCGTTGTTGATGGTGTTGGTTATGAGGTTGTTTGCTCTATTAAGTGTGAAAGGTATCTCAGGCTGGTCAGTCTCTGCGCCGCGTTTTGCCATGATGTCCGCCCTTTCATTGCCTGGTATTCCAACATGGCTTGGAACCCACTGAAGAGCTACAACCCAGCCATTCTTGATGAGTTCGGCCAGTTTCTCGCGGCACTGGATGGTACGGAGGCAGTCAGTTGAAGCGTTGCTACTCAGAGCCGATATTGCGGCCTGTGAGTCAATGAGGAAGACTGCCTTGGAAGGAGTTAGGTTATGTGTGCTTAATTGGTTGGAGGCTTCAAGCACCGCGCAGACCTCCCCGTCGTAGTTGCTAGCATTTTTCCCTACAGCCATTGAGTCTTCAAACATGCTGCAGAACCATCCTGCGCCGGCCCCTTTTGTGTCAGAAAGATATGAGCCATTGGTATAGATGTGAATCCACTCGGTCGACGGATATCTTAAGTTAATGGTTTCGAGAGCGCAAGCTTTGAGTTCGAGAGGGGTGGCTTCGGCTTTGTTTGTAGTTAGGCTTATGAGATCAAGCCGCTTGGAAGGTAGTGCAGGCACTATAGAGGTGAAGTGTCTTAGAGGAGCTGGGTTGTCCATTGCCAGATTATATTTGGCAATTAGGGACTCAGCATACGTCAAGGGTGAAGTCTGGGTTTTGAGTCGTTGGGAAGCATGGTTGTACCCATTCCAGTAATTTTTATCCACTCTCTTGGCCCTTTCCCAGAATTTCAATGTATATTTTTCTCTCCGATTGTAGAGGGGCTCGATGCCAGTTTGCAGGAGCATAGCTGGGATTGGAGTCGATTTGGCTCCTCCGGTAATCAGTCTAATGGCATTGTTCTGCACGACGTCGTATTTAGCTAGGCTTGCTTTGCTTGCTAGGGAGGTTACCTCGCCTCCATACTCCAAGACGGGACGGACATATGTTTTGTATGCTGTGGATAACACGTCCTGCGTAGCTCCCCACTTGGTTGCAGATAGTCTCTTCAAGAGGTTGATGCGCTTTTGACTCTTCTCGGGTACCTCCGTGATGTGGGCACCCCAGGATCGCGTCAAGGTCAAGGTTGATTCTGAGGTATTTGGACAAGGATACTTGCTTTAGGGGTAGATTTTTGTACACTAGGTTGACTGGGTGGGTCCTGGTAGACATTGTGAATAGCTGTGCAACTGTCTTATCAGCGCTTACTTCCATTTTGTTCAGATCCGCCCATTCTTCCAATTTAGCAAGTGCCTTGTTCAAAGCTCCTTCGAGGGCGAGGATGTTACTTCCGGTGGCCCAGATTAGGACATCGTCAGCAAAGAATAAGCAAGACACTCCTGGGATCTTTTGGATAGCTAACATCAGGTCGTCAATCATGATGTTGAAGAGCAAACAGCTGAGGACGGCTCCTTGAGGGAGACCTTGGCGCAGCATCATGTAAGGGGAAGTAGAGTTTTGAAATTTGCACCGGATATAGCGTTGCGAAAGGAAGCTGCATATCCATTTTAGCATCTTCCCGTTCACGCCAAGTCTCTTTAGCTTGGATATAAGCATACTGCGCCATACTTTGTCGTATGCGGCTTTGAAATCCACCAGAACAGCCAATGTGGATTGCTTTCTGTGGAAACCGTCCTTGACGGCTTGTGTGAACTTTACAACTTGGTCCATTGTGGATCTATATCTCCGGAATCCCGCCTGACAGTCGCTGATGGCGCCTTTCTTTTCGACGAACTCACGGAGTCTACGTTCAACCATTTTCTCCGCAGCCTTACAACATACGCTCGTCAGTGAAATTGGACGATAGCTACTGAGATTGCTTGCCGGCTTCCCTCGTTTCAGAAGCGACATTACTACTGCTTTTCTCCACTGGTGGGGAACTCTGGTGTTCCATGTCAAATTGATAAGTTTCAGGAAGGTGTTTAAGGTTAGAGGGCCTAGGTTCTCAAATGAGGTCAGGAAAAACTTCGTCAGGTCCAGCGGATTTACCTTTTTTCAGCGTGGCGATTGCAAGCGTAAGTTCATCAGGTGTAAAATCTTTACTAAAGAGAAGATATTCTTCCTCAGTCTGGCAGGAAGGAGCTTCATCGTGTTATCGCTTTTCTCTCTTCTGCTTTTACAGAGAGACGACTGATCGCTGCGTAATGTTTACTTAAGGCTGAAGCAACATCACTTGGGCTAGTTAAGAGCTTGCCATTAGCCGTTATAGGCTCCCAGTGTCGTGTAGATGCATCGCTGTTCAGTCGTGATATAAACTTGTGCACTTTTGGGCCGTCTTTTCTAAAGTCCAATTTGGGCACGAACGATCTATAAGCGTGTCGTTTTGCAGTGGTGACAGCTCGCTTCAGTTTAGATTGTGATTTTCTCAAAAAAGTACAGTCTGCTATGCTGTGGGAGCGTTCAGCTTGAAGTCTCAGCTTGTTCCTGTCCCTCTTGAGTCTGTCTAGAGAGCAGTTCCAGAAGGGAGAGTACTTTTTTACCTGGCCTTTGGGAATGCTTTCATTGGCTGCTCGTAGCAGTCCTTTTACGAATAGTTCAGTTGAGGCATCGGGATTTGCATTTACTAGGTCCGCGGGTAAATAAGCGTCCGACAACAAGGAGTACTTAGCCCAATTTGCTTTCTTGAAGTTTCATCGAGTAAGCTTAGGTGGTCCTGGCTGGCGGTTTTTACCAAGAATCTTTGCATACATAAGGCGGTGTCCACATCCCTCCAGGGGGTCTTTCAAGGATAGCATTACTCTCGACGATAGGTTTGCGTGCGCTAGTGCAAGGTCAGGCTAGTGTGCCCGGCGTACGATAAAAACATTGGGTCGGAAGGAATTCGGATGAGACTGGACTGGTCGAGCATGTCTTCAACACATTTACCGGTTGTATTTGAAGAAGAGTACCCCCAGCGTGTAGAGTGGGCATTGAAGTCACCAACGACAATAGTGTTGTGGTGCTGGCTCATATTCATGATTAAGTCCAGGTTTGGGACATTATTTGGCGGATTATAAAGGCCAATAACTGTAAAGTGAACTCCATTCTTCCAAATGTCTATGGAGATAGCTTCCAGTTTGTCTTGGTTATCCATCTCATGGATTATAGTGCTCTTACTTGCATACAAATTACATACATAGGCAATAATACCGGATGCGACTTGCCTTGATCTTTTAATGACGTATAACGAGTAGTCGGTTATTTCGTAAAAACATGTGGCGTCTGTGGAAGCGCCAGCTTCGACAATTAGCCTATAATAATGTCTGCGTCGTGTCTAAAAGCATTAACTTTCAACTCTGCATGTTTTGAATTGCTCAAGCCACCCGCATTCCAGAATAGGATGCGGAGGTGATTGTCGCCGCCCTTACAAGGGCCGTTTCTTGTAGCGATCGCTGTCATTATAGAGGCTCGAGTTCGCGGCGATTCGCCGTAGCAGATTTAGCGTTACCCAGGGTGCACCACGAGGAGGCCTGCTACATTGCACCCCAATTCTTATTCTTAGAATTGTCGGTAACATCATCATCAAGTCGGTCGACTTTTCAATTTGCAAAGGCTTCATTTTTCACTTACAACTAAAGCAATGCTGCTGAGACGATCTTAAGTCCAGGAATATTTTATCATAGTGAGAAAAGTTTTTACTGTCAAATAACTTCATACATTTTAATTCCTGACAGCTGGAAAATCATACTTCTAGTTGAGCACTAATGTTTTGTAACAGTAAGCAGAGCCAGCAGAATAACTTATACTTTACTCTACTACCGCATAGCCATTAATTTTGACCGTACTATGACGACTGGAAAGTTCTAAATTGGTTTTTGTGACTTTTAAGAAATTAAAATTTTAAGGTACGCCGTCGACCACGTTTTAGCATTTCACTTCTGTCAAAATCACTCAACCGGGGAAATGGTTTTCCAGTAGTGTTCAATACTGCAATGTCACTTTCACTTTCTTCTGCTAAATCCTCGTAGTAGAGATAACAAGCACACGCCAAGAAGTGATAATACACACGCACAAGGCGTATGAGAACATAAAGACTGCGTAAAACTAACACAAACCAAGATAAACCGTACGAGAGGCTAACTCACTCGTTGCCTCCTTCTCACTGTTACAGATGCACTAACCCCCCCCCCCACTACCTGCCTGGCATGGTTCTCACGTAGTTGTACGAGTACTACGGCGGGTTCTCAGATCCTTGCCTCTGACTGCTGCTATTCAGCGCTATTATTGATAACGCGTAATTAAATTTTTTGTAATAAATAAGACAGACAGAGAGACAGACAGACAAAGACAGACAGAGACAGACATACAGGTAGACAAACAGAGACAGATAGAGAAAAATAGACAGACAGACAGACAGACAGAGAGAGAAACAGAGACGGGGGAAACTACTTAATACTAAAAAGTTAACAGCGCGGACTATCATACTTAAACGCATTTTCTTACAAATTTTAAATTATTATAAAAATTTACATATCCTTGTACTTTAAAAAAAAAAAATTGACACAAATACAGAGGAGAAGACAAAAAATGGGCGTGTCGACTTTATCCGAATTCCTGAGACGAGACAAAGCAGTTTTATCAAAATAATCACAACATTTTTGAACCACGATTAAACTTTGTTACTTACAGTACTCCTCACAATGGTCAGATCGGTCATTAGGTGAAACAGATCAATGTTGGAATAGTGTGCTTTAATTTACTGCAACAGTACAAGTATTGCCCAAAGTAATTAAAATAATTAATTAAAGTAAATGAGTTATTCATATTGTTAGCAATAATAGTTCAGCTTTCAATCCGAACTGTATAAGGAACGACCAAACTTTCATGTTGGAAAAGGTCGATCACGCCATTTTGCTGTGTCTGTGTGTACACGCGTATGTTACTTGTGTGAGTGAAACCTGTCAATTCCTGAAATGTGTCACTCTTAAGAAACGCTATTAATTATATGAATTTATTTATTTTGTAAAGATTGTGTGCATAATATCACAAAACCAAATACACCAAAGTGTGTATAATAACAAAACGCACATATGTATAAAAAATAGTGTAAAAAGGAAAAAAAAAGTATAATTACAGGAAAATAAAAATAAATAAAACTTATGTTAATTAAGATAAAGAAAAACGGTTTATACATGGTGAACACATAAAAATTACCAACAGAATGAATATTGGGTAATGTGTAAGAGAGTTCGCATTTCGCGAAGACAGGCGAATTAAGTGTGAGAAGAGACGCCATCGACAGACTCTGACATGCAGAAACATAATGTCGAAACATGATTTTAGCGTCCTGGGTATAAATACACGAGACGCGCTAACTTCATTCTCTTTCTCGTTCAATCATCTTGGCAGCCGGAGGCTCTGCCCAACAACTACAACTACTGTAGCAGCCGGAGGCTCTGCCCAGAGACAACAACGTTTGTATCTCAACCATAGCAGCAGCCAGGGGCTTCACGACTACTCATCATTTTCGTGAGAGCACCTGAGGTCATGACGGGAGACGAGGGAGGAGCTAAGTACATGCAGTAGAATCCAGCGTACGAGGATACGACGGACGAAGGACGAGGATCAAGGACTCCAGGACTACACGACGACAAAGGAGCATCCAGGATCAAGGACCTAGGACCGAAGAGTACATGCTGCCGATTTACCACGAGAATAAGGTGACAAACAACCATGTACTTATAACCAGAGGCTCACACAAAGACAATAATTAACGATGTAAAAATGAGAGAGAGAGATGAGAGAGAGAGAGAGAGAGAGAGAGAGAGAGAGAGAGAGAGAGAGAGAGAGAGAGAGAGAGAGAGAGAGAGAGAGAGAGAGAGAGAGAGATTTAAAATAATAATTAATAATTTTTGCAAATATGTAAATATTCTTTGTATAATAATTAGAATAATGTTTAAGAATGTGTAACTACAATTTTGAATCAATAACTTTGAAGCTATAATTTTGAATCTATAATTGTAATATTTAAATTGATAAAAGTAATTAGTAAATTTTTATTAGAGAGCAAAGCAATGAATATGCAGTAAAATCGAAAGAGATTAGATCATTAGAAAATAATTAGATAATCTAATCATTATCACATTAATGAGCAGGCCGAGAGCAATATTAGATAATTATAAATGTGTATCAGAGTATAAGATTGTATATTATGCCTATGTGTAATACGAGAGTAACACTTATATGTAATAATTAGAAGTGTGCTATGGCTACACACGCACAAGAAAATAATAATGATATTTTAATTCGCAACCAAAAAAGAATTTTTGCTTAATAAATAGTTAAATGATTTTAAACCAAATTACATAGTGTTATTATTATTACGATTACACCCATCATCACATACAACTCGTTAACGTTGTATAAATAATGCTTAATTTAAAGTTCCTTAAAAAAGCGGAAAACTGCTACGTTCTTGTTTTAACCAAAGATTACAAAAGTGATTGTATTCTCATCTTCCACTGCTGCCTATCTCTCCGAAGATTTTTTTCAATTTCTCGTTTCCTAAATACAGTCTGAATTTCTTCTATCCAGATGATAGGTGGTCTTCGTCTGTTCCTTCTTCCTGGTGAGATCTTTTCCATATCTCTCCTTGGCAATGTTTTCTGTCCCATTCTTTTTGTGTGTCCATACCATTGTAATTTTTGTTTGGATAAAGTCAACAGTTGAATTTTTCACATTCATTCTGTCCTTAATGACTGCATTTCCAATTATCTCACTTATGCTGAACTTCTCCAAAAGTCCGTCCCCGCTGTCATTTCTTTTTAATGTAATAATGTCTGTATATTCGTTAGAATTACAATGTAAATGGACACTTTCTAAAAGTGGCCATATCGGTTGAGTTACACAGACGTCAGCACAGGACAACAATATAGGCCTAGTGGAAATGCCATTGTTGAGACTGTAGCGTGACTGTGTGTGGCGACGCTACAGTATTGTGTTCATAATCCTGTAGCGAGTCGGAGTGTGAGGCCAACAACCCCGGTGCAGATCAATATAATCCGATTTACGTGTGTGTAGCAGAAGGATTTATCCTTTGTCCCAGTTATTGCAACACGCTTGTTCAGTTGTACAGGATTTTGAACCACTGTTTTGGTAGACCAAGCAAGACACACAATGTATTTTTGTACGTTGATTCAAAAAACAGTAAACGATTATGCACTTATAAAGTGTGTCAGGAATATACGTGTATTAACAAAAGTGGGATAAAGATAATGGTCTTCTTCTTCACTACATGGTTTGGACTATAGCCCGTTCCGACTTCACAGAGTCTCTGACAATTTTTTCCCACTTGCCTATATTCATACGCGTGTCTATCATGGGTTCCACATGTGACTTCCAATTCTGCCTGTATTGCTTTATTCTGTCCAGAACCGACTATAACTTTAGGCCCTTCCTTATGTCGTCGTTTCGTAGATGATCTCTCAAAGTGCATCCTCTAAATGCTTTTAAAAATTTCATTTTTAAAGCCTGTATTTTTTAAATATCTTTGCAAGAGAGTCCATGTTTTACATCCATACAATGAAGTCGACACAGACACGACCTTATAACACTTTATCTGTGTCTCCCTCTCCGTTTTATTTTTCAATAGTCATCCTATTGTTCCACAGGTATAATTAAATTTATTTAACTTTATCTTGATATCGTTGTCCTTCCTATATGAGATATCGCATCCTAAATATTTAAAATGGCGCTACCTGTTCCCAAACACTATTATCAATTACAATTTTGCTCTTACAGGGTTCTTGCCTAGGAAGGCAATTTTTTTTTGTCTTAGTATTTGAGGTGTTAAAGTTGTATTTTTGGCAGATTGTATGCAAGGTATAAATAGACCATTGTAACTCAAAAGATAAATGTACCTCGGATTACACATGGAAAAACGTTTTGGAACCAAAACTCAAAAAATCAGGGCTGCACTGTAATTGAAGGCAGCAGCGGTGTGCGTAACTTGTGTGAATGGTTAGGTTTGTGGTACGCTGATGGAGCGAGACGTGCGTTATCTTGTTACGCCGCACCACTGTAGCGTTGGTTGCGTTATCACTGAGCGTTACTGTCTTGTGTACAAGCCGTATGGACGCCGAACTCTGCGATCCAGATTATATGCGCTGCTATGCTCTGCTCTTGTTGCTGACTTGGAATTGTATCAGCGTTACTCGACGTTGTCATGGCGACGATGATGTGAATGTAATACAGTTGATTAAACAAACAGAGGCAGTACAAACCAGTCAGCATGCCAACATTAGTAATTCTAAGTAAAACAAATAATAGTCGGATAGAACAAAATACCAACAACAGGATACATTTTTTATACAAACTGGTAATAGCTGTTATTTTTTAAGCTGTATTTTACTTTTGCGTTACAAGTACACTTGATAACCTTAAGCTAAACTTGTGAACGACAGCCAAACAATTACAATACATCAGTGGCGGCTGGTGCTATAGATGCAACGTTGCACAACCATCAATATAGCAATATAGAATAACTAAACTACAAGATAATATACTGAAACATTAAGCAGCTAAAAATATCATAAATTTCAACGGAGAGCGTATTAGATTCTACGCGGTAATGTTCGCGTACAATTCAAATGTGGCGCGCAAGCTGGAGGTTGTAGGCCGTTTGCAACTTCAACCGTAAATGGCAGAGCTTACTACACAAACATATGCGAGGACGTGCGCTACTCTTCACAACTGCTCTATGTTCCCAATGTTAGCTAGGCGGTTGCAAACCGTTCTGCAACGCTCCACTAGTAGCCCTGTAGAGCAACTTTGTGTCATGAAATCAGCACAGCCTTCTCGATTTATAAGTTATGTCACGTTTAGTGTTTACGTTGGTTCAAGGTAAACGTTATCCGTTGATTGAGGTTATAAAATTGTAGTAATAGTTTTGTGTAACTATCATTATGATAGTTTAATGTCTTTTAACCGATCTTCCATCCTCTCAACCAACTACTGCAACCACCAAAATTTGGAACCACCAGACGCCACTACAATATATGTTAAGTGAAACGTGCTCCAATGATCACTCAACGCTTTATCTAAACTAAATTAAATGTCAAAAAAGTCTGTTCGATGTAGGGCGTTTATCTGAGACGTTTTAATCGTATTGCATGTTCCGCGTTATCCAGCACATCTCTCGCCGGGTAGTTGGAGCGTAGCGCTTATTAGGTACAAGCCATGGGTGCAAAGACACCCCGCACACATCATGCAATGCAATGCAAGTGCGTCCTCGTTTAGTTGCCAGGGGAGCAGATCACAAGACCACTGACGATGGCTGCCGCAGCTGCAGTCGAAACGTTTGGATGTACACAAAGAGAACCACGGCCCAACAGCTGGGAATAAAATTTACTGAACATAACTTTGTCCGTGAAAGCTTTAACGTTATAACATAAGAAATTATCAAAAAAACAAGAAGCAGCATTAAAGAGAGATGCCGAGGAGTTCTTACAGCAAGAGAAAGTCCACTTCTTTTTAAAAATATGACAGAGTGTAAATAATTTTAAGGTACTTCTTTTTTCTACTGCAACTGAGTAAGTTTGCACTTGTCATTCTCATGTATGTCTAAATATCCTTTATTTGTGACAATGAATACCTTCTTTTAAATTTACATTACTTCTAAATGCTTATTCAAGCACAAAATATTGTTAAATTTATTTTGTACTTAAATCTTCAATATTTCTTGCAGGTTTTCTGTATTATGAATATTTCTTTTCCTTTTGAGAGTAAAATTTATGAATCATATTATTGTTTTGACCTTTAAGATTTTATATAATGTGAAAAAGCAGTAGGCCCTAATATCATCATTATCATCCTCTTCACATTACTGATTAATCTACACTGCCTGTTCCGAAAACCATCTCGTC
Source organism: Magicicada septendecula (assembly GCA_034769895.1). Lineage (NCBI taxonomy): Eukaryota > Metazoa > Arthropoda > Insecta > Hemiptera > Cicadidae > Magicicada > Magicicada septendecula. The sequence goes on from CM068371.1 coordinate 3,125,245, forward strand.
CTCGGGCGCCCCACACTACGATAACCTGTGGGTTTATAATTCAATATAGGTTTGGGAAGGCGATCTTGCTGCACTCTTCCCAAATGCTTACACCAGTTGGCCTTGTATTCCGTAATTCTATCGTGTAATTTTAAAATTTGTAATTCTCGCCTTATCTGTGGATTACTTATTCTCTCTCGTAACATGCGCCTCTTTGACCAACCTGAGAAATTTCATTTCTGCTGATGTAACCTTCCCTCTGTCTCACTCCCATACAGCGCCACCGGTACTGCCACAGTCTTTAAAACGTAAGCTTAGTGTCTTACCTAGTTTTGTATTTTAAAGTTCTATGGATCGTCCCACATAGATTTTTAAATTTATTAAGCTTATTTTTGACATCACGATCAACTGCGGGAGATATTTTGCATCCAACATACTTAAAACTGGATACCTGCTCCAAGATGCTATATTTGTCTCTATCTTTGTCGTTACTGGATACTTCCCACTAAAATAAACTTATCATCATCTTCATTATCATCATCATCATCATCATCAGCTGTGGGTTTATAACCCTTGGTGGGTCTTGGCCTGCTCCAAGAGTCGATTCCATCCCTCCCTATTGCGTGTCCTGGCTTTCCAGTTTCTTATGTTCAGCTTTCCGAGGTCCTCCTCTATCTGGCCTTTGAATCGACTTCGGTGTCTTCCTCTTTTTCTACAACCCATTAGTTTCTGGTAGAAAATATATTTCGTAAGCTGTCCTTCCTCTAATCTCTCTATTCCGTTCGAATTTTTTCTGTTGACGATCCACAACAATAGTTTCTTTACAGGATGAGGTTGTCAGTCTCACGCCCAGCCCCCAACCTGGAGGACCAGGTATTTTCATTTCGGGGTGTGCTTCACATAGACAGGCTGCCTTCACCTCGGTTATAGAGTCCTGTCCACCCTCACAGTTTACCTGCCGTACCACTGCCCTTCAGTTCCGCCACAGGTGTTGTTCAGCTAGGGGCCCAGCTGACTACTACCATCTTGGGCCCTGTGCCAATACTGGTGGGTGCTGGTGCACTCCACCAGGGATGTTTCTCGACTTCCTAGTCTAGATCCATACTGTTCTGCGGAAACAGGGTCACCTCGAGTAGGATATGGCTACGAAAAGCAATTACTGTTGTTTTATATTAAGATGATAGCACTAAGCTATATTCCTCTCCTAAATTTCTCAAGATGTATATTCCCCTCTGCAAGTCATTTTCTGTCTGCAGAACACCTAAGATAGAGAATACTTTTTTTTAAGAACCAAGATATTCATAAGTACACGTGGGCTAGAAGATTTAGATCAGTAATGGATTAAATAATCACACAAAAATAATATAATTTAATACATTTTACTTGGAGAAGTATTTATAATTGAATAAATTTTGAGAATATTGTTTACGTAAACAAAATAAAAAACATACTTCGTAAGCTTCACGGCCGGAGTCAATGTTGTTAAAATTTATGCTCGGGTGTGTGGCCTTGGTTGATTGTTTCTAACTGAAGCACACGTTTCGACAGTTCCATCGACTGCCATCATCAGTGTAAACTTCGAGCTGTACTAACGTAGGGATGGTGCAAGTTAGGGACCACAGTACTGTGGTTAAGATTCCCGCGTAACATTGCCTGATCTGCGCGCCGGTAACTACGACTGACTTAAGGTATAAATATTCTTCAGTTTCAAAAACTGGGGGGGGTAACCCCAGTATCGCGGCATATCAGCAGAAAAGCCAGTGAACAAAGCAGGTGGGATTTTTTCGTTCTGAGCCCCTCGAACGAATAGTCGGATCTTCTTAAGAACCCCGTCTCTATAGAGGTTTCGTAATATACTTCGTAGGCTTACACGGTCGGAGTCAATGTTGAAATTCATTACTGGGCTGTTTGGCCGTGGACCATTGTTTCTAACTAAAGTAGACGTTTCGACAGCACCATCGACTGCTATCATCAGTGTAAAATTTGAGCTGCACTAGCAGCTCTTAGTTACCGTTAGCAGAAGATTTTAAATATGTCGGTATTCATCTGAACAGACACCTTACATAAGAGCTTCAGCATAACTTTAGATGTAGGCCTGTATAGTGGTTGCTCGACAAACAACTCTATAAACAAACTCGTTTTCTGTACCTTGACACGTGCCAAATCATGTCATACAGAAAGTGTACTAACGTAGTGTGGTACACGGTAGAGACTACCCTACGTTAGTACAGCTCGAGTTTTACACTGATGATGCCAATCGATGGTACTGTCGAAACGTCTGTTTTAATTAGGAACAATGGACTACGGCCAAACAGCCCGAGAATGAATTTTAACAACAAAATAATAAAACACTTTATCTGCTTGTTTTTGAACAAACATCTGTAGCTTTCAATATCCACTTCAATTGTGTTGTCGAGCAATGTAACATACAGTATGTCCCCTCACTCATGTGTTAGATACACGTATCTTGAATAATTATTAAGACGATGCCGTAATTGACTAGCAGACAGGAAGCATAGTAATAAAGCAGGTATTCCGTGTGTGCGCGAGTGTGGTGGTGCTGGCGCCTGTATTTAAGAAGCTTTATAGGACTGAGTAATTTAAGAGAAAGTGAGCTGCAGCAGTATAGATGGGGTAAGGAAGGAAGGAAAAGTGTTATGTTGAAAAATAGGTACCGTATTTGAATACTGTCTCTCGACAAACAGATTGTGTACGACGGAGTCGAGATCACGGCTTCCGCTCTGCAAGCAGCTTACTGTCTAAAGCTGTACAAAGCCCTCTCCTTCATGCTTTGCTCATGTATTTTGTGTGTTAAGTGACTTGCTGCGCTTTACAGGCTTATAGCAATTACAAGTAATAAAAACGTTCAGTATAGTCGTATCAACAATTACCTGCATAATGATATTTTTCTTATTTGGCAATAAATGCATAAAATTGTTAGCAGCAAGTAAATAATCAAACATTTCTTCTTCTTCTTCTTCTTCTTCTTCTTCTTCTTCTTCTTCTTCTTCTTCTTCTTCTTCTTCTTCTTCTTCTTCTTCTTCTTCTTCTTCTTCTTCTTCTTCTCCTCCTTCTCCTTCTCCTTCTCCTTCTCCTTCTCCTTCTCCTTCTCCTTCTCCTTCTCCTTCTCCTTCTCCTTCTCCTTCTTGTCCACCGCCTCTTCCTCATTCTTATCTTTAACTACTTTTTTAAGTTCATGTTTCAGGTCTGTTTACTATACCATCTTCTGTGTAGTTTAACATCTTTTCTTGTTCTTCTTCTCCTTAATGCAGAGATAGGTCAGCTTGCAATTTCCGTAGACAGTTTCCATCACCACATACCACACCACATTAGTAGTTTGGACTACTGATAAACACAAAAGAACAAAATTCGTGACAGCAAAGATGCACTTTTGGAGACGTTCGGCAAGAGTATCCAGACGTGAAAAAATTAAAAGTGAAGTCATTAAAGACAGAATGACTGTAAAAAATTCATTTGTTGATTTTTTCCAAACAAAAATATACAAACGTATGGACACACGAAAATAATTACACAGGAAAGTTTGCCAAGGAGAGTTATGGAATGGACACCACCAGGAAAAAGGAAAAGAGAAAGACCACCTATCACCTGGATATAAGAAATTCAGACTACATTGAGGGAACGAGAAATTGAAGAAGGTCTTTGAATGGACAAGCAGCAGTATAAGATGAGAATCCAATCACTTCTGTAATCTTTGGTTTCGGAAAATGTGTAAACATTGTACAGCCGGGATAATAATAATCACCACATACCTTCTTCCTTCTTTTATCTTATCCATTTACTCGTACGTGGTCCTTTCTCCTTCCTCTATGCCCCTCGATTAGGGTGGTGAAACGGTTTGAATGGGGTAGCAGGTGCCAAAACATACTGCTTCTCCTTTACACAGTGGATCCAATGAACGTTCTCTTTTTCACCCACTATCTTCAAAAGAGTTAGGTACTGTTTCGGGCCACAGATATTCTTTAGGCCCACCTCCTCCAGCACCACATAAAGCGTAAAGGTATCTCACCACCTCTCTAGTTTCCTCAAAGGCCAGGCTCCCAAGCCTGGAGAGAAACTAGGTTCCTCAATGTAACTAGAGAAATTTTGTATTGTTGTGACAATGAGCTTTACATTTGTTAGACAAGTAAAAAAATAGTTGAGATATAACAGATTTCGTAATTAGTATGATAATTGAAATACTAATCTAACATTGAAATTTATCCAATAATTAATGTATTTTGATAAGAATACTGAGCGGGTTCTGTAGCTGAGGGAGCTTACTTTGTATACTGTATATAAAGTTCTGTGTTTCCTTGCTGTTGGTTTTAACGGTTTTACTTATTGTAACGATTTACTATACAGGTTTAATTTGTTAATGTTTTTTCCGATTCCGGGCTCTTTGGGCATGGCCGTGATATGTACAGAACTGGACCACGGCTAAACAGCCCGGAATCGGAAAATAACTTTAACAACAACGACTCCGGCCGTTCACTTCGTTAATATGATACATGAATTATGATGTATTTAATATTTACTACTATTTTGTAAACAAGATGTATGGTTTTATTACTTTGAACATGTTTTGGGAATTAGATATTTTTCCCATTCTAAGCCATCTTAGTTTTTGATCTTGTGAATATCTGTGCCCAGTTTGGTTCTTGATATGTATTTCTGTTGGCTTCTGGTAGTTTATATTTGTATTATTGTGTGCGGGTGTGGTATATAATAATACCAATATCTTCTTCTTCTTCCTCTTCTTTTCCTCTTCAAGGATTAGGTTATATAAACCTGTTCCGGCACCCATCTCATCCTCGGACGACCCACGTCTCTTCTACCACTGACTTTATAATTCAGTGCCGCTTTTTCTGCAATCGATCCTCTGTCATCCTTTGTAGGTGATTGCACCTTTGTCCTCTGTAAATTGAAATAATTTAATTTATGTCCTTTATTTTGATTTCTGCTTTGATATCCCAATTCCTTATTCTATCTTGCAATGTCTAATCCAAAATATTATGGGTATTGCAATAATTGTCTTATAAAATTTAATCCTTGTGCTGTGTCTTGTTTTATTTCTAAGATTTCTATGAATCGTACTAGAAATATTCCTAAATATAATACTAATATAAACTACCAAAAGCCAACAGAAAGCCATAGCAACAACCAAATTTGACACAAATTTTCCAAAAGGTAAAAACAAAGATGGCTGAGGATGGGAAAAATATCTAATCCACGAAACATGTTTCAAGTAAGGAAACCATATAATATATGGTATAACTTGATTGTAAAATAGTAGTAAATATCAAATAATTTAAGTACCAAAGACATTGAGTGTAGTGAGAAGTGTTCAGTTAATTATGAATCAAAGATGTCCACGATCTAAATAGCATTTGTTTATCCACCTATTACTATTGTAATTAATTCAGGTCTCCATGGAGTTAGTGACGTCTCCATAAAAATATATTGTAATGTAAACATTTTCTAATTGAATAAATATTTTCCTTACAACTGGAAACCAGTGTTCCCTTTGAGCTAAACATCTTGGTCCCCCGGGCTGTAAATTAATTCTAGTCTCCGTTGAGATGTTGACATGTTTATAAAAATTATAATGTTATGTAAAAAGTTTTCTAATTGTATTAAGATTTCCTGATTACAGAAACTAATGTTTTCTTTGACTGAAACATTTTGGTCCTTCAGGCCGGTAATTACTTCTGGTCTCCATGCAATTGTAAATATCACTATAAAAAATATTATGTAATGTAAACATTTTGTAATTGAATAAAGATTTCCTTGCCACTAAAAACCAATGTTTACTTTGACCTAAACAATTTGGCCTCCGTTCAGGTAATTAATTCTGGTCTCAGTATAGTTGTTAACATTTTTATAAAAAATAAAATGTAATGTAAAATTTATCTAATTGTGTAAAGATTTCCTTAGTACTGAAATTAATGTTTTCTTTGACTGAAACATTTTAGTCTTCCGGGCTGGGCTGCGTGAAGTTAAATGATTCTGTTCACCATGGAGTTGTTGACATGATTATAAAAAATATAATGTAATGTAAAGATTATCTCATTGTATAAAGATTTCCTTAGTTCTGAAACTAATGTTTTCTTTGACTGAAACATTTTACTCTTCCGGGCTGGGCTGCGTGCCGTTAAATGATTCTGTTCATCATGGAGTTGTTGAAATGATTATAAAAAACATAATATAATGTAAAGATTACCTACTTGTACAAAGATTTCCTTAAACTGAAACTAATGTTTTCTTTGACTGAAACATTTTAGTCTTCGGGGACGATCTGCGTGCCAATAAATGATTCTGTTCATCATGGAGTTGTTGACATGATTATAAATATCATAATGTAATGTAAAGATTATCTAATTGTGTAAAGATTTCCTTAAACTGAAACTAATGTTTTCTTTTACTGAAACATTTTAGTGTTCCGGGCCGATCTGCATGCCGTTAAATGATTCTGTTCACCATGGACTTGTTGACATGGTTATAAAAAATGTGAGGTAATGTAAAAATTACCTAATTGTATAATGATTTCCTTAGTGCTGAAACAATGTTTTCTTTGACTAAAACATTTTTTTCTTACGGACCGGGCTGCATGCCGTTAAATGATTCTGTTCACCATTGAGTTGTTGACATGGTTATAAAAAATGTGATGTAATGTAAAGATTATCTCATTGTATAAAGATTTCCGTAGTGCTGAAACTAATGATTTCTTTGACTGAAACATTTTAGTCTTCCGGGCCGTGCTGCGTACCGTTAAATGATTCTGTTCACCATGGAGGTGTTTACATGATAATAAAAAATATAATGTAATGTAAACATTTTCTAAATGTATAAAGATCTCCTTACTACTGAAACCAATGCTGCCTTTAAAATAACGGTTTCGGTCCTCCGGACCGAGCCTCCGGTCCTCCGGGCCGGTAATTAATGCTGGTCTCCATGCAGGTTTTGACATCTTTATAGAAAATTTATATAAACTATAAAAATTATAGAAAATTTAATATAACGTAAACATTTTATAATGATCAAATTTTGTTACTACAGAAGAACAATTTTTCTTTGTTCTAAACATTTTTGTCATCCTGGACGGTAATCAATTCTGGCCTCCGTGAAGGTTTTGATTGTTGATAAAAAATATAAAAAAACGTAAACATATTCCATTTGAATAAAGGATTTCTTAATTCAGAAAACCAATTTTCTCTTTGACCTAAACAATTTGGTACTACAGGCCGGTAATTAATTCTGGTCACCTGTGACGATTTCATTAATAATAAAAATATAATAAAAAAAATAAGAAGAGGAGAAAATTTAGATTTGAATAAAATCGTACATTTAAACCAACTTTAAATCCCTAAAATAACGCAGAAATAAGACTTAATAAAGATATTTAAAAAACCGAAAGGAATGCGAGTATAAAAGTAAGGAAACACTCTAAATAATTAACCATGCATTGACAGGCGGTAACCGGCATGAACACGCATATTAACCCATAAACAAAACTAATAATATGAGTAAAGTGCAACTCAATAAAAATAAACAAGGAAAAAACAGTTATATACAATAATCATTTCTGAAGTAAAGGATATCTTTGGATAATAAATGTGTCAAAGATTAAAACGGTAAATATCGATTAAAAGGCGGAACTATTTTTCTGGTAAAGCGTAAACTCCGCGAAGTTACTTTACCTCTCCCAATAAACATACAGTACTAGTGATGGAGCGCTCACGCAGTAAACTAACTGGTCGCATCCGAACGATGCCACAAAGCAAAACAATATTTTTGTTTCTTTTAAGTTCAACTAAGAACAGTGTGCAACGTAATGTAGCGGTAAATAGTGAGTCCTATATAAACATGTAATATAAAAGAAAAAAATAATGAATAAGTGTGCGCGATGACATCTCTACATACTAATTTGTAAGAGAACAATGTATTTAAAATAAAATAGGTACTAGGTATCTAAGGTGAAAACCCCTTATCAATAATCATGTAAAGTGCATATCTGTGGAACAAACATTAACATGAGTTATACTACTAACGAGGTTTTCTACCAGACATCCGAGAAAAGAGTACCAGCCTCAGAATCACCGAACTCACTTCAGGAACTTCAACGTCAACGGAAACTACAATAACGACAGACCATCAGTAGACACCCCAAGGACCGAGGAGGCTAATCTGAATCAACATCAGGATACCATAAGGTGACGCGGAAGCCAGTCTTCCGTGATTAAGTAATATTCAAATAAAAATGTACCAAAGACAATTTAAATAACACTTCAAGACTTTTAAGAGTAGTCACTAATTGTAACCAGTAGGATGTAATATACTTAAAAATATGTGTAGTAGAAAGTAACCCTTAAATTATAGAGCGTCTCTGTTTCTAAAGTTTAAATAAAGTCCATTCTTCTAATGTCAAAAGCTAAATAAAGTCCATTCTTCAAATGGCTTAAGTTGAAAGATAGTATATGAGTAAATGAGCATCATTAACAAACAAGTTTTAAATCCCGGATCCGTGGAGAATTCAAACACATAAACTTCCTTATTTAAAGGGCCCTTCTGAAATATATGTTGTAAACTGTAATCTGTAAATTAAGAATCAGCTATGTTGAAAACCTTATGTAGAGATTTTAAGGTTATAGAATAATAAAGAGATGTCATTATATAACACACAAAACTGAGTGAATACATCAACAGGAACCCATGTCCATTTCCTTCAATTATAGAGATATCTCAAAATTATATGTGTTTAATTAGAAGTTGGTTAAGTCTATGGCAGCCTGTGTAATTGACCAGAGCCAATGAAGCACAGGTTCCCGGTATTATAACGTAGGTACGTTATACACCCTAGAGTTGTTGACCTGTTTATAAAAAGTATAATATAATGTACAATTTTTTAATTGTATAATGAATTTTTTAATACTGAAACCAATGCTTTCTTTGACCTAAACTTTTTGGTACTTAGGGTCGGGCCTCCGTTCCTACGGGGAAGGCTTCTGGCCGGGCTGCGACCCGGTAAGTAATTCTGGTCTACCTGTAGTTGTTGACATTTTTGTAATAAAATATAATGTTATGTAAACATTTTATAATTAAATAAATGTTTCATAACTACTGAAATTTTTTTTTTACGTAAGATTTTGGTCCTCAGAGCCGGGCTTCTGGTACTAGGTCCGGACCACGGGCCGATAATTATTTCTGGTCTCCCTAGAGTTGCTGACCATTTTATAAAAAATATAATGTAATGTAAACATTTTATAATTGTATACAGATTTCTTTACCACTGAAAACAAAGTTTTCATTCACCTAAACATTTTGATCCTCGGGGCCGAGGCTCCGGTCCGCAGGGCAGTGATGGGGTCCGGACTCCTAGCAGGTAAATAATTCTTGTTTCTGTGGAGTTCTTAACATTTTTATAAAAATATAATGCAATTTAAACATTTTATAATTAAATATAGCTTTTCTTATTACGGAATCAAATATTTTCTGTGACATAACACTTTGTCTAACGGGTCGGTAATTAATTCTGGTCTCCGTGGTGTTGTTCAGATGTTTCGAAAAAATATATTAATATAATGTAAACATTTTCTAATTGCATAAATATTTTTTTACTACTGAAAAAAAAGTTTTCATTGATCTAATTATTTTGATTCTCCAGGCCGGGCCAACGGTCCTCCGGGCGGGGCACCTGGGCGGGCCTCGAGCCGGTAATTAATTCTTTTTTCCGTGGAGTTAGTGACATATTTATAAATAAATTAAATTTCAATTAAACATTTCTGAGTGTATACAAATTTGTTACTGCTGAAAGCAATGTTTTATTATACCTAAACATTTTAGTCTTCCTTAGGCCGGGCTCGGATCCGGTAATTATTTCTGGTCTCCGTGGAATTGTTGACATATTTTTTAAAAAGTATATTGTAATGTAAACATTATCAAATTGTATAAAGATTTTCTTACTACTGGAAACAATGTTTTCTTAGACCTAAACATTTTCGTTTTCCAGGCCGGGTATCCGTTGCTCCGGCCGGGCACCGGTCGGGGCTCCGAGCCTGTTATTAATTCTAGTCTCCGTAGAGTTGTTGATATCTGTACATATAAAAATATAAAGTAATGTAATCATTTTATTATAGTATAAACATTTCTTACTAATAAATCCAATGTTTCCTTTGACGTAAAATTTGGTCCTCTTGGCTGGGCCAACGTTCCTCCGAGCCTTGTTCCGGGCTGGGCTCCGAGCCAGTAATTAATTCTGGTCTCCGTTGGTTTGTTGACATGTATATAGAAAATACAATATAATGTAAACATTTCCTGATTGTACAAAAATTTCCTTACTAAGGAAAAATTGTTTCCTTTGACCTAAATACTTGGGTCCTCTTGTCCGGTAATTAATTCTGGTCTCCGTGGAGTTGTTGACAGTTTCATAAAAAAATATTATGTACCGTAATGTAAACATTTTCTAATTGAATAAAGTTTTCCTTACTACTGAAACTAATTTTTTTTTTAAACCTAAACATTTTGGTCCTCCGTGCCGGACACCGAGCCGGTATTTAATTCTGGTCTCCGTGGAGTTGATGACACCTTTATAAAAAATATTATGTAATGTAAACATTTTCTATTTTTGTCCGCCGAGCCGGGTTTCCGATCGCCCGGCCCGGGCTCCGGCACGGTATTTTATTCTGGTCTCCGTGGAGTTGTTGATATGTTAACAAAAAATATAAAATAATGTAAACCAGGCGAGTCGTATCATAGCGGCTGAAATGAGATTTCTCAGGTACGTGACAGGATATACTCTCCATGATTATAGAAAAACACAGATATACGGCAGGAACTGAGTATTATGAGTACACTCGACAGGAGTGCCCTGTATCGGCTGAATTGGTGTGAACATCTTTGCCGAATGGATGACTGCCGCATCCCCAAACAACCATGAAACTATAAGCCGATGGCACGGAGAGGTGTCGGACGTCCGAGGAAACGCTGAAGTAACCACTTCTAGACTCCGCCTATTTGAGAGCGGAACAAACCATCCTCGGTTTAATCCTTGCCGATGATAATGATATATTATTAAATACAGAACAGTTTTCTCGCACTTTGTACTCTAATCAGTCCTCATCTGTAACGTGTTTTTGTTAAGCATAATATGCGTCAAAAGTACGGTAGTAACTGGTAAAAGTGTTTTGTTTAAAATAGTGAGCAAATTCTGCAGCTGATGGAGCATATTTGTAACACTAAAATTATTTACAACACGCTCTTGAGCTATGTAATTTACTTGTTTGCACACTATAATCTCAATTGGAAAAGACATTAATATGGTGTTTGCGTGTAGAAACATTAGCTTTTAGAAGATCTTTATTCAACTTGAACTACTTAGTAGACCTTGTGTAGAGTTTGGAAGAAAACTATTGAGAATAACGCTACGAAGTGTTACTTCCATACAGTTATAGGACAGCTGGCCGACGGGAACATGTGGCATCTCCGAAGCGTGGAACAGAGAGAAATAAGCAGAAGAAACGAACAAAAAAAAAGAATACGCAAGGAAAGAAATTTGTGAGGATGATGATGATGATAATAAAGAAGGTATATGGTGACGATGAAGAAGACGAAGAATAGTTCATTGCAAAAATGGAACAAGCTGATTTCGGCCCACCACCTTAAAGATGGAGTCAAATATTTAAAAATCATCATCATCATCATCATCATTGGATCGACAGTTCTTTGTGGGCCCAGGCCTTCTTCAGAAGATTCAGCAATTTTTCTCTATTCATAGCCACATCCTTCCAGTTTCCAAACCCAAGAGTAGTGATGTCCTGACTTACCCAGTCCCTGCATCTCAGTTTTTGCCTTCCAACTTTCTTTTACTTTCTGGCTTTGCATTAAATATCTTCTTAATAACTCTGCTTTCACAAGCACGTATAATTTGTCCAGCCCATTCTAATCTTTTTAATTTTATAAAGGTCACCACATCAGGTTCACCATAAAAATTATAAGCTCTAAATTACATCGTTTTCTCCAGTTTCCCCCTCTTCAACTGGACCAAAATTTTGCTTCAGGATCCGCCTTTCAAATAGAAAAGTACCAAAAATCTTTACGAAACTAAAACATAATTAAGTTAGTAGTTTTACATATGACACTTGAATGTAAAATTATACATTTTTTTGCGGAAAATCTCATTCATCTGCCATTATACTTTCACTGGACATTGTTCAGTCTGTTTTTTAATTTTACAGTGGACGAATTGCCTTTTTCTAATTATCTATCCAGCTGGTTAATATTAACAAAATATCGCTAATAAACACTCAGTCAGGGTTGTGAGGACAATTTATTTAGTTTACTACTCTGTATTACCTGCTGTCAAACAGCTTCTGTTTTGTATTCTTCTAATTGACACAGAGCATCAAAAGCTTAGAGATCATTGAGACATTTTCAAACTTGCTTATCGTAACCTAGAATATCCGAAGTCTAAAATAAATTCATATAACAAAGTGTTAATTATTTTTATTAAAGAAAAAGGATGCATTCGATATGGATTTTTGTTTCTTTCATTTCTTCTCTAACAACATAAAGTATGAAAGAACAGAACAGTCATACTCGTATAAACATACACATCTTGGTTATCTTGGTTAACATATTATAGTTTGGTTATCTTGGGACCAATAAAACATGGAGAACAATTCAGAAGACACCACAATAATAAGCTCTACACACATGTTGAGAAAATCACAGACGTAATTAGGAAAACCAGAATTACTTTCTACCGACATATTCAAAGAATGAATCCTGACAGTCTGACAGAGAAACTTTTTAACTAACTTATTTCAGAAAGCTCAAAATCCCCAGTACGTGGTTCAAACTGAAAAAGACATAGAAGAAGATTTAGATTATTCAAGAAGACATTTAAGAACGCTTAACATTCAAAAAGAAATTAAATAATGACGAAGGTTTTCAGAAAAAGACCAAAGAAGAGGACAGGTGCCATCTGGAGTGACGAAAGGAGGGAGATACATAGATGAAGAATAAAGAAGGTATTGAGACGATAAAGAGAGAGGAGAAGAAGGGAGGAGCCAGTTGAAGCAAACGTAGTTAACAGTGGCTCATACGAAAAAAATAAACATATTCCAATTTACATTTTTTTAGGTTTTAAGTTTCATTTTTTTTTATAATTATGTATGTGGATTATTCGTTTATTAGTAGTAAAGTAACCGACTAGATTAAACAGTAATTATTATTAAGGATATTTTTGTTAATTTAAAGATGTTACATTTTTCACTTTCTCACGCTGAAACGGTAATGTTTCTCACGACAAGGAAAACTCTGTTAGGCTTATAAGCTGTAAATTAACGCAATAATGTATTTAGAGGAGTCACAAACATCAAACCTCTCTTAGTCAATTCTTCATTTATCAATTTGTGTATACAACTTATTTTTACTGTCTTTCCCTATATCCAAATTTTAAAAATCTTTTACTTTGTCGTTTGGAGTAAACTAGAGGCGCCACAAGAGCAAAGTGAAGACCTAAGGCAACGATTGTTAAGCTTTGGTGAAGGGGACACGACATGCTCCTCAAAGCGCTCTCCAGAATTAAAGTCAGTTTCCTGAAAAGTAATTTTAAATTAATACAATGGTTTTACATATATATATATATATATATATATATATATATATATTCAATCACTTTCTATGTGATTCTACAATATCTAGAAAAACAAGATGGCGAAGGCTGAAGATGAGAGAACAGGAACTCTCGAAACATGTTCCAAATAAGGAAAAGAACATCTTGAGGTAATATAATTATAAATTTTAAATACTATATATGTGTATATATATATATATACATATTACTATAATACTTATAACTAATTTACCTCAAGATATATTTTTTCCTTTAGGAACATGTTTCGGGAGATCTTGTTCTCCCATCTTCAGCCTTCGCCATCTTGTTTCTGGTGCAGTATTTGTGTGTTGGCTTCTGGATGTTATTAAGGTGGTTTGTTGGTCTTTGGTCCTTCAAAGTTGCATTATTGTGTGTGGTTGTGGTATCTGTTTTTGTATTTTGTGTATTTTCGATGTTGAGTGCTTTGAATATTGTGTCATGTTTTGTATTGATTTGTATTTGTTCTGGTATTAATTTGTTATTATTATTAATTTATTACAAAATGTAGCCAATAAATATTGTTACGACGGTCTCCTTGATCGTCGTGTGGTACAGTGGAAAAAAAATACAATACACCAATTAAGTTACTAACCACCAACTTTAATTATCACCAATTAACAGTTTAAAATCAACAAGTTATTCAAGAAGATTATACTCATACAATAATTGAAGTTGATTTGTCCGCATCAATAACACTGTCAACTAATAGAGTCCCGCACAATAATCACTTTTCACTAATAACCACTTGAACGCACAGAGTAAATGCCCAAAGTAAACTGAAAAGTAAACGGCAGGTGTGGGGTATCTATAGTCTGCAGGGTTCCATAATATGCGTCCTTAACAAGCACTCTAAAATTCTGGAGGATATTTCAGCGCAGCCTTGGCAGAAACACACCCCGGATAGGCTCGTTGAGACACTTGTCGAACGACACCATCGGACGTACGAGATTGTTCCGTATTACGTAACCATATTTATATGTATATGGATGTGTATGTGTGAGGCTACTTTTGCAAGACACACGCACATGTAGTATTAAAGTATTACCAAAGTTTCCAATAAATATGAATCTACTAAATGGTGTAATGTACGTACCACAAAGTTCATAAAAGACAAATGAATTTTTTTTTCAAAGAAGATTGGTAGCCACAGAGAAGAGCCACTCTATGTAGTTGACGCCACTTTGTGTCGTTGAGTTACGCAGTTAGTTGTTCGCGTCGCGTCGGTGTTTGAAAGTTTGTTAATTTCAAACTTTGTCCACGGAGCCAATACAGTGAGTGAACTCACTTTACTAACATGTCTTTTTTCTTCTTACTGAAACATATTTCGACAACTTTGTGCTCGAGTCTAATTTACACTGTAGGGAGTAAATTTTCCTCCGGTATTACGTACGAGTATTCCACACAGACACAGACAGACATACTATCACGTAAAAATAGGCCATATTGGTTTTACAAGAGCTTCTTCCAAATTACCCTTGTGGACCAATTACGATTCCGCTGTGTCTTCCCTTGTGACTCTTATTTTCTGAAGATTTTGCTCTTCTTATATGTACTCTCTTGTTTGCCAACCCCCTGAGAATTGATGGTCATACAATTGACGGTCTAGAACTGTCTTCTGTATAGATCACTTTATTTCTTTCCTTTATATACTTTTACACCATTATAAGACATTCTACGTGTTTCTCGGCTACTCCAGTGGAACCCGGCTATAATGTGTGTGTGCTTACATATTGTTGCTACTTTGAGACGAAGGACAATGACGTGACAATTGTCACACGTCCGCAGCGAGACTATTGCAGACCATACCGGTCCGCGGGCACTGTGTTCAAGGGCGCAATAAATTACGTTCTTGCGTTTTCTAGTTGTTGACGGGTATTATGGATTATTCTGGAATCTTAGCGGGGTATAAATTAATATAACCATTCAGCGACACTTAGTTGCAGTTTGAGTGGCGATTTATTCCAGTGAGGTTCGAAGAATTGTGGCAAAGTGTTGTGCTTATAAATGTGCGGGAATTTATTTGTTGACATTATAATTGCGTGTGGACAGATTAATTTGTATTATTGTACGAGTATAATCTTGTTGAATAACTTGTTGATTATAAACTGTACTTTTGATAATTAAACCTCGTTATTAGTGACTTCATTGGTGTCTTGTGTTTTGTTTTCCACTGTACCATACGACGATCAGTGAGACGGTCGTAACACCACTCTTTTACCCTAATTTAAAATTAAGGAAGGTAGCCACTGAATTAAGACTGACTACTGCTTTTCATTCCCGCTAATACATTAACGCTGTATGCACGCGCATTTGGACGGTTGTTTTTATGCACCTAACACCTTTCTTCATCGTTTTCTTATTTCTTCAGTCTCACCATGTCTTGTTTCGACTTTTGGAAAGATATCTCATTTAAAATATATAATCGGGTTTTACCAATTTGTCTAATCTTATCAGAAAGGTTAATAGAATTACCCAACTGCCGTTCACTTTTCTACACAAGTTCAGAAATCACGTACATCTTAAGATCACGTATAAGCTTAGAGATCATTGAGACATTTTCAAACTTGCTTATCGTAACCTAGAATATCCGAAGTCTAAAATAAATTCATATAACAAAGTGTTAATTATTTTTATTAAAGAAAAAGGATGCATTCGATATGGATTTTTGTTTCTTTCATTTCTTCTCTAACAACATAAAGTATGAAAGAACAGAACAGTCATACTCGTATAAACATACACATCTTGGTTATCTTGGTTAACATATTATAGTTTGGTTATCTTGGGACCAATAAAACATGGAGAACAATTCAGAAGACACCACAATAATAAGCTCTACACACATGTTGAGAAAATCACAGACGTAATTAGGAAAACCAGAATTACTTTCTACCGACATATTCAAAGAATGAATCCTGACAGTCTGACAGAGAAACTTTTTAACTAACTTATTTCAGAAAGCTCAAAATCCCCAGTACGTGGTTCAAACTGAAAAAGACATAGAAGAAGATTTAGATTATTCAAGAAGACATTTAAGAACGCTTAACATTCAAAAAGAAATTAAATAATGACGAAGGTTTTCAGAAAAAGACCAAAGAAGAGGACAGGTGCCATCTGGAGTGACGAAAGGAGGGAGATACATAGATGAAGAATAAAGAAGGTATTGAGACGATAAAGAGAGAGGAGAAGAAGGGAGGAGCCAGTTGAAGCAAACGTAGTTAACAGTGGCTCATACGAAAAAAATAAACATATTCCAATTTACATTTTTTTAGGTTTTAAGTTTCATTTTTTTTTATAATTATGTATGTGGATTATTCGTTTATTAGTAGTAAAGTAACCGACTAGATTAAACAGTAATTATTATTAAGGATATTTTTGTTAATTTAAAGATGTTACATTTTTCACTTTCTCACGCTGAAACGGTAATGTTTCTCACGACAAGGAAAACTCTGTTAGGCTTATAAGCTGTAAATTAACGCAATAATGTATTTAGAGGAGTCACAAACATCAAACCTCTCTTAGTCAATTCTTCATTTATCAATTTGTGTATACAACTTATTTTTACTGTCTTTCCCTATATCCAAATTTTAAAAATCTTTTACTTTGTCGTTTGGAGTAAACTAGAGGCGCCACAAGAGCAAAGTGAAGACCTAAGGCAACGATTGTTAAGCTTTGGTGAAGGGGACACGACATGCTCCTCAAAGCGCTCTCCAGAATTAAAGTCAGTTTCCTGAAAAGTAATTTTAAATTAATACAATGGTTTTACATATATATATATATATATATATATATATATATTCAATCACTTTCTATGTGATTCTACAATATCTAGAAAAACAAGATGGCGAAGGCTGAAGATGAGAGAACAGGAACTCTCGAAACATGTTCCAAATAAGGAAAAGAACATCTTGAGGTAATATAATTATAAATTTTAAATACTATATATGTGTATATATATATATATACATATTACTATAATACTTATAACTAATTTACCTCAAGATATATTTTTTCCTTTAGGAACATGTTTCGGGAGATCTTGTTCTCCCATCTTCAGCCTTCGCCATCTTGTTTCTGGTGCAGTATTTGTGTGTTGGCTTCTGGATGTTATTAAGGTGGTTTGTTGGTCTTTGGTCCTTCAAAGTTGCATTATTGTGTGTGGTTGTGGTATCTGTTTTTGTATTTTGTGTATTTTCGATGTTGAGTGCTTTGAATATTGTGTCATGTTTTGTATTGATTTGTATTTGTTCTGGTATTAATTTGTTATTATTATTAATTTATTACAAAATGTAGCCAATAAATATTGTTACGACGGTCTCCTTGATCGTCGTGTGGTACAGTGGAAAAAAAATACAATACACCAATTAAGTTACTAACCACCAACTTTAATTATCACCAATTAACAGTTTAAAATCAACAAGTTATTCAAGAAGATTATACTCATACAATAATTGAAGTTGATTTGTCCGCATCAATAACACTGTCAACTAATAGAGTCCCGCACAATAATCACTTTTCACTAATAACCACTTGAACGCACAGAGTAAATGCCCAAAGTAAACTGAAAAGTAAACGGCAGGTGTGGGGTATCTATAGTCTGCAGGGTTCCATAATATGCGTCCTTAACAAGCACTCTAAAATTCTGGAGGATATTTCAGCGCAGCCTTGGCAGAAACACACCCCGGATAGGCTCGTTGAGACACTTGTCGAACGACACCATCGGACGTACGAGATTGTTCCGTATTACGTAACCATATTTATATGTATATGGATGTGTATGTGTGAGGCTACTTTTGCAAGACACACGCACATGTAGTATTAAAGTATTACCAAAGTTTCCAATAAATATGAATCTACTAAATGGTGTAATGTACGTACCACAAAGTTCATAAAAGACAAATGAATTTTTTTTTCAAAGAAGATTGGTAGCCACAGAGAAGAGCCACTCTATGTAGTTGACGCCACTTTGTGTCGTTGAGTTACGCAGTTAGTTGTTCGCGTCGCGTCGGTGTTTGAAAGTTTGTTAATTTCAAACTTTGTCCACGGAGCCAATACAGTGAGTGAACTCACTTTACTAACATGTCTTTTTTCTTCTTACTGAAACATATTTCGACAACTTTGTGCTCGAGTCTAATTTACACTGTAGGGAGTAAATTTTCCTCCGGTATTACGTACGAGTATTCCACACAGACACAGACAGACATACTATCACGTAAAAATAGGCCATATTGGTTTTACAAGAGCTTCTTCCAAATTACCCTTGTGGACCAATTACGATTCCGCTGTGTCTTCCCTTGTGACTCTTATTTTCTGAAGATTTTGCTCTTCTTATATGTACTCTCTTGTTTGCCAACCCCCTGAGAATTGATGGTCATACAATTGACGGTCTAGAACTGTCTTCTGTATAGATCACTTTATTTCTTTCCTTTATATACTTTTACACCATTATAAGACATTCTACGTGTTTCTCGGCTACTCCAGTGGAACCCGGCTATAATGTGTGTGTGCTTACATATTGTTGCTACTTTGAGACGAAGGACAATGACGTGACAATTGTCACACGTCCGCAGCGAGACTATTGCAGACCATACCGGTCCGCGGGCACTGTGTTCAAGGGCGCAATAAATTACGTTCTTGCGTTTTCTAGTTGTTGACGGGTATTATGGATTATTCTGGAATCTTAGCGGGGTATAAATTAATATAACCATTCAGCGACACTTAGTTGCAGTTTGAGTGGCGATTTATTCCAGTGAGGTTCGAAGAATTGTGGCAAAGTGTTGTGCTTATAAATGTGCGGGAATTTATTTGTTGACATTATAATTGCGTGTGGACAGATTAATTTGTATTATTGTACGAGTATAATCTTGTTGAATAACTTGTTGATTATAAACTGTACTTTTGATAATTAAACCTCGTTATTAGTGACTTCATTGGTGTCTTGTGTTTTGTTTTCCACTGTACCATACGACGATCAGTGAGACGGTCGTAACACCACTCTTTTACCCTAATTTAAAATTAAGGAAGGTAGCCACTGAATTAAGACTGACTACTGCTTTTCATTCCCGCTAATACATTAACGCTGTATGCACGCGCATTTGGACGGTTGTTTTTATGCACCTAACACCTTTCTTCATCGTTTTCTTATTTCTTCAGTCTCACCATGTCTTGTTTCGACTTTTGGAAAGATATCTCATTTAAAATATATAATCGGGTTTTACCAATTTGTCTAATCTTATCAGAAAGGTTAATAGAATTACCCAACTGCCGTTCACTTTTCTACACAAGTTCAGAAATCACGTACATGTTATTTAATTAACAAATTAACTTGACCGTTTGGCAGCTTGTGTATCCGTTTTGGAGAATCTCTCACAATAACTTAGAATCCATGAACCGATTTTTTTAAACGGTGCTGGTTACTTTTTTACTTCAGGGACCTTAAAATTTTTCAGACTGATCACGTCCCCAGAAAATAGTAGGGATGAGAGGAAATAAAATGAGATAAGTCAGAATGTTGAAGCCTTTCAAAAAAAATCACGTGGTATAACAAATTTGTGGAGAAATTTAATGATAATATGAATGCGTTTTGGTGTAGTGAAATCCAAATTTTGAAATACCATAATAATAATAATAGAAAAATAAAAAAAAGAAAAATTTGTAAAAAACTCTGCCAGATATCAAATTAAACTGAAGTTTATCCATAACTGAACACAATGTCGAGTTTGAGTAATTTGTACATTTTGAAACACTAGAGCACACAAAAAGGATCAAAGTGTCACAAAATTTTAAAACTCCATGCCGGATGTCAGAAAAAATGGAAATTTCAACACATAGCTTAATACAGTGTTTGTTTTGAAAACGTTTTAACTGCAAAGGCATCTCGGGCCAAAATTAGAAGTAAAGAATCAGAAGTAGGAATTTTATTCAAAATACGAAATAAATGTATTTAATATTTTGTGGGCTTACACGGCCGGAGTTTAATGCTATTAAAATCCATTCTCCGGGCTGTTTGGCCGCGGTCCATTGTTTCTTTCTAAAACAGACGTTTAGGCAGTACCATCATCAATGTGAAAAATCCATGTGGTCTCTTTCGTGTATTATCCTACGTCAGTACAGCTCGAATTTTTACACTGATGATGACAGTCGATGGTAATGCCGAAACGTCTGTTTTAGAAAGGAACAATGGACTGCGGCCACACAGCCCGGGAATGGATTTTAATAACAAATGTATTTAATAATTGAAAACTTACTACCTGTTTAAGCATATGTTAACATCAATACCGATTTAATTTGACTTTATCTTTAACTAAGTATTCCGTCCGTTCAGAATGTTAGCTCGCATTTAAATTCAGAGAGTTTAATTGTGTAATTGTCATATAATCATTCCGGGTCGATGAGTTGAGACTATAGTGCCTTCGTAATACCCAATCGGGCTGCAGGACAACGCACACGAGAGCTGCAGAAATTTAGTCTCTGTTAATTAAAATACGACCGTTACAGACATAATTTACAGTTCGCCTCTGTATAATAATCTTTGTGCACGATATTTATAACGTGTAAATTGTTGTAAGGTAAATTTGTTGGAATCGCTTGTAAGGTATGGACAACAACAGTAATAATTTATCACCCAATTCATATTTGCATTTCATGGACGTAATCTTCTTCACAGAAAATGACAAATATGGCAGAATAATGAATAATTATTCTAATTATGTAGATTGTTTGTATCTTCGCAATTAATTAAAGGTCTTAGGAGCTTGCATTATTAAACAGCGGTTATCGTGGATTTGAATATTACATTATCAGAAGATATTCCTACAAATAAAGGTGTGAGACAAGTGTGCCCTATTTCACCGACACTTTTTAATATCTACATGGATGGCACATTTCGGCGATGGACAGCTAAATTTGACTCGGGAATATCACTTCAGCAAAATATTCCTGTGAATGCATTGTTTTTACAGATGAAAAGGTAATGATACAGAAAACACAAGACCAGTTACAGCGAGCGATATTTACGTTCAGTAACATCATACAATACTATGGGCTACAGATCTCTGCTACAAAATTTAAAACGACAGCATTTCAGGGCAGGTATCCTATAAGAACTAAGATAGTCGTGAATGATCAGATTTTGGATCAGGTTAGTCATTTACCTGGGTTGTAATATCTCATATGGAACTGATATTGATTGGGATAGTAAGCTAACAAAATTTAGACAAATCTGTGGAACAATTCAAAGGTACATGACAAATACAACAGGGAAGGATACCCGAATGAAATTTTATAAAACTGTGGCTGTCCCCACATTTTTGTATGCTAGTGATACATGGACTGTTGGTAAAAGGATGCAGAGAATGCAGGCAGCCAAAATAAAATTTCTGAGGGCCCGCAAGATTGTTCTCTCTTCGATTGGAGAAAACGAGGCTATTTAACTCAAATTAAACATTGTATCATTGCACGAGTAGATAGAAGACCACAGAAGGAGACGGTGTGAACACTTGAATCGCATGCCTGATATTCTTCTACCTGTGGCTGCCTTGGGTTATCATCCTATTGAGAAGAGAGAAGTCGGTAGACCGAGAAGGAGATTGGTTTCGGAACAGGTCTAAACCCTAGTCCTTGGAGTGACGATGATGATTATTTAAATCAACTCAAACTCTATTTGCTAATTCTACTGAAATGCTATTTAAATTTGAGGGAGTGTCACTGTGGCAGAAGGATTTTAGACAAGGTACATGTAATGTTGATACTGTATAAACACATGTAAATTGTAATAATTTGTCCTGACCAAAGTAATATTTGTGTGACTGTGTCAGACCAAGAGTGAAATATTTTATAACACCAGTTAATAGACTTTTCTATTAACCTTTTAAAATTGCAACAAAGCAAAGACTAAATTTTATTTAAAACAAAAACAGAAGCTGTGATAATTATCAGTGTATTGTACAGTATCAGTTACTGTCAGAGATTAATTAAATCCGTTCCATATCTGTGTCAGAACTTGTGTCATTACTTGAGTCAGCCTAATTATTGATAAGACTATCCACAACGAAGTCCATAATGTGGGGGCAGTTTATATAGCTTATCTTCTTCCTTGATTACATGCTCGATACAATGACGCCACTTGTCGGCAGTTGTGTCATTTTCCGCTTTCTCTATCAATTGTTTTATATTAAACAGCTTATGTATGTTGTGTTGCGATGGGCAACATGTACTTTCAGCTGGCTTCATATTAATTTAATATAGTTCACAATACAGTGACAAGGAAGACGTCTTAAAACGACGTGCCCCGATTTAAGTGGTAAGACAAGTATCACACAACTGTACATGCTCTAACACATTATTGTGTGAACAGTGTCAACGCCCCTGACCAAAAGCGTTTCATATTTACCACGTGGGTTTGTTTACATCAACATTAAACTAAAAATGGAAATAGTATACACGTACAACGTTGCTCGACAACAATCGAATCACTCCATGCAGAAAAGGGCTTCAGTTCACTTTTTGGCTGCATTGAGTTAATCACGGAAACGCAATCCTTGAGTGTCCGTACACATTACTACGTAAAAACGACTTCAGTCCAATGCTCCTAATCCTCTGAAAACAGAGGCACTTTTTATTATTCCATGAAGAAAGGTCTTCAGTCTATGACTAAAGCCCTTTTTCACGGAATATTAAACTGTGATATATTTTTGTTCAGTTGGCAAACTGATGTTTACTTGCAACTGTGGTTAGAAGAAGACGTAGTCTGTCTGGTTTGGTTAGAGATTTATTTTAACCGATTACAGTTTATAGTATTTCAAACATGGATACTAAATTAGAAGAAATGGAAGCTGAAAATGAAGAAATTGTAAAAGAAGAATAACTATAAAGAAATAAATATGTCAATCCATCTCTTTCGAAAAGTAATAAAAGTAAGAAAGCAATGGTTGAATGAGAAGAAGTATCAAGATTACAAAGGCCGGCTTATGCTAGCATTGACAACAGCAGAATCTTGCAGGTTTTCAAATTTTAATTTAATATTAAAAAAAGCAATTAAAATAAACCAAGACTCAATCATAATCTCTATAAACTAATAATACAAACTAAGCATAACCTAGCCTAAAACTTTAACTAACCTGTCCTAGTAAGGTTAGGCTTAACCCCGGGAAACGTATACTATGGCATTGGGTTTGTAAAATATTGTTTAAAACGGACATTTTTAAAATTTAATTTTTAGAATTAATAATTGATATTACTTCAGCTTAGTTTTTGTTCCTAATCTAATGTCACAATTTACATTTACAGGAAAATATGGCCATTATAGATAAATTTTGTTTATACTCATTAACATATCAAACCTTTTTTGAGGCACTGTATACCCCAGTAAAAAGTACCCCTTTGCGTCAGTAAAAAGTAAATGTACCTTTCCAGGGTTAAAGTGAACTTAATTAGACGGAGCCTTATAAAGGTTGTTAATATTGTAGCGTAAGAATATTAATAGAGCTGATTTTCAAATGCAAAAAGCTGAAAAGTTTTGAACCGATATCAGAAGACGAACCAATAAGTATATTTAAACGATTCCATGATTTAACTTCCAAGAATTAGCAAGATTTGTACGTCCAATCTCTCATCAAAGCCAGTGATATTAAACGCCACAGCCCTCGGAAGAATAGACTTCGAAAGGTAGAAAAGATGTTTACTTATTTTGCAGTCATCGGAGGTAAGAAGACCGAAGTCTGTTATAAAACCTTCTTGCCTCTTCATTCAATTACAGACAAACGAGTGAAGAGACAGTGAAAACTTGCTTTAGAAGGTAAAACTCCTGTAGATAATCATGGAAAGAAACCAAGTGCTAACACATTTCCCCCTGAAACTCGAGAGATTATTAGGAACCACATCGAGAGTTTCCATATTAAAGTTTCTCGTGACTCGGGAAAAACTAAACTCTTCTTAGATTCTAGGCTATCTGTGGCTACTATGTATCGTCTTCTCAATGATAAGAATCCAGACTTGAAAGGTAGCTACCAGTTTTTCATAATTATTTTAATAGTAATTACAATTTGTCGTTTGGTAGACCAAAGATTGACACCTGCTCTATCTGTGAGGAGTTTCAACTAAAATTGAAAAGCCCACATTTAAAAGATAATGCAAAAAGGGTAGCATCAGCTGAGTTGTTAGTCCATAAAAGAAAATCCAAAATATTTTATAATGCCTTGAAACGTGAAAAAGAGGTAAAAGATGAACCTCAGCTATTATCTCGCCATGCATGAACTTCATTCAAAACGTACCTTTGCCACAAATTCCTATTCAAGGCACTTTTTATATGAGGCAATTGACGGTAAACGACTTTTGCATTCATAATATCAAACAAAACCAATGCATGATATACATTTATCAGGAAGGCATTGTCAACAAAGGCAACAACGAAGTGTGTTCCTTCCTGTTTGATTATTTAAAATATGTTTCTCCACACTACACTGAACTTCCCCTGTTTGCAGATAATTGTAAGGGCAGAATAAAAATCACGCTCTTGCCAGATTTTTGCTAATCTTGACCCAAACAAATAGTTTTGAATGAATTCAGCAATATTTCCCAATTAGAGGGGACTCGTTTCTCCATTGCGATTGGGATTTAGCAACTATAGAAAGGAAGCTGAAGAAACACGATCGGCTGTATGATATACCAGAAATCAGAAACTAATCTTAAAATTTAGTCGACCAGGAAAAGTGACTGTAAAGGAAGTCCTTAACTTTAAAGACGGGTGGCAAACATACTTCAAGAAGTCGTTCATTTTTTCGTCCTAGCCGTGTCCGTAAAGATGGAAAAGTTCGCTTTGGCATTAGTTAAACAAGCTAATATTACAGATATACAAAAACTCCTGCCCTGCATTCCTGAAGAAAATAAAAATTTCTATGAAAACTTAGTCAACTAGCCAACTACACAACAAAAGATTGATAATGATGTCCAGGATGATTAAAATGATAGTCTAGCTTCTGTATTTTTTTTTACAAAAAACTGTGTAAGAGCAAATTTTTTTATTTTGTGACATGTATATTTTGCTAAAATACATTTCAACTTTGTAAAACGCTTTTTACTTTATCATCCGTGTGCATTAGAAACACGTTGTCAAAGTAATAAACATTTTTGAACAGTTAACGAGTAAACAAAATAGTAAAAAATCAATTTTGTGCAAGAAGTGGTACAGTCCAAGGGAAAAAGTATTTTGTTGTAGCCTTGTAATTATAGGAAAATTATTTTAACCATTTGTCAAGGTTGCTGATTATACAGTGCAACTAAACTAACTTTTTTTATTAGTTTTCAGGGAATAATAAAGGAAGGGGAAAGTTTTTTTTAGTTTTCTCAAAGTGTAGCTTTTGTGACTGAAACCCTTTCTGCATGGAGCGATTCAATCGTTCCTGGCTGTATCCCACATGCCGCGTCGGTTGCTTCTCCTAGGAAATGAGCCGACTTCCTCCCGAAAGCTGTCACCAGTCTACAGCAATTTTCTACGGCACATCGTCGACAACAGAAAACGCTTCTCATAGGTTGGCTATTACACACACACACAAGCGCGTGCACGCACACACAACCGTGTCCATTCATTTCCGTTGATAAATTCTAGGAAGAAGCACGGACCCTCTTCGGCTACGACTTGTCGGCTCGCAGTGGTGTGACCGTGGGCCACGAACCTGCTACGAGAATTTAGCTTGCCCATTCTTTCGGACCCTGAGCTCGGCTGAAGTTGTGTTGTATCCTCTTCCCGACAGCGGACGACCTCCGTACCACGGCATTCCACCCTACGCCGCGACTGCCACGGCCCATAATATACTTCGTAAACTGACACACCCGGAGTCAGTGTTGTTAAAATTCATTAACGGGCTGTTTGGCCGTGGACTATTGTTTTCAACTAAAACAGACGTTTCGACAGTACCATCGACTCTTATCATCAGTGTCAAATTCGAGCTTTGCTAATGTAGGGTAGTAGACGTAAGAGACCACAGTACTGAATGAATTTTAACAACATGCCACGGCCTGTGCCTAAAACTGATTTCTTTGAGAAATTCCGAAGGCATAAAACGGTGTATACCCATGTACGTGGTGATATATTGGAAAATCTAGGAAAAATTTTCCTTCTCACTGTAGAAAAAAATCACTGTTTCGTAAACCAATACAAACATACGTTACCGACTTTTAAAGTTTCTCAACTAAATCAAGTAAATAATTTAATTTTCCAATCTAAGGTATTAAGACAAATAGCCTACACATCGTGGATCGTTTTAGTTAACGTTGTATCTGCCAATTGTGACAATCTTTTAATTAATGGAAATGCATGAAAAGAATTTCGAATACATTTTCAAACAACTTGACAGCCATCCAAATGATATATCTCTAATTGCAAACTTCATTTACGTAGAGCATCAGAACGTTTTGTAAAGTTATTAGTCCAGTAACGTCAGAGAACAGCATGTATATCTTTGTACAGATACCCCTCCACTAATATACATAGAACGTTTGGAAATAGAGGAGAGACATCAAGATAAAATTATATAAAATAATGGCAACACCTGTTTTAACTTATGGAAGTGAAACTTGGACGATGACGAGAAATGTTGATTGAAAAATACAAGCAAGTGAAATGGAGTTCTTGAGAAAAACCGAAGGCTCCACCGTTATAGATTAAATACGAAATAAAGATATAAGAACTAAGTTAAGTGTATATTCTATTGCCAGGAGAATAAGGGAAGGACAAATAAAATGGAGATAGGATATCGAGAGAATGGAAGATATGAGACTACCTAAACAAGTAATAACATACAGATCTCAATCAAGACGAAATGTAGGTAGACCAAGGAAGAGATGGGTTCAGGTTGTAAGCCTATACCATGACGTGGAGAAGAAGAAGAAAATACCCCCAACTTACGAAATGACCGCCAACAAATATAGTCTACTCACACAACTGTTTTGTAAACAAACATGTGTAAGCCGTAACAATAAATATAACTTTTAACGTATTTGTGTCGATGCTTCGACAATCTTTATTGTCATTGTCAGGACAATTGTTGCTGTCGCCAAACACACAACTGCGACACACACACGCCAACAGTTGTGTGTCTGGCTACAGCAACAATTGTCCTGACGATGACAATAAACATTGTCGAAACGTCGACACAAATAAGTTAAAATTTGTGTTATATTTTTGACCGATTCTCACAAACCCTTCACCGAAAAATTCATTGATTGACGTTCACTACGAATTTAAGGATTTAATAAATATGACTATATTGTAATACTTATATTTTGTAATATTGTGTATAACTGCATTATATTTTGAAAGCGTTTAAAATACCAAAAGTATAACATCCGAATGGATAATTAATATGGACAATGTGCAGAAGAATACCAGGTTATAAAAAACAATATGGACGATGTTGTTAACTAAATGCAGTAAATGAAAAAATACTGACAAAGAATCGACCTCACGGCAGCAGCAACGTATTCTCTCTCTCTATTATTTACCTCTGTGCTCGTATCCATGGCGACAATTTGTGCAGCACCTTTAGCTGATGAATAATTACAGCGCACATCGTGTGTTTGTTGCGCACACACGCACACGCACACACACACACACACACACACACACAATGTTTTCTTTGCGACGCGAGACGACGGTTTTACCCTCTTTTCATTAAATTATGTACATATTAATGAGGACAGCGACGCGGCTTTGATTCCATCACGTTTGCACAAAAGGTGCGTACAACCATATTCAAACAATAAATAAAACTAATGTTTTTCCATACTCCTTGAATTCTACGACAAAAAAATAAAATTGTCTATATTTCATATACCTTCAATTCATCACCATCTTCATCAATGATTGCACTAAAAGTGGTTTGTTTTCGTCTCAAGCA
This sequence comes from Magicicada septendecula, assembly GCA_034769895.1. Taxonomy (NCBI): domain Eukaryota; kingdom Metazoa; phylum Arthropoda; class Insecta; order Hemiptera; family Cicadidae; genus Magicicada; species Magicicada septendecula. The sequence goes on from CM068371.1 coordinate 3,153,769, forward strand.
GATGGACTGGAGCTGGTCACTCCAACGCCCCACACCTTCCCGTCCTTTTGGCTCATAATTCAATAATTGTTCGTGGATGCCGCAGTCATCCATTCGGTTAAGATGTTCGAACCATTTCATCTTATACCGGGCAATCCTGTCAAGTACACTCATAATATTTAGTTCTTGCCGTACATCAACATTTCTTTTGTGATCTTAACGAGTATATGCGTTATAACCCACGTGCGTGAGTAATCTCATATATGCCGCTTGAATTCCGTTAAAGTCCAATTCTCAGACCAATAGAGAAGTGCGGAGATGACCATTACATTATACATCTTTAGACATGTTTCTTTACTCATTGATTTTAGAACTACCGTCATGGTCCCAAATATAGGCTATGGTTGAACTTGTGCAGCTTCTTCACCATATCATTGTTTGTAATTAGTAGCGTGGCGTCCATGTAACCGCTGTTGCCGGCGGCAACAGTACTAGAAATAAGAGAAAATAATATTAATTATATCACAGAATAAATACTTTACTTACTGGATACTTTAAAATCCGAACAATATAATAGGGAAACTTGAAGAAAAGCGTACCATTGCTTTTGAACTGCTGGGCACTTGCACCGTCTTGCCTTGCCGGCTCAAACATCTGCAATGGTTTACTGCGTACGGTCATTGACCTCATACTAGTTGTCACTATACAAACTGTAGAGGGAGGACACATTCGTCCGTCCAATTTGTTGCCGCTGTATAAACCGGCAAAACGCTCAGTTAGCAGCGATGTTCGTTTTCGGAACTGACGTGCAGCAGATACTACGTACCTATTTGTGTTTTGCTCGTATAGTCATGTGTTTCTCTGTTTGTCTTTATTATTTTTAATTCGATTATTTGTGTTTTGATTTACTCTCTGTAAGTATAATGAGAGTCATATTCCGTTGAACCGGACCCTCTTCTTCCCCCAGCGAATGATAGAAAATACTGTAAAAAACCCTTGTAGGCTACAAGAAAAAATTCGAATTAATTTTTAGGTTAAGGTTTAGGGCTATCACAACCGGCAACAGGTGTTATGTACCCAACCCACACCACTGTTTGTAATGTAAGACACATTATAGCCTACTCATTTAAAATTACAGACCTGCTCTAGAACAGTACCGTCTACAACAGTTTTTGCTCGCATGGGGTAAGCTTTACATCCATCAGGTGTTATGTACCCAACCCACACCACTGTCTGTAATCTAAGACACATTATAGCCTACTCATTCAAAATTACAGACCTGCTCTAGAACAGTACCATCTACAACAGTTTTTGCTCGCATGGGGTAAGCTTTACATCCATCAGGTGTTATGTACCCAACCCACACCATTGTCTGTAATGTAAGACACATTATAGCCTACTCATTCAAAATTACAGACCTGCTCTAGAACAGTACCACCTACAACAATTTTTGCTCGCATGGTGTAAGCTTTACATCCATCAGGTGTTATGTACCCAACCCACACCACTGTCTGTAATGTAAGACACATTATAGCCTACTCATTCAAAATTACAGACCTGCTCTAGAACAGTACCATCTACAAAAATGTTTGCTCCATGGGGTAAGCTTTACATCCATCTTCGAGGCGTTTTCCGAGTTCGAAAGAATTACCTGGTCATCATCAGGTAATAATATGTCAGCAACAGAGTTACCAATCATAACTGTTCTGGGAGGTTCATCTGCCATTGTGTTTTTGACATCGTCTATATATAAGTTTGAAAGAGCACCCTTATCGTACTGCACAATTGATTAGATCTACACTAAGAGTTAAACTCCGTCTTCCAGTCTTAATTAATATAATGTTTCCACACAAGGACTTTGTATGGCTCCATCACGGTGTTGCGGTGCCCCTTTGTGTACCATTATTGCGCACAGCCTGTCCATATTTACTATATCAAATGCCTTTCCAAAGTCGATGAAAGATGTGTATGTCCGCAGCTCATGTTCTGCGTGCTTTCTGATGATCTAGGCTATTGTGAAAATGCAACTTAAAAAAGATCTGCCCTTTCTGAAACCATGATGCGTTTCTAACAGTATAGGCCTAGTCCCTCTTATTGCGTTCAGTTATGTTATATATTGTTACCCGATTACAGAACGTTCTACATGTTTCTCGGCTATCCCAGCAGAGTCCAGCTGTAATACGAGTGTGTGCGTGCGTGCGTGTGTGTGTGTGTGTGTGTGCGTGTGTTGTGTGTGCATGAGTGCGCGCTCGCGTACATATTGCTGCTAGTTTGAGATGAAAGACAATTACGTGACACTTCTCACGCACGCAAAGCACCGAGACTGTTCCAGACTTCACCGGTCCGCGCGCACTGTGTTCAAGGCCGCAAGCAATTACGCTCTAGTGTTTTTTAGTACCGTAGTGTTTGCGCGTATTATGGATTGTTCTGGAATCTCATCGGGGTATAAATATAAGCAATCAGCGACGCATAAGTTCAGTTTAAGTGGGAATTTATTCAAGTGAGGTTGGAGTTATTGTCGGACGATTTACACAATGCATTTCAAGTGGTGTATTAGTAAAAAGTCATTATAGTGCGGAATTCTTTATAGTTGACATTATTATTTGTGTGGACAGATTAATTTGATTTTTTGTACTATCTTGTTGATTACAAACTTTTAATTAAGATTAATTGGAGCTGGTGATTAGTGACTTAATTGGTGCCTTGTAATTTGTGTTCCACTATACCATACGACGATCAGTAGACTGTCGTAACAATATAATTGAATAAAAGTCATTAAAAGTACTTCAACAACAAAATTACTCTGTTTTCAGTTTTTTCTTCTGTTAATTTTTGCATGACAATTTATTAATCTGTCGACATATTTTCTCTACACATGGATGAGACTGTTACCTGTAGGTTACATGTTGCCTTACAGTTGATATATTTAGGCGGCAGTGATAAGCAGCGGTAATCATTAGTCGGGATAGCTGGGGTTAAGTAAAATATCATCCGGAGACTTATCTACATAACAACGCCATTCGTAAACCCGCGGGAGAATAATAACCACAACTTCAGCGTAATATAATGATAGTAATAATCCTTGTCGGTTTTACTATAACAGGTAATCTGCTCAGCTGTTGGTAATTTTGGCGTGATATTAATATTAGACTTTTTACGGAAAGAAGCATTTAATGGGCCCTTTGTTAACCATTACTTGATCAAGAGAAATCTGTTGATTTAGGGTACGCAGGATCTGTAGTGAAAATAGAAAAATCACGGTATTAGAAAGCAGTAATTACTGATTGTATTTGAATTGTTTTTGATACAGATTTTTCTGAATTCTGAGGGTTTTTCCTACCAATACACTAAAACGAATTACATATTGTTACGACATCAACGAACAATCTACTTGTTTATTGAACTTTCCAGAGGGATCCAGAATGTATTGCGGTGGTGTACATGACACTCGACGCATTCGCGAGACCTCTCTGGAAGCCGCCAGCCGCGCGGACTATGTCAAGGCCGCAATTAATTAGGTCGTACAAACTGGCTCTAACACGCATTTTGGAAAATTCTGGTCTGTGAGCCTTGTATAAATACCAGTACTCGACGACGTTAAGTTTTAGTATAGTTGCGATTTATTTATAGTGTGGTTCGAGTTATTATCGGGCGATATTACTGCGTACGTCCAAGTGGTTATTGGTGAAGTGTTGCGTTTTATAATCGGGCGGCATAATTGTAATAAAATTTTGTTTAATATTAGTTGACATTTTCTTGCGTGTGAACAATTTTTGTTTGATTTGTTGTAAGAGACTGTCTTGTTAATTAATTACGAACTCTGTAACTGTAAAAATTAAAGCTGGTGATTAGTGACTTAATTGGTGTCTTGTATTTTGTTTTCCGCTGTACTTACGACGATCAAGTAGACCGTCGTAACAATATATTATACATTAGACACATTAATCATGTTACATTATACATTAAACATATTCAAGAAATTTCCCAACCCGTCCAGTAGTTCTGCTCTAAGTGTGGTTCTCCACTTACCTCTATCTGCAGCAGATAGCCTACTAATCAAAGGCCATACTTGTACATGTACTTCTGTACACAGCTAATCCATTTTTTCTGGTCTTGCCCCTTCTTCTTCTCTCATCTGGATCCGATTCCGTAGCTCTTATCTGTATTCTACCTTCGTCCATTCTTCTGAGATACCATTATCACATCAACCTTTTTTGTTCAATTCTATGTGAATACACAATATGTACTCAGCCATTAAGACTAAACAAACACGATTACCGTGAAATGATGGAGTAACTAAGATTACAGAGAATGGCAGCGTACGAGAGGAAGATTGGAAAGACAGACTGTAACAGAAGCGTGGAAGGGTGTAATCCCACCGTGCAGAAGGAAACGACTCTTTTCCACGTTCAGTAGAGCTAGGTAAAGCATTGTAACGACGATCTCACTGATCATCATATCGTACAGGCGAAACAAAACACAGACACTAATGAAGTCACTAATTACCAGCTTTAATTAATCACAATTAATGATTAGTAATCATCAAAGTACTTTCTTCCAATAAATTCTAAGTAAATTCGTCCCAACCCAATAATAGTGTCAAGTAATAGAGTTCAGCACTAATTATAACACAATAATGGCTTTTCACTAATTCTCAACAATGACTCAATCCGTACTAAAGAAATCACACACAGTAACTAACTGACAATAACTGACAAAGCCATCCGTTCTTGCTTATATAAGCCGCGCAGAATTTCCAGAATAACTTTCTGGAAGATACTTGAGAGCGACCTTGACTGAAACGCCAAACCTCCTTGGCTGGTGGTGAAACGCTGGTAGAAGGATGCTCTCGACTCTTTGCGATCGTTCCGTACTACTAGTCACAGTATTTAAAATTCCTTATTGGTTACAATCTAGTAATCTTTACAAGTAACCTTGGCTTGTTTGTAAATTGGTTTCACTGAAGATTAAATTCTAATCTTTTAAGGGTTTGCGATTTTAGACATTTTTAGTATTATCTATCCGACTTTTAACTATTACTTACTCGTTTTATTGGTTATAGAACGTTTGTTATAAATTACAATTTCATCAGTTAGCTGTATCTCAACACCTCAACACAAAACATAGGTTAGAACAGCAAACTTAAGCCCGCCTACGTTCAAGTATTTATAAGTGACTATGTACAAGTATTGGTACGACATATTGTTCTTTGTCTTCTTTAGCACTACAGCCCAACGTGACCCCTGCCTTCCAGCAGCGATCTTCTCCAAAGTCTCCCTCCTATCCACTGCCATCTCAGTGTAACCCCTAACATTCATTCTTCTGAGATCTTCCAGCGCATCATCCAACCAACTTATCCTAGGTCGGCCCCTCTTTCTTCTTTTATAGACTTGCGCCCTCAAGATATTCTGTGGCATACGCTGATCATCCATCTGCTCTAGGTGACCTAGCCTGTGTATTCGTTGAGCCTTTATGAATCTTAAAATGTGTTCATGATTCAATAGTTCATCTGTCTACTCCCTGTTATTTAGTGTACTGCTGAAACGTTTGCTTTTGATGTAAAACCACGGCCACGGCCACGGCCAAACATCCCGGTAGATACGTATTTCAAATACAACTGACTCCTGCCGTGAAAGCCTTACAACAATATTTGTATGGTTTTGATGTAAAACCACGGACACGGCCACGGCCAAACATCCCGGTAGATACGTATTTCAAATACAACTGACTCCTGCCGTGAAAGCCTTACAAAAATATTTGTATGGTTTTGATGTAAAACCACGGACACGGCCACGGCCAAACATCCCGGTAGATACGTATTTCAAATACAACTGACTCCTGCCGTGAAAGCCTTACAACAATATTTGTATGGTTTTGATGTAAAACCACGGACACGGCCACGGCCAAACATCCCGGTAGATACGTATTTCAAATACAACTGACTCCTGCCGTGAAAGCCTTACAACAATGTTTGTATGGTTTTGATGTAAAACCACGGACACGGCCACGGCCAAACATCCCGGTAGATACGTATTTCAAATACAACTGACTCCTGCCGTGAAAGCCTTACAACAATATTTGTATGGTTTTGATGTAAAACCACGGACACGGCCACGGCCAAACATCCCGGTAGATACGTATTTCAAATACAACTGACTCCTGCCGCGAAAGCCTTACAACTATATTTGTATGGTTTTGATGTAAAACCACGGACACGGCCACGGCCAAACATCACGGTAGATACGTATTTCAAATACAACTGACTCCTGCCGTGAAAGCCTTACAAAAATATTTGTATGGTTTTGCTGTAAAACCACGGACACGGCCACGGCCAAACATCCCGGTAGATACGTATTTCAAATACAACTGACTCCTGCCGTGAAAGCCTTACAACAATATTTGTATGGTTTTGATGTAAAACCACGGACACGGCCACGACCAAACATACCGGTAGATACGAATTTCAAATACAACTGACTCCTGCCGTGAAAGCCTTACAACAATATTTGTATGGTTTTGATGTAAAACCACGGACACGGCCACGGCCAAACATCCCGGTAGATACGTATTTCAAATACAACTGACTCCTGCCGTGAAAGCCTTACAACAATGTTTGTATGGTTTTGATGTAAAACCACGGACACGGCCACCGCCAAACATCCCGGTAGATACGTATTTCAAATACTACTGACTCCTGCCGTGAAAGCCTTACAACAATATTTGTATGGTTTTCATGTAAAACCACTGCCACGGCCACGGCCAAACATCCCGGTAGATACGTATTTCAAATACAACTGACTCCTGCCGTGAAAGCCTTACAACAATGTTTGTATGGTTTTGATGTAAAACCACGGACACGGCCACGGCCAAACATACCGGTAGATACGTATTTCAAATACAACTGACTCCTGCCGTGAAAGCCTTACAACAATATTTGTATGGTTTTGAAGTAAAACCACGGACACGGCCACGGCCAAATATCCCGGTAGATACGTATTTCAAATACAACTGACTCCTGCCGTGAAAGCCTTACAACAATGTTTGTATGGTTTTGATGTAAAACCACGGACACGGCCACGGCCAAACATCCCGGTAGATACGTATTTCAAATACAACTGACTCCTGCCGTGAAAGCCTTACAACAATATTTGTATGGTTTTGATGTAAAACCACGGACACGGCCACGGCCAAACATCCCGGTAGATACGTATTTCAAATACAACTGACTCCTGCCGCGAAAGCCTTACAACTATATTTGTATGGTTTTGATGTAAAACCACGGACACGGCCACGGCCAAACATCACGGTAGATACGTATTTCAAATACAACTGACTCCTGCCGTGAAAGCCTTACAACAATATTTGTATGGTTTTGATGTAAAACCACGGACACGGCCACGGCCAAACATCCCGGTAGATACGTATTTCAAATACAACTGACTCCTGCCGCGAAAGCCTTACAACTATATTTGTATGGTTTTGATGTAAAACCACGGACACGGCCACGGCCAAACATCGCGGTAGATACGTATTTCAAATACAACTGACTCCTGCCGTGAAAGCCTTACAACAATATTTGTATGGTTTTGACGTAAAACCACGGACACGGCCACGGCCAAACATCCCGGTAGATACGTATTTCAAATACAACTGACTCCTGCCGTGAAAGCCTTACAACAATGTTTGTATGGTTTTGATGTAAAACCACGGACACGGCCACGGCCAAACATCCCGGTAGATACGTATTTCAAATACAACTGACTCCTCCCGTGAAAGCCTTACAACAATGTTTGTATGGTTTTGATGTAAAACCACGGACACGGCCACGGCCAAACATCCCGGTAGATACGTATTTCAAATACAACTGACTCCTGCCGTGAAAGCCTTACAACAATGTTTGTATGGTTTTGATGTAAAACCACGGACACGGCCACGGCCAAACATCCCGGTAGATACGTATTTCAAATACAACTGACTCCTGCCGTGAAAGCCTTACAACAATGTTTGTATGGTTTTGATGTAAAACCACGGACACGGCCACGGCCAAACATCCCGGTAGATACGTATTTCAAATACAACTGACTCCTGCCGTGAAAGCCTAACAACAATGTTTGTATGGTTTTGATGTAAAACCACGGACACGGCCACGGCCAAACATCCCGGTAGATACGTATTTCAAATACAACTGACTCCTGCCGTGAAAGCCTTACAACAATGTTTGTATGGTTTTGATGTAAAACCACGGACACGGCCACGGCCAAACATCCCGGTAGATACGTATTTCAAATACAACTGACTCCTGCCGTGAAAGCCTTACAACAATGTTTGTATGGTTTTGATGTAAAACCACGGACACGGCCACGGCCAAACATCCCGGTAGATACGTATTTCAAATACAACTGACTCCTGCCGCGAAAGCCTTACAACTATATTTGTATGGTTTTGATGTAAAACCACGGACACGGCCACGGCCAAACATCACGGTAGATACGTATTTCAAATACAACTGACTCCTGCCGTGAAAGCCTTACAACAATATTTGTATGGTTTTGATGTAAAACCACGGACACGGCCACGGCCAAACATCCCTGTAGATACGTATTTCAAATACAACTGACTCCTGCCGTGAAAGCCTTACAACAATATTTGTATGGTTTTGATGTAAAACCACGGACACGGCCACGGCCAAACATCCCGGTAGATACGTATTTCAAATACAACTGACTCCTGCCGTGAAAGCCTTACAACAATGTTTGTATGGTTTTGATGTAAAACCACGGACACGGCCACGGCCAAACATCCCGGTAGATACGTATTTCAAATACAACTGACTCCTGCCGTGAATGCCTTACAACAATATTTGTATGGTTTTGATGTAAAACCACGGACACGGCCACGACCAAACATACCGGTAGATACGTATTTCAAATACAACTGACTCCTGCCGTGAAAGCCTTACAACAATATTTGTATGGTTTTGATGTAAAACCACGGACACGGCCACGGCCAAACATCCCGGTAGATACGTATTTCAAATACAACTGACTCCTGCCGTGAAAGCCTTACAACAATGTTTGTATGGTTTTGATGTAAAACCACGGACACGGCCACCGCCAAACATCCCGGTAGATACGTATTTCAAATACAACTGACTCCTGCCGTGAAAGCCTTACAACAATATTTGTATGGTTTTGATGTAAAACCACGGCCACGGCCACGGCCAAACATCCCGGTAGATACGTATTTCAAATACAACTGACTCCTGCCGTGAAAGCCTTACAACAATGTTTGTATGGTTTTGATGTAAAACCACGGACACGGCCACGGCCAAACATACCGGTAGATACGTATTTCAAATACAACTGACTCCTGCCGTGAAAGCCTTACAACAATATTTGTATGGTTTTGATGTAAAACCACGGACACGGCCACGGCCAAACATCCCGGTAGATACGTATTTCAAATACAACTGACTCCTGCCGTGAAAGCCTTACAACAATGTTTGTATGGTTTTGATGTAAAACCACGGACACGGCCACGGCCAAACATCCCGGTAGATACGTATTTCAAATACAACTGACTCCTGCCGTGAAAGCCTTACAACAATGTTTGTATGGTTTTGATGTAAAACCACGGACACGGCCACGGCCAAACATCCCGGTAGATACGTATTTCAAATACAACTGACTCCTGCCGTGAAAGCGTTACAACAATGTTTGTATGGTTTTGATGTAAAACCACGGACACGGCCACGGCCAAACATCCCGGTAGATACGTATTTCAAATACAACTGACTCCTGCCGTGAAAGCCTTACAACAATATTTGTATGGTTTTGATGTTAATCCACGGACACGGCCACGGCCAAACATCCCGGTAGATACGTATTTCAAATACAACTGACTCCTGCCGTGAAAGCCTTACAACAATGTTTGTATGGTTTTGATGTAAAACCACGGACACGGCCACGGCCAAACATCCCGGTAGATACGTATTTCAAATACAACTGACTCCTCCCGTGAAAGCCTTACAACAATGTTTGTATGGTTTTGATGTAAAACCACGGACACGGCCACGGCCAAACATCCCGGTAGATACGTATTTCAAATACAACTGACTCCTGCCGTGAAAGCCTTACAACAATGTTTGTATGGTTTTGATGTAAAACCACGGACACGGCCACGGCCAAACATCCCGGTAGATACGTATTTCAAATACAACTGACTCCTGCCGTGAAAGCCTTACAACAATGTTTGTATGGTTTTGATGTAAAACCACGGACACGGCCACGGCCAAACATCCCGGTAGATACGTATTTCAAATACAACTGACTCCTGCCGTGAAAGCCTAACAACAATGTTTGTATGGTTTTGATGTAAAACCACGGACACGGCCACGGCCAAACATCCCGGTAGATACGTATTTCAAATACAACTGACTCCTGCCGTGAAAGCCTTACAACAATGTTTGTATGGTTTTGATGTAAAACCACGGACACGGCCACGGCCAAACATCCCGGTAGATACGTATTTCAAATACAACTGACTCCTGCCGTGAAAGCCTTACAACAATGTTTGTATGGTTTTGATGTAAAACCACGGACACGGCCACGGCCAAACATCCCGGTAGATACGTATTTCAAATACAACTGACTCCTGCCGTGAAAGCCTTACAACAATATTTGTATAATTATGATTGTATGAAATCAAATGTCAAGCAAAAATAAGCTTGTTAGTTTTACTTGTTCCTTTTATTGTCAATGCCCATTTTAAGCGATATTGCAGTTCAATATTAAGCAGACTAAACTCACATAGCTGGAATAACGTAAGCTTATAGCCTGAGACTGCCGTTGTTGTAGGCTGGGTGTATTTCATCAATGACTTTAACAAAGCACATTACATTACATCATCCAGTACAATACTGTTGACGGCGGCATAACCCGTTTATATTGGCTGTAAAGCGATTCTGATTAATTCACGCAGTAAAGCTGTGTGACGATACTGCTGTATAATATACCTTATACAGCCGGCTGTCTGGATGTCTAGTGTGTGCTGTGTGCTTTATGGCGTCTCGACGTTCGACGCTCGACGGACGTTGCGTCGTAAACAGAAAATTGAAAAGTAAACTTATTTTCTTTAAAGTAGAAATTTTATGGTAGCAAAGGGAAGTAAAGGGAGAAAGAACGATCTCTGCGTACGAGAGAGGGGGAGATAGAAAGAGATAGCTAGCTAGCTAGATAGATTGATTGATAGATTAGACAGAGAGAGAGCGAGAGAGAGAGAGCGAGTGAGAGCGAGAGAGAGAGAGAGAGAGAGAGAGAGAGAGAGAGAGAGAGAGAGAGAGAGAGAGAGAGAGAGAGAGAGAGAGAGAGAGAGAGAGAGAGAGAGACAGACAGACAGACAGACAGACAGACAGAGGTAGTTAGGCAAGGCATAGTATTGGTATGACAATTACCTAACGTTCTGGAAAAGTCAGCAGCTGTAATTTCGTAAAACCTCTACACGTTTCTCGACTAGTCGAGCACGTGCAGTGTCTGTGTCAAGGCCACTCAATAAAGTACCACCTCGACTGTTTGAGTAGGCCAATCTGTATGCCAAAACAAACACTAAAACATTACCAATAAAAAATATCGGTATGCAGAACCATACATGACTTCCATGTTCTAAGATTTATATTTAATATCATTTTCGAAATCAAATAATTCCATAGAAAATACTTCTTTCTACTTACTGCTTCAGCCTTAACCACAGTACTGTGGTCACTGACGTACACCACCTCACGTTATCGCACTCGATTTTCATTGATGATGGAAGTCGATGGCACTGCCAAAACGTCTGGTTTTGCAGAAAACACTAAACTACGGCCAAACAGCCCGGGAAGGAATTTTAACAAGAAACCACTTCTTTGTTGCCGATAACGTAGTACACATAAAAAATTATCACCTCCCACTTCAACTATAATTTTCATTTAGAGAAAATTACCCTCACCCCGTTCAACTTACCCTCTTCATTTATAGATATTTCATCTACGTTTCTACAGTGGACTATTATGATCTTCTTATCAGGATACTTCATTTATCAAAATTAAGTACTTGACTCTAGTTAAAACATAAAACTACCCTTTCCCCGTAACCGATCTTCGCCAAAATCAAAAGGCCTTGAGTTCTCTACAACTCAAGCACATGTGTAAAAAATTATTTGATTCTGTTTGAATGTGCGGCAGTTACCATTCGTAAAATTAAAAATTACCCTAGTTGAAACATAAAATGGTGCTGGTAAACAACCCCTTTCTCTTAACCGATCTTCACAAAAATCAAAAGATATTGAGATCGCTACACTTCAGGGATGTATGCACAAAATTGTGTGATTCTGTTTGACTTTACGGCAGTCATCGTTCGTCATAGAAAAAAGTACCCTTTCTAAAACATAAAACGTTGCTGATACACTACCCCTTTCTCTTAACCGATCTTTACCGGAATCAAAAAGCCTTGACTTCTCCACAATTCAAGGATGTATGCAAAAAATTATTTGATCCTGTATGAATATTCCGCAGTTATCGTTCGTCATAGGAAAAATTACCCTTGTTGAAACATAAAAAGTTGCAGGTAAACTACCCCTTTCCCGTAACAGATCTCCACCAAATACAATAGGCCTTGAGTACTCTGCAATAGAAAAAATTCTACAGACAGATAGACAGACACACACACGGACACTTTTTGAAAAATGACTTCTTTTCATGTTTTGAGGGTAGTACAATCAGAATCAGCTGTCAGAGTCAGCGTGTTCCATTTCCTTATGGTACATGGAAGTAATAAAAAAATAATATGTCTACAACCGTCAGAGAGTCAAAACAGACTAAAGTATATACATAACAAACAAACAAATAAATAAATAAAACTAACCAACTATGGAGTCTGTAAAAAACCACACACATTGAATACACGAACAAAACTCACATGAACACGCACGCTTCAAGGTCAACAGCAAACCGCGACAGGCGACATTAAGTCTCGCCCCTTTATATAGACGACCGTAAACCTGTTGTGAGAGTGACGGTTTGTTCATTTTATTTGAGATGTTTTAGTGTTTTGTTTGCCCTGAAGACGGCTACATAATTGTCGCGTACTCGAAACGCTCCTTTATATAAAAAAGACAGTGATGGAAGAAGTCCGTCCCTCTAGTAGGCCTAATGTGAACAACCATGGCCGGCTTTAGTACAAGGCCGGAATATTAAACCTGGCAACACTGGAACCAGCTGATATTTGAGGCCGACTAGACGATCTCTTAATTTATCTATTTCAATAACCAAATCGAGTCATTTTTAATTGCCGGTTAACAGCAGTCTTATAATTCTTTATTTTTTGCAAATTAAAAGTTTATTACGTAAAGTACTGTTATATTATTTAAGAAATATACTAATTAACTCATTCACATGACACGAATTCAATAATTCAAACAAAATTAATTTATTAGCCCTAACATTAATTTCTTCAACTTAAAAGTATAGTACTAAGTGCGCACAGACCTATAATTTAGACTTAGCTATGAATAGGCCTACTTATGATTTTCGTAATGCTATAGAATTAAATCAAATTATAAAATGTTCACTTTAGCTATTTTATTACACTGTGCTTATAGGCCTCAGACCCAACGTTGCTATGTGTAATATTCCGGGCTACTAGAGTCGGCCAAGCAAGAACCCATCACTGATTTATTTTAAAGAAATTATTTGGCGCTGTTTCCCAAAAAGAACACACACCTCCACACATATTCTATTTTACACAAATCCCATAGAAATTCTATACTGTGTATCCTTTGATCAATTAAACAGTTAGAAAACAATAAATTACATAATTAATAATGATTGCTGAGCAAAATCGTTTTGCTGATAAGAGATTGCCTCCTTATGCTGAAGAACAGTGCCGCCATAAAAGCGTTTACGTACTCTAGAACACATAATATTTTATCGCATCGCGTAGAACTCTTTCTTTAGCACAAACACAATTTTACTAATGGGAAAAGTTTCTATTCTATTGCGTCTATAAATTGGGAAATTGCTGTAGCTTACATTACGCGACGTTTCACAGCCAAATGGTCGATAACTAACCGAGCGAGCGACTTTAAGGAACAGCGCATCTATTGTTTATCACACTTTACTATCTGCCTGCTTGTGTTGTCTAGGAATTTATTCCGTTGGATTCTGTCCAGCAGAATTAAGGAAAACTTTTTCAAGTAATGACGTAGTTTTGCTCATCCCTTTGAGAATAATCTTAAGTTTGTGGTGTCATTATATTCTATATCAAACATTTTCTCATAAGAAGGATCTATTTTTATGTCCTAAGCAAATTAGAGGTCTTACTTGTTTTCTTCTTCTTTTTCTCCTTTTCTTCGACCTTCTTCTTCTTCATCATTTTATTTTCTTCTGCGGGTATTCATTTCTGATTGTTTTTTCTGTAATGTTCATTTTAGTGGTACTCAAAAACACGTTAACTATTTTCTTTTTTGTAATTCGCAACTATTTTTATGTCAATGTTCATCAGTTTTTTATCGTTTCATTCCAACATATTTTTTTCAGTCTCTTGTAATTATTCACCTCAGCAGTCTATACACTTGACAATTTTTGCGTCAAAATCTGTCTTTTTTTGAAAGTTTAAAAGCTCTCTTTCTTGTCGTCTTCCATGCTTTCCTTATTTATCCAAAAGCTTCTTCTTGTTCTTGTTCTTCGTCGACGTCGTCGTCTTGATCTTGTTCTTTTTGTTGTTTGTTTATTTTAATTCTCGTTCTCGATCTCGCTCTCCTTCTTGTTCTTTTTCTTACAAAAAAGATTGGTTAAAATTATCTGATAGGGTCAGTAAGTTCAAGTCACTATTTAAACAATCTGAAAAGGGATATTTCTTTTATAACTGTTTTCAATATTCGGCTGGGTAATCTTCAGCGGATGCCCTTACTAAAACGGCTGACAAAACAATTATATCGGTACTCATGAATCTTGTAATTTATTAAAACCGTTTTAATTTTTCCAACGTAATCTATCGTGCCGAGAAAATGTCTTCACGTACGTAAGAATCTTAAAAAAAGCTAAAACGGGTACATCGCTTGTCGTTGTTACTAAATTCTCAGGTCTTGTACACTGACATAACTCTAGAAACCTTTCTTCTAAAGGTTTTTTTTTTACTACATTCTTTTGTACAGCAGTACTGACTGAGATAAATGCAACAAAGTTTGCACTCCTGTCACTATTGTCGCCGGAGGAGGTTAATTTAATACCCGAGGTATTGTTCATTTGTCGTGTTTCATCATCTTTACAGCACGGCATTGCCGAGGTGCTGCCTGTTCTGCCTTCAGAAATACTCCAGCCATCGCTTCCTGCGCCTCATCCACACACCTGTGTCCTATAGGTTTGTATTTCCAGACTTGTTTGGCCATTCTCGAATCTGACATTCTTTCTAAGCGTTCTTTCTACAGTTGTTTGTGAAGTTTTTAATTTTTTATTCAAGTTGAAACTTTTAACTCTTTTCTTATGGCCTCATTTCCTATACGGTCAATTTTAGAACACCCTATTCATTTATTCCGAATATTATTATTTTTATTTCGGCTGTACAATGCTTATACTTTTGGGAACCAAAGATTACAGAAGTGATTGACTTCTTATCTTACACCGCTGCTTGTGGATCTAACGATCTCTGCTGTCATTAATTTTGTTCTTGTGTGTTTATTAGTAGTCCATACTTCTGAGCGGTAAGTCATGATAATTCTAACAGTGGTTTTAAATATTCTACTTATAGTTTTTTCTGTAATTTGCTTATCCCACAGGATTCCATTTAATGTAGATATAGCTATCTTTTTCAAATTATTTCTAGATTGTATTTCTTTGTTTTGCTTCCCACTGGCCGTAATTTTCACCCCTAAATACTTGTATTCCTCTTTATATGTAATCTTCCCCATGTCTCCCTCCAAAATCAAATCTTGATGAAGGTCACCTATTGCCATGGATTTTGCTTTTTACTATTTACCTTTAGTCTCTATTTCTGATATTCCTGCATCAATTTTCTAGTCATGTACTCTATGTCTTCAAAATCTTGAGCCAAAAGTAATTGGTCATCAGCAAACTGTAATGATGAACCAAACTGTATCACCATCAAGTGGAACTCCCATGTTCCTGCACATTTTTTACCAAGTCTCTATTGTTTTCTCCGTATAAATTTTGAAAAGCTAGGGTGATAGACAACATCCCTGGTGTAAACCTTTGGTCACTTGAAACCCTGGTGGTAACTTTTTCCGAATCGATTGTTTGCCGTCGCTTAACGTTATCTCCGTCCCACTGTGTTCTTTGAAATTTGCGAGTAAACTAAATTAATGTTACGACGGTCTACTGATCGTCGTATGGTACAGTATGCAACAAAGTACAAGACACCAGTTAAGTCACTAATCGCCAGCTTTAATTATCACTGTTAAATAGTTTGTAATTAACAAGGCAATATTTCCAGTTAGATTCGTCCACACGCAATAACAATGTATATTAATAGAGTTTCACACAATGATAACATAATACTACTTCACTTCGACAACACTCAATCCGCACTAGCGAAAATCGCTCACGTAACTGAACTGACAATCCGGCTGCTATGGCTTTAGATAGGCCCCGCAGAGGTGCAGTACAGCTTTGCCTCCTTACTGCACGCCAGCGGCTTAATGCCTACCTCTAAGTGTTCCTGGAACTCACTAGAACCAGCTACGTGAATGACGCAACACAAGCCACACTGGACGGGGGGGAGTGGAAAATGTTCTGGATTGTTCGGTACGGTACGCTTCTCTTAACACTAACTTCCCATTATAGGGTACAAGTCTATAGATGGTTTGTCGTATTTTTATTACCATTTTCCATCCTTCCGTCTAAAAACCAAGATGGATTAAGTTTTATGTTGTGATGATTTATAAGTTATAGAAATATCGACGTTGCATTCAGATGCAAGGTTATCAAGTGGGTTCCTGATAGAATTATTCACTACCTTTAATAGTAATTTGTTTGTTAGAGTCAATTAACAAATTGCAATAGTGATGTAATTTATGAAGTGCAAAATAATATTGACGATATTCGTTAGGTCACTAAACATTAAGTTTCCACCAATGTAAATTTTAATAAGTCAAATTCTCTAATATTAAATAAGAAATTATAGATAATAAAGAAACTTTTAACATCAATATATAATTTATTTTGTAAATTACATATATTTCGATAGTAGCGTCCAATATATTTACTAAATAAAATATAAACGTTTTATTATTATTAATAATAATATAAAATAACAAAAAATTGAGCAATAATTAATATATAGGCCTATATAAGAAATCAAAGAGATTTAATTTTAAAAACCAGTAAAATTATTTTTTTATAATTTCTCTTATTGGAATTACTCATGAAAAATACATCGTTATTTTCTAAGCGACATAAGACTAAAACAGACGTTTTCTGCTGTCTCATTTATTGTTCTTGTTCCAGACTAATATCCTGGGTTTCATAAACCTCCTAATATTGTGTTGTTTGAGGAGAAGTGAAGTGAAGCGGTTCCAAGTTAATGACCCACTCAGGTAAGTAGTGTCTGGGGCGTCTTTACTCTGTACAATGGCGCTGGAAATTCTAAACCGTTCTCCCCCCCCCCACACGTCAAACTCTTTCTCACCCTATCTGTCTCTGCCCAATTAAGGTTTCTTAAGTGATCAATAAAATCTGCAGGCCCATACCATTGGGCCTATAGGCCTACAAGTATTGTAGCTTCATTTGGTGAACGATAACTTCTAACATTTATAAAAATATTTATTAATATTTTCCATCATTTACAGAATCATTCAATTTTTTAATTTGGGCTGACATTTATTTTACGTTACCTGAAATATTACATAAATTCATAAATTGGCATTGTCGTCATCATCACAATCATCATCACCATCTTATCAACACGGCAAAGGCAAGGTGCTGCCTGTTCCGCCTTCAAAGATCCTCCAGCCATTTCTTCCTGGGTCTACCCACACACGTGTTCCACAGATTTATATTTCCAGACTTGTTTGGCCAGTGTGGAATCTAACATTCTTTCTAAGTATTCTTTCCAATGTATATAATGTTTTAAACTTTCATGTAAGTTAAAAATTTGTAAGAATTTTTTATGACCTCATTTTTCATACGATTAAGTTTAAAACACATTTGAACTCCTCTTAAGAAAGCCATTTTTGAGGATTGTATTTTACTGTCTTGTTTCTTGGTTGTTGTCCATAATTCACACCCATAGGACTGTACACGGGCAGTCATAACTTTGTAGAAATTTAATTTTTTATCTCGAAACACATTGTTTCTGTAAATACAGTTCCTACAGATCGTCTTGAACTTTCTTAACGTAATATCAATATCATAATTCCTATTACCGCCAATATCATTTCCCAAATAATTAAAGTGGCTCACTTTAAGAATTGATCACTCAGAATTGATCACTAATCATTATTTTTGTTCTTGTTGGCTCCTTGCCTCCAAATGTCATTTACCTTTGTTTTTATAGTGGATGTTTTCATGCTGTATTGCTTGAAATCTGATTTTTATTATTTATTATTTCTATTATTCTTTAATTTATTATTATTACTTTTATACGTAATATTTCTAATAGGTTTGGTATACCAGGGACAGATATCGTTTTCTTATGGTAATGGTAACATTACCCACTTCATATAACATTATTATTATTAGCAGGAATACATGTTACAATATAAAAATGTTTACTGTGATAATAAAATAAAACTGTTTCAAACTTGGTGTAAATATAAAACCCGATAAATAAATATATATATGTATGGGTCCATGTGTCGATTGGAGGGGAGGTCAACATATTGTTACGATATCACAGAACAATCTACGTGTTTATCGAATGTTCCAGATGAATCCAGCGGAATCTGTGTTTCGTAAGTGATTCTCGACGCATTGGCGAGACCTTTCTGGAAGCCACTACCCGCGCGGACTGTGTCAAGGCCGCAATTAATTACGTCGTACAGACTGGCGCTAACGCGTAGTTTGGAATCTTCTGGTCTGTGAGCGTTGTATAAATACAAGGCGTCTGCGGCCTTAGTTTTCAGTTATATTTGCGATATATTACGTGCGGTTCGAGTTATTATCGGGCGACATTACTTTGTTCAAATGGTTATTAATGAAGTGCTGTGTTTTATAATCGGGCGGGATATTGTAATACAATTGTGTTTTAATATTAGTTGACATTTTATTGCGTGTGAACAATTTTTATTTGATTTGTTGTAGGAGACTGTGTTGTTAATTACGAACTGTTTAACTGTGAAAATTAAAGCTGGTGATTAGTGACTTAACTGGTGTCTTGTGTTTTGTTTTCCACTCTACCTACGACGATCAAGTGGACCGTCGTAACAATATTTA
Organism: Magicicada septendecula; assembly: GCA_034769895.1. Lineage (NCBI taxonomy): Eukaryota > Metazoa > Arthropoda > Insecta > Hemiptera > Cicadidae > Magicicada > Magicicada septendecula. The sequence goes on from CM068371.1 coordinate 3,173,171, forward strand.
TTTTTGATAAATTTTTAAAATTCTCCCTGGTTTAGGTTGTGTGTTTCAAAACTAAGGCTTTATTAATCGTGCACATAATATTTTTCAGTTAATATTGCAGGTAATAGTTTTACTTGTAAAGTACAGCAGATTAAAACAATTTTGAATATTAAGTAGTTAACTCTGATACTGATTTGTCATAAAATTGTGTGGCCTTACCTTTGTTTTTATAGTGAATATTTTTATGTTGTATTGTTTTCAAATCGGGTGAAGTTTGAAAACAGATTTTTGCAAATCAGACTCTGTATTTTGAAGTACTGTAGAAGCAAGTCGTCAGAAAACAACAGCATGTTCAACTATTGTCTCTTGATAACTTAATACCAATGTTCATTAGATGTTTTCATTTAAGTTACATAACCAGATGAAGTTTCCTGAACTGTTACAAATTTTTATAAATTGTTATCGTTGCCGTCGTCATTATCATCATCATCATAATCTTGACGTCACAGTATAGACAAGATGCTGACACTTCCGCCTTCGAAGATCATCCAGCCATCTCTTTCTGTGTCCACCCATACACCTGTGTTTATACATTTACATTTCAAGACTTGATTGGCCAGTATGGAATCTGACATCCTTTCTTAGCATTCATCCTACCGATGTTTATAATATTTTAATCTCTCTTTCAAGTTAACAACTTGTAATTATTCTCTTATGGCATCATAATTATGAATACCGCCTAGAATAGCCGAGAGCGTCCTCGACCCGTCCACCGCCTAGTGTGGCAGGTGTTGCCTCAGTCAAGACCGCATTCAAATACGTTACAGAGTACTCTACAGAACACTTGAATACGCATTAAGTGGCGTGCACATTGAGGATGGGAGATTATTAGAAGGCGTGCGGTACCTATAAAAACCCGTAGCAGCCGGCTTATCAGTTCAGTGGTGTCTATCGAATTTTTTAGCGCGGATCGAGTGTTTGTAGCGAAGTATTGTTGTGTAATTAGTGCGGAATTCTTTAGGTTGACATTATTATTGCGTGTTTACAATTTTTACTTGATTTTTTGTAAGAACCTATCTTGTTGATTACAAATTATTAATTGTGTTATTTAAAGCAGGTTATTAGTGATTTCATTATTAGTGTCTTGTATTTTGTTTTCCACTGTACCATACGACTATCAGTGAGACCGTCGTAACAATACGCCCAAGTTTAAAACACATTTGAACTCCTCCTAAGATCGCCATTTTTGAGGCGTGTATTTTACTTTGTTTTTTCTTGGTTGTCGTTCATAATTCAGACCGATCAGACAGGACAGGGACCGTCATATTCTTTAAAGCTTTAATTACTTTAATTTCTTTACTTCTAATTACTAATTAATTTAATTGATTCCAAGACATTGTTGTCTTTGAATGTAATTGTTATACTGAACAGGCAAAATAAGAAGACTGAAACAAATGGAAGAATGGCCATGTATTTTTCCCAGTAATATTCCATTTCTCTTTCTAAGAAAAAGTATTAATATTTCATGCTAATTTTAGATTAAATTAATAATCTTTGAAGAAGCCAAAGAAGAACACATGAAGAACGAAGAATAAAAATGATATCTCTACTGAAAGGCAATATATGCTAGAAATAAGATGGTATAAACCGTATACAATATACTCCTATCTGGTAAATGTAATACAGGCATCGGATCTACGACGTTGGAACGGCACTGTGTACTGTTTGTTGTTTACCTGCGTGTTCCGTATCCATGGCGACGATGTGTGTACCACGTCTGGCTAATAAATAATTAGTTTGTTGTGCACTACATAGGCGCTCGGTCACACTATTTCGAGTCCATTGTTACATCGTTACATCAGGATTGTATCTACATATTTATGAGGACGCCTCCCATTTAGATCACTGCACTACGGTCAGCTGCGTTTCTCCAAACCACAAACAATAAATTTAATTATTATTATTGAATGCTTCAGTCTTTCGACTGGTTTGTATCCTCCCCGCATGTAACAGTGGTGTGTGTGTGTTAAGGAGTCTCTCACAGGTACAGTTTATACTATGCAAGATACCTCTTGGTGATTTGCCATCGCCTTGCGAGGGGGAACGGTCGTATCTAAATAATCAGATGGCCCCGGCAAGAATCAAACCCGCGCCAACAGCGTGGTAGCGCCACACCTTAGCCACTACGCCACGACCGTTCATAAATTTAGTAAACCTCTTTATTTCTATGTCTATTTCTAGACAATCGTGAGATATTACATCAGCCAATTATTATGTCGACTCACTTCTTCTGTCACCAGTGACCTGGGTGGTTTGGCACAGTCTTCCAACTCCTCGTATACTGAGCCAGTCTACTAATCTTTGAATATTATTGTTACGACGGTCTAACTGATCGTCATATGGTACAGTGGAAAACAAAATACAAGACTCCAATGAAGTTACTAAAAACCAGCTTTAATCATCACAATTAAATTAGCAGTTTGTAATCAACAAGTTATTCAACAAGATTATACTCGCTGAATAATTCAAGTTAATCTTTTAACACAAATAATAATGTCAACTATAAAGAATTCCGCGCCATAATCATTTTTCACTAATACACCACTTGAGATGCACTGTGTAAACCGCCCGACATGAACTGAACTAAGCGTCGCTGAATGCTTATATTTATACCCCACTGAGGTTCTAGAATAATCCACAGTACGCGTCAACACTATTCGAAAACGATAGAGCGTAATTGATAGCTGCCTTGAACAGAGTGCGCCGACCGGTATGGTCTGGAATAGCCTCGTTTGTTGACGCATGTTAAGTGTCCCGTACGCACACAGACATTACAGCTGGGCTCTGCTGGGATAGCCCACAATCATGTAGAACGTTCTGTAATGGCGTAACATTGTGAATATCACACGCATTTTTTCAGGTGCTCAAATATCTGTTTGTTTCGAGGTCGTTTCATTTATTGAACAGTCGATCATCTAACTCATTAATCCTGCGTGTCCCAATCAATACCCCACAAACCTGGCTCCTTGCAATTTTCGAAACTTGTCATTCAATTTTACGCGGGGGTTCCAGAACCCGTTCATTTGTAACCTTTTACTTCTTCTCCTTCACTAAAAGGACCAGGTTATATAATCCTTTTCCGGCACTCAGCTCATGCTCGGACGACCTACGTCTCTTCTACCAATGGCTTTATATTTCAGCGTTGCTTTTGACAATCAATCCTCCATCATTCTTCGTAAATGATCATATCATTGTCTTCTATTAGTTATCTTCTACAAGTCTTCTAAATGATTGTATTTATATCCTTCCCTTCTAGGTCTGCTTCTTCTATCCTTCTATCTTCAGTGTCCCGATATTCACAGGACTGCCTAAAATTCATAAACATAACATACCTATCAGACCGCTCGTGAACTTTACCACTGCTCCTGGCTTCAAAACTGCGAAAGCACTAGTTCGTTTGATAAAAGATAATTTACAATTACGTAATAATCATAGTGTTAAGAACAACAATAATTGTATTAATGAAATTAAATCTGTTGAACTACAACCTAACCACAAATTGGCGTCGTTCAACATAACTAATTTATACACGAACATCTTAGTCATAGATACATTACAGATTTTGAGAAACAAATTACCTGACAATAGCTGCATGAACACACAGACGATAAATGAGTTAATTAATTTACTCGAGGTTGTTTTGAAACAAAACTATTTCACTTTTAATGGCTCGTTTTACATTCAAGATGATGGCCTAGCTATGGGCTCACCCCTCTCCGGCCTACTGGCCGATATTTATTTGAATTATTATGAGAATACTCACTTGTTGAACAATAATATGTATGCAAATAAAATAATATTTTATGCACGGTATGTAGACGATACGTTTTTAATTTTTGATGGTACTATAAGACAAATCGAATTATTTAAAAACTGTTTAAATAAAATAAATAGAAACATCCAGTTTACTCTTGAAACAGAGTTTGATAACAAGATAAACTTTCTAGATTTAACCATCACTCGGCAGATGAATAAACTAAAGTTCAACATTTATAGGAAACCGACTACCACTGACACCACAATACACGCAGACTCTCGTCATCCTCTTTCACATAAAATGGCAGCGTACAATAGTTTCATTCATAGATTATTGACAATTCCTTTGGATGATAATGACTTTCGTGATGAGCTAAATGTCATAAAATATATCGCGGTTGCCAATGGTTACAATAGTTTAACCATTGACAAACTGTTGAGAAAACATGAAAAAAGAATGCTTAAACCCCGAATAAACAACAACAAGCAAAACATTTTTATATCTACTAATTACACTAGCTTTATGCCTAAGGTTTTGTCTTCTATAATGAATAATAATAGTTTCACTATGTCATTCAGGACTAATAATAAGTTACTGGATATTCTCAATCCGAAAAAACACACGCCTCCAGAAGAAAAAACTGGCATATATAAGTTAACATGCAATGATTGCGAGTGCTTCTACATTGGACAGACTGGGAGAGGTTCCCTTAAACGATTTCGAGAACATTTACCTAAGAAAATAAGAAACATTGACAACGTCAAATCAAATTACGCCCGACACCTGACTTCACACAATCATAATTACACAGATTTTAGTTCCAATTTAATACCGTTACTTGTGTGTAAGAAGGGCCGTTTCGTGAATGCCTTGGAGGAGTTTGAAATTTACAGTGCATATGCAAACCAAAAGAGTCGCGATATCGTGTTAAATGACCACCTGAACTTTGTATCCAACCGATTGTACGATACCGCCTCGAGTCTGCTCGCTGGGGCTACGATAAGGTAGCAAGTAGCAACCGCTCAGTGGCAGAATGAACTTGAACGGGTGCGCACCCAAATCCGCGTACGGTTCACATGCAAATTTTTGAAATTTTTACTTCTTAACGATCTCGCAAGAGTGATAGTTTTACCTTTTTAATATCTGATGATGGAGCATAAGCTATGAAACGCGTCATAGACGAAGTACAAGAAATCACACGGCGGATAATTTAAGGTAAATAATTTATTATTTTATTACATTATGCTTATAAGCCAAAGCCTCAGACGCAACGTTACCACGTTTAATGTTCCGGAATTCTACTAAAGCCGGCCATGTCAGGGTGCATCAAATGCTCGATAGATGCTCTCTGGCATCCATCGTTTCTACAAACCTGCTCTTCTCCACTGTTCGCCGTAAAACTACATTATAAGTTACTCTGCTGGTCCATAATATTCGGAGCTCTCGACGTCGACACCAAATTTCGAAATCACATCATTGTAAATGCCCGCAAACAATTAAAAAATTACACCGTAATGTCAAAACGGTTAAGGGCCAGTGTCTTAAATCTACGCTAAACCTTACTTTGAATTCCACCGCTTGTCTACATCAGCAAAAAGAAAAAAAATTAATTGACCGGATAATTTTAACGATGAAGGGTTTCTCAAGGAACAGTCAAGGATAACACAAATTTTAATTATTTGTGCCTACGTTTTGACACTCTTTATTGCCATCATCAGGACAATTGTTGCTGAGTTGTTACGACGCCAAACACACGACTATGATTTGGTGTCAGTTGTGTGTTTGGTGTCGTAACAACTCACCAACAATTGTCTTGATGATGACAATAAATGCTGTCGAAACGTCGACACAAATAATTTAAAACTTGTGTTATAATTGTTTAACTGATACTCGCAAACCCTTCATCGTTAAAATTTATAGATTGAAGGTCACTACGAAATTAAGAATTCAACCAAATAATGTCATTTAATGTGTAAAGTTTGCCCTCCATTGCATATGAAACTACTAATTTATGAAACTTTAAAGAGAAAATACATTTTGTCGGAAGATAAATAACTACAAGCAGAATGATCACAAATGTCTTCATTAAACTTCAGATAATTAACTAACGGCCACGTGGAACAAAATTATGTGGAAATAAAAAAAAATGAAGTCGATTGTTTATCGCATTTTATATCTGCTGCTTATGTTTCTGGCGTCGTCGGAGTCCTGCAATTTGGCTTCTGTTCAGCAGAATTAAGCAAAGTTCTATAAGTAATGACATCGTTTCGTTCGACCCCCTTTGGGACAATTATTTATAAGAGTAATTCTTATTTATAGGCAGAATCTTTCTTATTCAGAAAACCTTTTTTCTGTCGATTAAGGTTTTGCTCCGTGTGTATTTACTAGGTTCATGAAGCTCGTTACCGTCTTCGCTCTGTGTATCAAGCATACATATGTTACAAGTTCCGTCTTTTCCTTGATGGCGTCTTCGTTCTGCTCTATCTTTTTTTATCCAGTTTTTACTTTCACAAAGTCTACATATGTTTTATGCTGACTATTCTATAGGTTTTGATTTAACATTTCCATTCCCAGTGAATATTTAGTTTCTTGGATTTCGTTGTTCATGACGTGTCCGTTACTTAACTAAATATAATTATTTCGCTACCGACTCGGAACACAAAATTTTTTATGGGTAAACACGTAAACGTTTTACCTTATAGCCTTAACCGATTTTCGATTTTAAAAAGCTTCTTCAGAGGCTACCGCTGGGAGCACTGTCCGTCTTGTTGTTGGCGACGGTATCGAGTTTTCACACCCCCCACACACAATATCGATCTTTCAAAACTCGATACCGTCGCCAACAACAAGACGGACAGTACTCCCAGCGGCAGCCTCTGAAGAAGCTTTTTAAAGCGAAAACCGGTTAAGTCTATAAGGTAAAACTTGTACCCATAAAAAACTTTGTGTTCCGAGTCGGTAGTGAAATAATTATATTTAGTGAATATTTAAAGTTTTTGTTAAAATTTTTTTTCTTATATTAACACTTTAGTTGTAACGTTTAATTAATGTTTAATACTTTAGAACTCACGTCTTTCTTTTTTCTTATACTTTTTTACTTCGCACATTTAATTTCACCTTTGCTCTCAAAAACTGATATTAATTGTTTTCGTCTTTCTTTTTCTCCTTTCTTTCTTTCTTCTTTTTCTTCTTTCTTCTTCATCTCCCTGCATCCATGATTGGGCTTTGTCTCGCTTTCCGATTTCCATTTACAAGTCATGTCCTTATTTCTATTTTCGCTTTAGATTTATAAATTAAATTTTGTTTAAGGAGTCTCACATTCTTCACGCTTGTTATAGCCTACCATTCTTGAATCTAACATTCTAAGAGTTGTTTCAAACGTTGTTTATATGTTTATACTCTTTAATGTTTCATTCAAGTTAACAACTTGATTCTTACTTGATTTGTAGCCACCAGTACCAATTTAGGGCGTAAGGAAAATGATCCCGGAACTTTAGATTATTCCAATATTACAGGCGGTAGTCTAGTTGGATTTATTCGGTTGTAACACTCCGTATAAATTGTTATAGTTTTATGTTTTTCTTATTTGATGGTTTCGTAACAGCAAATCGTAAGGTCTACAATCGACCAACTTTCCCGGTAAAACAGATACTAAGATGCGGATGGGAACGTAATATTGATGTGTACCAAATTGTTGTGGACTTTAGCCAAGCGTATGATTCGATTAATAGAGACAAACTCTACACCATAATGCATGAGTTTGGAATACCAGACAAACTGGTAAGATTAACGCAAGTGACCATGCAGCAGACTGAAGCCCAAGTAAAAGTGGATAGCCAACTAACTGAACACATAAATATGACACGAGGACTAAAGCAAGGAGATGGGTTAGCCCCAACACTATTTAATATTGCATTGCAATACGTAATTAAAGGATTATCAATAAATAGCTCTAATCTGTTAACAAATAAAACTGTACAGGTAGGCAGGCTGTACAACATTGAGATAGAGGAGGACACAATTGAAGTGGTGGACAATTTCACGTATATCGGAGTGAACCTAGCAAAGACTGGATCAGAGAAGCCGGAGATCCAAAGACGGACTACCATGGCTAACAAGGTATACTTCGCATTGCTGCCATAATTTAGGTCTGGAGATGTGCACAGGGAAACAAAAACGAAATTATATAGGACTGTCATCAGACCTGTGTTATGCTACGGGTGTGAGGCATGGACAATTACACAGAAAACAGCCGACACAGTAGACACCTTTGAAAGGAAAATCGTCAGACGCATTATAGGCCCAATACAAGAAAATGGCTCATGGCGACTGAGATACAACAATGAACTATATCAAATATATAAAGAGATACCAGTCTCAAAATTTATAAGAATGCAAAGATTGCGTTGGGCCGGACAAGTTATGAGAATAGAGGATGGCAGGAACCCCAAAAAGGGCTCTGTTGGGTACATGGGAGGGAACGAGACATAGAGGCAGGCCAAGGAAGAGGAGGGAAGATGGCGTTGCAGAGGAAGCGAGGGACATGGGGATAAGAACCTGGAGAAGGGCTGTAATGGATAGAGTAGAATGGAGGCGAAGATTTGTGGAGGCCAGGGCCCGACTTGGGCTATAGCGCCATAGGAGGAGGAAAATTGTAAATAAATTGTTATAGAATATTATGTTTTTCTGCTGCCTTGCAGTTGGATGTTGAGGAAGGCAAGCCTGAAGTCGTGGCCTGTAAGGAGGCAGCCCACTCACATGACTTACCCATCTATAACCCGGTACCCTACAATTGCTTAATTAATGTACCTTCTCAGAACCTTCAAAGAAACAGCCTGACGCAGTTAATAGTCAAATTTGAAACTGCAGGGCAATTTAGTAATCTTTCGTAAAGGGTTTCACAGATGACGCCGATAAAGCTGAACCAACAACACAACACAACAGACACAGCCGAGCTTTATAACACGAGTTTCACACAACTCTCCCTCCCCCCCTCTAGAAGAGCATGTAGTGCCGGACCGACTGAAGGTTACCAAGGAGACCAAATAATGACACATTATCTCGTTTAAATAAAATATTAATATATATATATATTTATATTGTTTGTATCTAATATTATGTATTTAAAACCCCGAACGTCGTGTGTAAACTCACGTTATGCAACTGCTGATAACGCAACGAGGTACTATAGATTAGCTGGCAATAACGATACTGAGTAACCTTTTAAAATGTGTGAATAAATTTTATCTGTCGTCATGGAACCATCTATGACAGGCATTCATATATAAGTTATGCAGTCAAAAAGAAGAGAAGAAGAAAAAGAAAACGGAAAAGACAAGAAAGAAGAAGAGAGCAGGAGAAGAAGAAGAAGAAGAAGAAGAAGAAGAAGAAGAAGAAGAAGAAGAAGAAGAAGAAGAAGAAGGAGAAGAAGAAGAAGAAGAAGAAGAAGAAGAAGAAGAAGAAGAAGAAGAAGAAGAAGAAGAAGAAGAAGAAGAAGAAGACAAATAAACTTAATTAAATTTAAACAAAACAACTTACTGTTATGCTACAGGAGGAGCAATAGTATAGTACTCCTCGTTTATCAACGGACATAATTTACAAGTCACCAGACACCACAGAAAATGTTATGTGTTAAATTGCTAAAGGTTAACTTCATTAAATGTGAAACGTCTCAAAACACACACACGCATTGCCTGCCAGTTAAACGAATCACCAAGTTTTCAAATCTGTTAAAACAACAATACAACAACATAAGCGACTCTATGCGCTGTAAGGTATTAAACAAATTTTAATTGAATCAAGCTTCATTGTATCTCGTAATATTTACTTAATACAGGTGGGTCTGAGTCATCGGAACCATGTGTTTAGAAATGCGCCGATTTTAATGTTTACTATGATACAGTCTGCAGCAGTCAATAAAGACAATGGATTGTTATTAAGACACCGCGGTTTTGCGACCGTACCACAAAATGAAGTTATACATACACAGTCACGAGGTCAGTAGTATCTTTTCAAACGGTAAGCAAATTGTGTTCGTATATTTGAAAACATACTTTTTACTATTACTAAATGTATTACTATTGTTTACTGAATCATTTTTAGTATTAATTTTAGAGTTAATATTTCAAATACGTTTGGTATACCGGAGCAGTCCTCTCTTCCGTATGCTAGTGGTAACTATGTAGCAATGCTAGGAATGCATTTGACAGTGTAATAAAAATTACTTTGCTGTGATAATAAAATAAAACTGTTTCAAATTTGGTGTAAATACAAAACAGGATGAAAATATTCCAAAGTAATAAGTGTGTGTGAGTGTGTGTGTGTGTGTGTGTGTGTGTGTGTGTGTGTGTTGGGTGGGGAGATTCGGGATATTTATTCGTGATAAGCTCATTCGAAAATCTCCCTGGTTTAGGTTGTGTGTTATGTTTTGGGAGGATCGTGTAGGCGTATGTTTGCCGTAGCAGATTTAGCGTTACCCAGGGTGCACCAACTAGGAGGTACTGCTACTTTGCACTGATGGATCAATGTTACCCAACCGTGGAACTGGTGCCGGAGCATATTCTAAAATTTTCCAAATAAGCTGTGCTGTGGGACTGCACTCCAGCAACTACGACGGCGAAGTCAAAGCTATCCAAATGGCCGCAGAACAACTAGCTAAATGCCAAAGTATCCAACTAAAGCGAGTCGTCTTCTTTATCGATTCTCAAGCCGCCATTGTCGCACTAGCTGAAAACAGTCCCACGGACTGCATCTTGACGCTCCGTACACGTGAAGTTCTCGCTACCCTCATACATGGCAACTGGGTTGTCCACCTACAATGGATCCCCAGCCATATTGGTGTTAACGGAAATGAAGAAGCGGACAAGCTTGCAAAAAATGGAGCCCTAATGCAGCAACCTGACACCCCCACTAGCCTATCATCGGCGAAATATCAGATTGACATGGCCGTAAAGAACTACCTGAAACAAATACATACAGAAGCCGGCAGAGGCAAAAAGTGGGAGTCTCTTCTTACAACACCAATTTCACGAACCCTCAAGAGATCGACTGCGGTCGCGGAGTTCAGACTATGCACTGGCCACGACTACCTCCAAGCCCATTTACACCGATTCGGCCTGGTGAATTCCAACATCTGCCCGCTGTGCAATGGAGGAATGATGGATGGACAACACCTGCCTGTCTGTCCTGAACTGGCGAACTTGCAAACGCGAACTTTATCCTGTCTGTACTGGGAGGCTCGCCGCCGAATGGCTGAACTGCCGAGAGCGGGGATTGGATAAAGTAAAGTAAGTAAAGTAAGTAGGTTGTGTGTTTCAAAACTTAAAGGTTTAATACCTAAAAACGTTAGATAATATTTTTACTTGTAACAAATTACGACACTCAAGTACTTAATTATATTACTGTTTTCTTTTAAAAACTTAGGATACAATTATTTGGATTTAAAATGTACACAATTATACAGTTATATATTTGAAACATAATTTTATTAGATAGGCCTACGAGGTCGCATTAGCATGAAATTGCTCAAAGCGCCTCTCTCTCTCACTCTCTATTTCCTTTTCCTTTCTCTCTTTTAAAAAAATCAACATATGCCTAATGCGGAAATAGTGATATTATAGAACAGAATATTCAGACATTGTGTGTGAAGAGATTAAGGAATGTTACTAAAGCCAAGCTGGTAATCGAATCAGATCTTGATGAAACCACAGGGTTTATAGTGTAGAAAATATGTAATTGGATACGCTGTGTGATCAAGCCATTATAAAGAACAAGGGGATGTAAGCAAGACAAAAACTGCAGAGATAGTAGAAGATGGGGTACTGAGAAGAAAGAGGACTATAGGGAAGAATAAAGTCTGCCTTGTACTTATGAAGGTGTGTGTAGGACACACGTACGGCAGAGAACAGGACGTTTAGAGGTTGAGTCCCTCACGCTACTACTACGTGAGTCTGTACTACTACTAAGGATCTATAAAAGGGAGTATTCGCACTCGCCATCTTTGTTCCGAGACTGACATAATGTTATGGTGGCGCTTGTGTATACATGAGTCGCAGTATAAGTTTGTTTTCGATATTACAAAAACTATTATAGTTTTTCGTGCCAAAAATATAATTTCAAAGTGTGAAATTATGTCCCACGTCCTTAAAAATATGGAAGTAATAGTTTTCATCTTAAAACTTACTGATTCAGACCATAGTAAGAGGAGAATAATTTTGTCTAAAAAACAACAAATACCAATCGTTACCACTTACCACTTTGTTAGGTATATATTCTCAGATTTTACTTTTATTCCTGTTTATAATAGATGGCTGTTGAATTAATGTTTACTAAACTTCGTTTGCCCAAAAGTCCAAATAAAGTTACTAAAACTATTTTTAATAAACACGAATTTACATTTTTAACTTACTTACTATTAAGTTTATATTCAGGTTTTTTTGCTTAACATTTAGTTAAAATTAATAATAAAAAGTTTAGCTTAACATTTTATTAAAATTAACAATAATGTATTTTTCATTGCACTAGACATTTTATAGTCAAAAGTATTTTTCTCGGTTAGTAGGAAGGGTTAAACTTTGTTAGTACAGGCAAAACATTTGCAAGTTACAACTTCTCACGGCCATATCTTGAAAACAACTCGTGAATTAAAACCCGGTCAAAACGCATTTTGTTTGTTATTTCGTATAGAATAATTTTGGTCCTATTCATTTTTACTATAAACTCAAACGTTTTTTAGTTATTCGCTAAAAATTACGCTAAAATCCTGTTTTTTGGGGGTAAAAATCGAAAATGTTGATTTGGAATAACTCGAAAACAACGCATTTTTCAAAACAGTTGCGTACTCACTTTTTTGCTTAGAATTTGATTCTCTATTGGATCCTGGGGTTAATTTTTTTTATCAATCACCCTTGAAAAAGGGGTGGTTCTCACCCCCAAATAAAAAGCGTACAGTTTAACTTTGTTCTAGAGTGCATATAGAACATACATATCAAATTTCGTGAAATTCCATCGACAGTCAAAATTTTGTTACGTCAAAAGCTGCGCTTACTGGACTAGAATTTCTTCGTGCTGATTTTGTTCTCGACTTTGTTTACGATCTGCGTGTATGTTTCGCGCTTGGCTGTCGCGCAGCTGATTTTCGAAAAACAGGTAAATGTGCAATTTTGTGCATTAAAACTACAGAATGTGCAATTTTATGCAGTAACCCCCAAAACGTGCAATTTTGTGCAAAATAAAATGTATGTTAAAATGACCTACACGTCCCGATTCGGATAAATAACTTGTCACTGGCCGTTTACGAACTAGCAAAAAAAAGATGCAATTGCACGTGAATCCGGGCTTTAGTTATAACATTATATTTATAATTAATGGATTAAAAAAATAAACCACCTTGTACAGTGATCTGCGTGGAACTGGGCCGATCCTAGGAGGTGGATTTGGTACGTCCAAAATCGGTATGGCATTAGGCTTCAGTTTTTTCCAACCATCTACTCGTGCCTGTTCAAACTGTGAACTATCAAAATGAACCTAAAAGTGCAAAGGTGTATTACATTTTTAGTCGTTATGATTAACATTCACAAACCTTTAAGGAACAACCATTAAATTTACCTCACACAGACGCATTCCGTTGCTTAGTATAAATTTGTCTCGTCACATATTTTGAATCCATTTTCCACATCGAATAGGGTCTGCCGGAAATTTGAATGTTCTAAACTTAGTTTCTGTTCGATTTTTGCAATTTACAGCACAACAACCAGTCATTATGATTATGAGATGTAGTACAACAATCTGCAAAACATACTACATAACATTAATAATATCTCTAACACCAGTATTTATAACCTTGTTTTCACTGACAAGTTGAGATGATTATTATACACATTCGTATGTAATACATAAATCAAATTAGTACACTAAGGTTATAACCCTGATATGTAAAAATATTAATTAATACATAAATCAAATTAGTACACTAAGGTTATAACCCTGATATGTAAAAATATTAATATTTACATACATAATTTACATTAAATAATCCAACGCACAGCGTGCTTACATTGCTCCCGCCACATTACATTTAAAAGTCTCGTAGCAAAGATGGCGGGTGCGAATACCTATATTATAGAGCTCTACTACTACAAGGATGAGTTGAAAAGTTTGCTGGGCGACGTCTGTTGCTAAGTCGTAGAACTAAACTTTTTCGATGGAAACACCTCAGAAATTTGAAATCTCTCTGTGAATGTATTCATTGTTCACCAGTTTTTGAAATATACGTATCCTGCATGTTTTGTAGAATGGACTAAATTACGAATTATTTTCAACAAAAGATGTCGCGCCAATGGTAATTGAAAAAGAAATGATAAGTGTGTTAGGAGATACTGCACCTTCAAAATCAATGGTTTGTAAGTGAACATTAAAATTTGAACGTGGTCGTACGAGCAATAAAGGTGATTCCAGCAGCAGTCAGCAGATAAATCCAAATGTGGCAACCAGTTTGAACAAAGTTTTTTAACACCAAGTCCAGTACAATACAGTATAATATTACTTCACACTATTACACTATAATACCCACGGTCATGTTAGATGGCTATCATCGCGACAATGCCATCCGCTCTGAACCGCCGGTCCTCCAACACATATGAATCTTTTTTAGTGATATTTGGAGTTGTTGCACTTTTTGGGCGTCCCTTGCAAGCATGATCTTTAATTTTTGTACATCACGTTTAAACTCAATTGTCCATTTGCAAACCATTGTTTCTGAAGCACAGCATCCCCTAACACATTTACCATTTTGTTGTAAGTTTCCATTGGCACTAGAACTTTTTTTAACAACCAGTTTAATTACAAAAAAATGTTTGATTTCAACCATTTTGCGCAAAAACACGCGTGATTTTAAAATTCATTTAGCTGCATTTACATCATAATGAAAATTAAGGTAGCTTTGTTGTGTTTGCAGAAAGCTTTGGCAGGTGTGACGTTGGGAGCGTATTTGGTGGTGACGGGATTGCCAGCTGGCGATGATGAACCAGACGGACCAGACAAAACAAGCAAACCATGTAACCGAGACGAATCAGAGAGACCAAAAAAACCAGCCTGACCAGGTGAACCAGATAAACCAAACAAAGCAGAAAGACCATGTGATCCAGAAATATGAGGTATACCAAAGAACCCAGATGGACCAGACGAACCGGACCAACCAAAATGACCATTTAACCGAGACGGATGAGAAACCCCAGGCGAACCTGATGGTGGACCAGACGGACCAGACAAAACAGAAAAACCAGAGCGATCAGACGATCCAGGTGGACCAGGCGAACCAGATAATCGAGTCAAACCAGACAGCCCAGACAAAACAGATGAAACAGTGGGATCAGGTGATCCAGACGAACTAGACAAACCGGACAGGTGAGACAACCCAGACAAAACAGACAAACCAGGTAACCGAGACGAATCAGAGAGACCAAGCGAGCCAGCCTGACCAGGTGATCCAGATAAACTAAACAAAACAGACGAGACCATGTGATCCAGAAATCCAGAGAAATTCTTTATAACAAAGAAGCCAGATGGACCAGACGAACCGGACCAACGAAACAGACCATGTAACCGAGACGGACAGAAAACCCAGGCTAACCTGATGGGGGACCAAATGAACCAGAAACTGTGGAATTATATACTGTCTATCAGCACGGACCCGACGCCGATACTAACCTACAGTATTCTGGCAAAGATCAATGTCTATGTGATTATGAAACAGAAGGCAACGAGCAGTACATACAGTTTCACCAGTACAATCGACAGAACACGCTGCTGAGCAAACAAGTTTGCCCCTTCGAAGTAGACGTCATACAACCTTGTTTTCGCACCAAGCAACTTTAAAACAACAAATAGTTTTCTAATATGTAAACACAGCTAATCCTGTTACCAACGAGACGTATTACCAAAGCGACAATACCTCCAAACTGGCGCTCACCCAGTATTGTTATGATCTTATAAAGTTGCCCTTTTATATGAGAATTATTAATTTAATAAAGAGATTATCCTTTCAGTCATTTTTTATAATTTAAAAAATATTGGTAATTTTGTTAGCATTGTCATTCATATGGATATCCTTAAAAACTTTTTCAGTATCGTTTATAGTTTTTGAAAAACTGAATGTTGTCTATTGACACAACTATGATTTCACGGCTACATTTCATGAAAAAATTTACTGATGTGACAGAAATAACAAACATAAATCACGTTATATACAATTTACTATAAATGAGACGGTCAGTAGAAAAGTTCGCGGAGCGACAACTGTAGTTTAGCGGTAATATTAAAATTTTTCGTGTCCTGCAAAATTTGTATTTTATGTAAACTCCTGTTAATTTTTCAATCTATCTATCAATTTATTTATTGTTTAGAAACTGTTTAAAGTTAACGTGTCATGTGTATTTTGAAAACCGGACAAAATCAAACATCGTGGTGGTGTGATTCTTTGTTAAAAATTGTTTAAGGCAACCGGATATTCAGAAAGAAATTGTAAACGTGTCAGGAGATGCTGCGACTTCAAAACAAATGGTTTGTAAGTAGACACTTGAGTTTAAACGTGGTCTTACGAGCATTGAAAACGTGGTCGCACTGGACGCCCAAAAAATGCAACAACTCCAGATGCAGCAGCCATCTTGCACAACGCTTTTTCACACCAAGTTCTTGAGTTAAAGTATGATCCACACGCTCATATGAGATGCCTATGACTTCAGCAACGCCATCCACTCGTCAGTCTGCAGTCTTCCAACACCCTACGAAATTGTTTCAATAATGCCATTGTTTGTTACACTTTTTGGACGTCCACTGCTGGGATAGTCTTCAGTGCTTCTACGACCACCTTTAAACTCGAGTGCGTCCCACTTTAAACGTTGTTTCAGAAGGCGCAGCTACTCCTAACACATTTATAATTTCGTTTTGATTTTCCATTGGCGCTAAAACGTTTTTAACAAAGAATTCATCACAACACAGTGTTTGATTTTGTACATTTTAAAAACACGCGTAACAGGAAAATTTCAAATAGCTGGTAAAAAGTGAGTAAATTGACAGATATATCTGGAAAAGAACAGGTGTTCACGCAAAATATACATCGTCCAGCACACGAAAGATTTTAATTCTACCACTGAGCTACAGATGTCGCTCCGCAAACTTTTCAACTGACTCTCGTAAGTGGATTTTTCTCACTTAGCGTGTAATTTAACACTTACATGTCTGGTACTTTTAAGAGAGGTAGAGTTATGGGGACAGAGAGTGATATACAGATAGACAGACAAACGGAGAGAGAGAGAGAGAGAGAGAGAGAGAGAGAGAGAGAGAGAGAGAGAGAGAGAGAGAGAGGCGGACGGAGAGAGAGACAGATACATAGACAGATAGACATATAGACAGACAGACAGGGAGAGTTAGTAGGAACTCTGCTTGCACTCTGTTTTATGTAAAGGAAAGGTATAAACTGACACTCTTGGAATCGTCAGAGGAGCACACACTGTATTACGCAACAGTCGGATAAAAAACCATGGCAACGATCCCGGCCGACAGTTTCGGTAACCTTAGTGAAGTAAGAACCTTGTTTGTTCTCCTCGGAATATTTGATGTGCCTATTTTGTTCGCGGATTTGCGTAAAGCCGATTTTGTGTCTGACAATAGACAGTAAATATCTGACAATGTTGTTTGCACATAACAAGCAAGAGTTTCTGTTTGCGTTTACTTTGAGTGGGCTTTGATTCATACCGTTTTTACCATCGCCGTATTACGCCTCGGGAAAAAGACAATTCCCTGTTTTAAGCAGTTGTTTAAAGGCCTTATAAAATTGTAAGTTACCAAGTTGACATTAACAAAAAGCGGCTATTTTATACAAATTTTGCTCTTTGAATTAACTGCCATTCTTATCAACAGACTTCTTAATCAACTGTGTAGAGGATTCAGTGATTTCAGAATTAATATTGATCAATGTTTAGTCAATGCTTAGGTAGTGAAGATAAGAAAGCTTCAGTATCTGGGACAGCTCATGAGAAATGAACAGAGATTTTACTTATTGCAGTCCATATTACAGGAAAAGTACTTGGAAAGAGAGGAGTTGGGCCACCGAGTATATAATGGCTGAAAAATTTAAGGAACTGGTTTGGCAAGAATACATCTGACTTATTCCGTGCAGCAGTACGGAAAGTTAAAATAGTTTGTATGACATGCAATATCCGAAATGGATAGGAACTATCGGAAGAAGAATGTTTAGTCATCATCATCATCATCATCACCACTCCAAGGACTAAGCCTTAGACCTACTCCGGAACCCATATCCTCTTCGATATACCGACATCTCTCTTCCCAGTAGGGCGACAGGCAGCCGCCACAAGTAGACGGATATCAGAGATGCGATTCAAGTGTTCACACCATCACCTTCCGTGGTCTTCAATCTTCTGGTGCAATGACACAATGTTTAAATCGCGTTCCTTCTCCGATCTAAGAGAGAACAACTTTGCGTACCTCTTAGAAATTTCATTTAGGATGTCTGAATCCTGTCTTTTACCTACAGTCCATGTCTCACTAGCATCAGAAATGTGGGGACAGCTACAATTTATAATATTTCATTCGGGTATCCTTCGGTGTTTTACTTTTCAGGTACCTATGAATCGTTCCACAGATACGAACTAAATCAACGTTTAGTTCTTAAGATATCTGTAATTCTATCAGTGCTTTAAAACTGTGAATCTCAATTTCAATTTTCTTCCACCTGCGACTTCTGACAGGTGCATTCCGTATTTCACCAAGGTTGCTGCTGATCCTGGAATTTGTAAACATATTCTGAACACTGAACGTCGAGATACAAAATTATAGTTTTACAATGTTATAGGCTTAACAATTCCTGTACTGTCCTTTGTACTTGCATCCATATTCACATAGGTCTATCTATAGATCTGTGTTTAATAGCCTACTGTAATACTACACTTTCATTTTCCTTGACATTTATTCATATCAACAACTTTTTCTCAACACAGTACAATTTGTATTTTTTTGTTTAGTCATGTCTAAATATTAATTCCATTACCATTAAATACTGAAACTGACTGAATCGTTGAGTTCTGTGTCAGTTAAAATATTAGTAAATTGGAAATTTATATGAGCTTCTAGTCGGAAAGTAAACGATATTCACAGTTAATACTGTTACGCCAGTTCAGAACATTCTACGTGAATAACGTGACACTTTTCACGCGTCCGTTAACGAGGCTGTTCCAAACTTTACCGGTACTCGCGCACTGTGTTCAAGGCCGCAAGCAATTACGCTGTTTCGTACTAGTGCTGACGCGTATTATGGACTATTCTGGAATGTCAGCGGGGTATAAATATAAGCATTCAGCGAAGTTTAGGGCCAGTTTAAGTGGCGATTTATTCTAGTGATGTTCGGATTAAAATCATTGTCGGGGGATTCAAGTGCGTTGAGACAGTGCGTTTCAAGTGGTGTATTAGTGAAAAGTGATTATAGTGCGGAATTCTTTTAAGTTGGCATTATTATTTGTGTGGACAGATTAACTTGGATTGTTGTACGAGTATAATCTTGTCGAACAACTTGTTGATTACAAACTGTTTAATTGTGATAATTAAAGCTGGTTTTTAGTGACTTCATCGGTGTCTTGTATTTTGTGTTCCACTGCACCATACGACGATCAGTTAGGACGTCGTAACAATAAAAATCTGAGAATCTGATGTTACTTTAATAAACAGTCGGTTTGTAAGACGTCGTTCGATAAGTTATTTATTAAGTAGGCCAACTCTTGACTTTATCAAAGCGATTAATTAGCAGGCAAATCAACTGTGACGTCGATGTTAATGGTGTGGCACATTAGTATTTTGTTTTCTATAAGTTTTTAATTTGGCTTTTTAAATTTAGCTGTAACATAATGTTGTATAATTAGCAGTTAGCATGTATAACAATCAGTACGCTAACCAGAATTTATTTTTATATTTATAAATGCTGAATTTTTCATGTTTTATATCTTATTTTTTAATAATAATACTATTTTTACAAGAACATATTGTTTATTTTGTAAATTACACAGCCTAAATGGTTCGACAGTGATGTTACTATTGTCATCAGATATAATTTAATAAATTAAAATTAAAAATTTTTTTAATCATTGTTCACAACAGCTGTTTTATATGTAGACTAAATCTAATGTTTTATATGTGTATATACAAATGTTGTATAATTAATTGTGTATATAACATAAACATTTATTATTTTATTAAATTAGTAATCATGAATATATTATCATTTTTTGTACTAATCTGAATTTTTTCTGGTTTTAATTTATTACTTGTTCTATGCTTAAATATTTCTAAATTTTCCCATAAGGTTATTTTTAAACCTTTGGAAATGTGTTTTAGTAAATTGGTATTATTTAAATTTTGAAATGTGTGTTTGTTTTTATTGAGTGTGTAGCTAAATTTGATTTATATATATCTGGTTTTAAATATGACTTACGGTGTAGATATATTTTTTTTTTAAACGGTGATCAGTTTGGATAACAAAATTTTTACACTCAGGGAATTTAATTTTAGATACTCCATTTAAATTATATACTGCTTACCAGAATGTACTCGCTCACAGAGAAGAACGCTATTATAACAGAGAGAGAGAGAGAGAGAGAGAGAGAGTAATATCAGGCAAGGTTGATGTCACACGGTTATTACGGGGCGGAGTGCAATTTCGTGTAGTGTCCACAGTATATACACTACATGTATGTACAACATGTATACATATATCTACAATACTTCACCGCAATATTTTAAGGAAATACAGTATATTGTAAGTCCATATACTATATTCTGGCCGTTGAAAACATAAAGGCCATCCATGTAGAAAAGGATATTCTAATATTTTTTCGTCTAAAAGTTTTCAATTTTTACCACCCCTTGAAAATACTGACCGCATGAGTCTTAAAAAGCTTTCGAGACAAAGGATCACACATAATATTGTTTGTACATAAACCTTTATTATTATTTTTTTTTTGTATCGGCCATCTGAGGACCACATGCCAATTTCAGTTCTTCCTTCCTTGTTCTTTTATTTTTCTCCAATATTCTTTCATCTTTTCACTATGTCACTTCTTCCTGTCTTCAGTCCACCCTGAACCTGCGTTTTCTCTCTCCTACCCTGGATTCCTTCAATTTTTAACACTTTTGGCAGAAAAATTTCTTTTTCAATTGTTTCTTCTGCGTTTATATTATTTGTTTCTAAATCCTTTTTGACATCTTTAATCCAACTTTATGTTGACTTCTTTCCCCACAGATATTTGAAAATCTGTTTTGTTAACCCCTCCATTCTATATAAATGTCCAGAAAAATTCTGGTCTTCTTTTTCTCACTGTTTCTTTTATATTTTCTGTACTTCGGTATATTTAATCATTACTTCTTACTTTCCAACCTTCTGAAGTTTTCGGTGAGCCTAATATTTTCCTAATAATTCGACTTTCCAATATTTTTAGTTTGTCTAAATTATAGCCTAATTCAAAGATAGACATCCCCTTGCATATAGGTATTCGGGTCTCACTATTGTAGCCTACTGTAATGACTTATTTTCGCATTTGTTTGTATGCACATTTATTCATAATATCTTATATTGTTATTTTTTACTTTTTATTTTTATGCATAATATCTTTAGTTATACCATATGCTCTTTCCATTTTATAAATCCTTTCTCAACCATCCCCTTGAATTATTTCCCCTAGCCACTTACATTTTCTAACACTCTCTATTCGATCAATATCTGTTAGCAGGAATTTTGGCACATTTTTAATGTTCGTGAGAAAATTTGTTCCTTCTGCAGAAATTCTTAAGCCAGTTCAACTGGCTATGTCCCCTAAAACCCTAAAAAATTAAATTGTGTTACTGCAGATGTCAGGTGTTCAGAAATTAGGCTATAGCAAAATTATCTGTAAATGCCAAACAGTTTATTGTAATATGGTTTTATTATTTTATTGACATTCCATTTTATATTTTATGTATATGAGTGTGTGTGTGTGTGTGTGTGTGTGTGTTGGCGGGGTAGCAGTAACGTGAACGCATTCGTGTCCTCTTCTACTCAATATAGCCTAGAAGCGTGCACGGTAAATGCTAATTTTATACGTGAACTTCATTATAAAACAAATCTTCATTCGTACTGAAATAGGAAGTAGGTCAGCAGCACACAAAACTGCACTTATTGTGTCGTACCCGAGGCGCGACGGCTGCTCGGAAGCACTCCAATTAACGTGTGCAATACCTGAATAGTTTGCAAAGCGTATGATGACGTCAAACCCTCTCTGTGACGGTACTCGAACTGGTTACAACAATTTTGCTCAACGATGCCAACCGCTGTAACATAAATTTCCCGTCTCCATGCATAACTTGTACCGGAATGCTGAGAACTCAATGCTCCTGTAATATTATAGAAATTGTTAGAAGTCTGTTATGATTACCTCGTACTAATCGCTATTGCAGTTTACATTAAAAATAGTTTCATAATTTAAAATCTCATGAAACACAGGTTAAGGAAACATTAAATTTTCAATCTTTTATTGTGGTGTATTTATTGCTCATAACCTAAAGATACCATAGGTATCGTACGGTATGGTACCTTTGGGTTATGAAGAATGAATATACCGCAATAGAAGATTTAGATTATAGGTACACCATTAGTAAGTGTGCATATTACAAAACTAAACGTGAAATGACACAAAAAAATGTGAAATTAATAGTCTAATTAATGAATAAATGTTGAAAGCCAAAACGGGGATATTAAAGATCCATAGAGAAAATAAATAATACGGTGACATAGAATAAAATACGCACAATTTGATAACACTATCAGCATAAGTTTGTGACGATCATATAAATTAAAGTGGTTTCAAAGTACCTTTTTATTCTGATTTCAGATTTAATGTTTATTTTTCTCTGTAACATACAAATTTTTGCAGTTCAAATGAGTGTAAATAATGTTAAAAACCTGGTAATTTAGATTTCGCAAAGTGAGGATTTTTTTGTATCAAGAGGAAACAATTGGTAACGCTTGTTATACCCCAGCAAGCATTCTGTTGGCGCCAAACAGTCTTACAAAAATGTCAACGTTATTTCCAAAAACGTATCTACGAAGGGATTTTTGGATGGTTTGTGGTAACTTGAAAGTGATTGGCATGTTGCTTGATCAACAATCTGGATATACAGAAATGCCATGTTTCCTTTGTGAATGGGAAAGTCGAGCAAAGGACAAACATTGAAAGGTAACAGACTGGCTCAAAAGAGAAAATATCCAACCGAGTTCAAAGAATATTACAAGCAAACCACTTGTACATCAGGAAAAAGTTCTTCAATTCTTCTACCACCTCTTCATATCAAACTTGGTTTGATGAACAGTTTACTGAAGAACTTGCAAGAGACAGCAGCTGTTTCCAATACCTAGAAACAAAGTTTCCAAAAGTATATACTGAAAAGTTAAAAGAAGGGATCTTTGTTGGGCCGCACATCAGAAATTTTATAAAGAATGAGGCTTTTGAATATACTATGAATCCAAGAGAAAAAAGTGCTTGGAATTCATTTAAAGAAGTTGTGAATAAATTTTTGAGCAAAAAAAATGATCAAAACTAACGTAAAATCTCTGTCTGAACATTTTAGGAAATCGGACTGTAACATGCATATTAAACTTCACTATCCCTACTCACACATCGATTTTTCCTTGAGAATATTGGTGTTGTTAGCAAAGAACATGGAGAATATTTCCACCGAGATATAATAGACATGGAAAAGAGATATCAGGAATGCTGGAATGTTAACATAATGGTCGACTATTGTTTCATGCTCAAGAGAGACGGCATTGCTGAGGTGTGCAAATCAAGAAAAAGGAACTTCAACCCACCAGAAATTAAGCTTAAAAAATAGAAACAGCATAGTGAATAGGAAAAGTAAATTGTATGCATATACTTTCTTGTATCTTCTCATGCATAATTTTATTATACGTTTTTATTGTATGTAAAATGTTCAAAATGAAATTGATATGAAGCGTTCAAAATAAATGCTATATATAATTATTAAAACAGGTTTTTGTAATTTTTTGTAACTTTTATTCCCTCTCCACAGAGGACAATAAAAAGCATAATAAAAATTGTAAATATTATGTGCTATTGAAGAACTTTACGTAGGCCTATATATAAATACATATATATAGGCCTATATAGAAAACGGTCAGCTTCCTGACACATGTTAAATAAATAGATTTGACTTTATGGCTCCGGTCGTATTCAACGTATACGAAAAATATATAAATACATTTGTCAAGACGTTACAGCAAACGACAAGTAACGGTTACAGCTAAACGGGGTAAAAGCTTCTTTTTATCTACAAATAAATCAGAGTTGTTTCCTAGACGACTCTCTGGGGAATCACAGTATCACGAAGTGGTGGGTATCGTAGTTGGTCGCTTCCAGCAGCCCACTCTGTTTGGTATGATTTTATTTATGAACGTATTAAATAAACGCCTAGTGTGTGTTGCGTTTATAAAACTTTTATCAAAACGCGGTCTCAGCCTTTAAGGGTGGAGGACAAATAATAACATTCTCGGCGGCTCATAAATAAAGCTTGTAAACCCTCCTTGTGAGCTTGTACAGTATCTACTTGGGTCTTCCTCTTGTAAACCAGTTTCCGTTCAGGAGATCGATTGGGATTATTCCTGAGACGACAAGATCCGCGGACTCCGAAACCGTGAGCGTGCCACTTCGCTGCACTGCTGACATGTGTCGTGTGTATTTCTCGAGTTCATCAAACTATGTGTATGTGTATGAGTGCATCACCCCATATCTCCGCACCATAAAGTAGTAATGAATCTTAAACGACATTAGCAACCGTCGCTTCGAAGGTTTCGACCCACTACTGCTACTGCTGCTACTACTACTACTACTACTACTACTACTACTACTACTACTATATTTTATGCACTCTCAGAGGAAACTGTCTATCGCCTCGTATGTGGTAGTCCCATCGACTACTAAAAAGCACCCCTAATTCAGGCATTATTATCCATCCTGGAATTGCTTTGCGTATTATTTCAGGATGAAGCCTACTGCACCCTTACTGGGCTTCTTCTAGTTGTCGCTTATGTGCTACTACGACCTGTGTGCAAGTTGGGTCTGTCTTTTCTTTTCTCGTAGGGCACACTAAATAAATATAGAAATGCGATCCCATTCCGCCTTGCCACAAAACATATTTTCAACTACACCGTCATACGTGAACTCCCGAGCTATCCTCCACCTTCAGTGCCATTCCCAGCCACCGAGTTCCATCTCCAGTGCTATCCTTTCTCTTGTGAATCTGATTCACTTGAGAAAGGTATGCACGGCACCTTCATGAAAAGAGTCAACGTACTGGTAAATTGCTGAGCTTTACAATTTTCCCATTCTGTGAAAGTAGGCGTTAAAATTGCTGTGACAATCGAGGAACTGTGTCAAATGGTGATTATTCTTACCGTGATGGCGGTCAATCTGCTTCCTCCAGTTTCCTGAAGTAGGAGCCGTGCGGTCAATCTTCATCCGTCTACCTTATTACAGCGGTTTTGCCAGGTCCAGAGATGACTGTTCTGGCTTCATTCTTTGCAGCATCTCTTCCATTTTATCTCCTCTTTCGAAGAGATGCGTTTGCTTTTGACTCAAAAGTCTATGGGCACTGTCGGGTAAGTGGTTGCTATTCAGAGGGCTTCTCTTCTCTGCACCGATGCCATACGTCTCCTGAATTTTTCAATCTTTAGTTCATCGTCCCAGATTTCGCTACCGTACAGCAGGATAGACTCCGTGATTGCCATCAACAATCACCTTTTTTTGCTTGCAGTAGGACATTTGCCAAAAGTCTGCTGATCTGTGTCGTGATGTGTGCCGCCTTATCAGCTACTACTAATAATTGTACTATTAGGATTAAGAAAATATAATAATAATAGTCGCATAATGTAGTTGAGTAAGAAGCTAGAACTTAATATAATCGACTTATGAAGATCGTTCCCTTAGGAAGACGGCAGTAATTTAAAAAGTCCAGGGAACGAAATGAAGTTAGGGGAAGACAAGTGTAATTAGAATAATTGAAGAGTTAGAGACCAACAGATGTACAAGTAGAGTAGGTCATCTAATCTCTCCAGACACATCATCTTTTTTATGGTTTCAGGCTTTAGCGGCCTGTTCCTATTCCACAGACTACCTTTTCGTAGGTCTACCAACTTTTCTTCTACCTCTAGGTTGTAATCTTTCGCCACCTTCTGTATTCTATTTTCCTTAATTCTATTGATGTATTGAATCTATTTTCTTTTGTATTCTTTAATCATTTCATTAACTGCAAAAATATCTAAATCATTTTTTATCTCCTCATTTCTTATATGATCTTGCCTATTACATCTTTTAACTGATCTCAGAAATTCCATTAATGATGTTTATATCTTCTGTTCATCTTTTTTCTTTATGACCCAATTTTCAGAACCATACAGTAGTGTAGGAATTGCCATTGTTTTATAAAATTTTATTTGGGTTTCTTTTCAACACTTATTTCTCAACGGTCTCAAAATTCTACACATTCTCCTTAAGTTCGTCACTTTATTTTCTATATCTCTATCTAGATCATAAGTAATGTCACGACCAATATATTTGAAATGTCTTACTTGTTCTATAGGCTACATGTGTTGTCTATGCATATTTTGGTCCGATCCGGTTCATCTCTTTTTGTCAAGACTTTTGTCTTTGATTCAGATATGTTACAGTAGGACATTTTCTTATTTTATGTAAGATGTATATTGCTCGCTGGAGAGCGTCTTCTGAAGTTGCGAATATAGCTTGGTCATCCGCGAAGAGAATGGTTTTCAAGCTTTAATTTCGGTGGATTTTAATAACGTGAAGGGATTGTTGTTTCCATTTTTTGAGGAGATCATGTAGATAAAGTTTAAAAATAATGGTGATAGATAGCAACCCTGTCTTAAGCCTTGGTTTGTTTCAATCGGGAAAGATTCTTCTCCGCCATCTATGATTATCGTGGTGTGTGTATATAAACTCTTTATAGCCTGAACTAGGTGTTGTGGTATATCTTTATTTTCAAATTTGTCTCATAACTTCGGTCCAGTCACTCTATCAAAAGCTTCGTTGAAATCGATAAAGGCGTATGTTTTTCTAAATTCTTTTCACGTCGTTTTTCTATCACATGCTGTAAGGCAAATATGCAGTATATGCAAGACTGTCCTATCATAAAACCATGCTGTTCTTCCACTAAAAGCGCTTCTGCTATGTTTTGTAATCTTGGTTTTATAATTCGTATAATTTATTAAACAAATTTAGGAGACTAATACCTCTGTAATTGTTGGTCTCTTTTCTGGCTCTAGACAACTTTACGTTTATCCATGGCAGTATATGATCATAAGTCATAAGAGCTCTCTCGTCCTGTCCAGTGCCAAAACCGTGGCACATTCTAAACTACTCCTCTGCCTTCTTCTTAATGCCAAACTACTCTTCTTGATATTATCCTCCTATTTCGTTCTGGGCCGTCTTCTTCCTCTTCTGCCTTCTGGTTTTGCCTCCCATGCTCGTCTAGGGTACCTTTCCTCATTCATCCTACAGACGTGGCCAAACCAATGCAGTTGCCAGCTTTCAATTTTATCACTTAAAGAGAATATTTTCAAATTCTTCCGGATGTTAACGTTCCTCACCCTAACTCTACGAGTTTTCTTCTCAATTCTCCTCAGAAATCTCAACCCCATTGCTTGTATTCTTTTCTTTTGTGCCTGTCATTCAGAGTTCATGACTTGCAACTGTCCCTCAATGTTGGAGTACATAGCCTACAGATTTGTATACTGCCGGATTGGTTTTCTGTGACACTTCGCTTTTCCCAAAAACTTCCTGCTGATAGTACCGAAAAGCTTGCTTGCAGCTGAGATTTTCACGTCTAACTCTGACTCAATTCTGAAACTTGAGACATCTTCACTGAAAACGGCATCTAAATATTTTAATGTCGCCACTTGTTCAATTTCCTTACTGAACTGATATATTGAATGTCTTGTATTGTATTCATCCTGGTGAGGTTTAATACATCTAATTATAATTTAAGAAAATTAAAAAGTTTCCACTAGCAAGTGTTGTCATCAAACAAAAAATAAATAAAAAAAATATTCGAATCGTGGAATATTATAAAGTCAAAGTGACACTTTTTCAATAATTTTTGAAATTAACATCCGGGCTATTGGGACATGGTATATTATAGTTATCATTCTGAAATATGGTATTTTGAAACGTATATTCTCTTGTTCATCATATTGTTACGACGGCCTCCTTGATCGTCGTATGGTACAGAGAAAAAAAATAAAAGACACCAATGAAGTCACTAATCGCCAGCGTTAATTATTACAATTGACAGTTTGTAATCAACAAGTTATTCAACAAGATTATACTCGTACAATAATTCAAATTAAATTTGTCCACACACAATAATAACGTCAAGTAATAGAGTCCCGAACAATAATCACTTTTCACTTTTCAATAGCCACTTGAAACGCACAGAGTAATCGCCCGAAGTAAACTGAAAACTAAACGGCAAGTGTGGGCTATTTATAGTCCCCAGGGTTCCATAATACGCGTCCTTAACAAGCATATGAAAATTCTAGAGGATACTTCAGCGCGGCCTTGGCAGAAACACGCACCGCCAGGGCTAGTCGAGAAGCTTGTAGAACGACACCATCGCGCGAGAACATTCCCCATTACATAACAAATCGTTTCATTTCGACAAAAAGTACAGATGCCATAATAAGGTATACAACAGGATATATTTGTTGCAGTATATTAAATATCGGTATGGAGAACCATACATGACTTCCATGTTCTAACATTTATATTTAAAATCATTTTCGAAATAAAATATGTCCATAGAAACTACTTCTTTCTACTTACTGCTTCAGCCTTAACCACAGTACTGTGGTCACTAACGTGTACCACCTCACGTTATCGCACTCGATTTTCACTGATGATGGAAGTCGATGGCACTGACGAAACGTCTGGTTTTGCAGAAAAAATTGGTCTACGGCCAAACAGGACGGGAAGGAATTTTAACAACAAACAATTTCTTTGTTGCCGATAACATAGTACATACCGGTATATAAAAAATTATCCCCTCCCACTTCAACTATAATTTCCATTTATAGAAAATTACCCCCACCCCATTCAACTAGCCTCTTCATTTATAGAAATTTCATCTACGTTTCTACAGTGGATTATTAAGATCTCCTTATCACGATACTTTATTTATCAAAATTAAGTACTTTACTCTTATTACAACAAAAAAAGTTTCTGGTAAACTACCCTTTCCCCGTAACCGATTTTCACCAAAATCAATAGGCCTTGAGTCCTCTACAACTTGGGCGCAATATGTAAAAATTATTTGATTCTGTTTCAATTTATGGCAGTTATCGTTCGTCATGGAAAAAAATTTTCTTGTTACAACATAAAATGTTGCAGGTAAACTACCCCTTGGCCTTAACCGATCTTCACCACAATCAACAGACCTTGAGTTCTCTACAATGTAGGGATGTATGCAAAACATTATTTGATTATGTTTGAATTTACGGCAGTTATCGTTCGTCATAGAAAAAATTACCCTTGTTAAAACATAAAACGTTGCCGGTAAACTACCCCTTTCTCTTAACTGATCTTCACCAAAATCAGAAGATCTTGAGTCCTCTACAATTCAGGACTGTATGCGAAACATTATTTGATTCTGTTTGAATTTGCGGCTGTTATCGTTTGCCATAGAAAAAAATTACCCTTGTTAAAACAAAAAATGTTGCTGGTAAGCTACCCCTTTTCCTTAACCGATCTTCACCAAAAACAGTAGGTCTTGAATACTCTACAATTCAGGATTGTATGCAAAATAATAATGGATTCTGTTTGAAATTGCGGCTCTTATTGTTTGCCATAAAAAAAATCTACATACAGACATACAGGCAGACAGGCACACACAGAGACAATTTTAGAAAAATTACTTTTTTTCATATTTTGAGGGTAGAACAATCAGATTCTGCAATTATCTCGAACACGATTTTTGTTGCCATCACCATACTTCCATTTCATTATGGAACACGGAAGTAAAAGGATAGTACTCAGGCTACACAGAAAGGTAACACTCACTGTCTCACGCTCTAGTGGATGTCTATTTCATCATCATCATCATCTTCAAGGATTAAACCAAGGATGGTTAGTTCCAGTCTCAAACAGGCAAAGATTAGAGCTGGCCACTCTAGGGCTTCCTCGGACTTCCCACAGCCCTCCGTCCCCTCGGCTTATTGTTCCATAGTTGTTTGAGGATGCGGCAGTCATCCACTCGGCAAAGATGTTGCCACCAATTCAGCCGATACTGGGCGATCCTGTCGAGTATACTCATAATATTCAGTTCCTGCCGTATAACTGTGTTTGTTCTATGACCATGGAGAGTATACACCTGCCACGTGCATGAGATATCTCATTTCAGCCGCTTGAATACAACTGGCCTGGCCTTTCGTTAAAGTCAAGTTCTCAGACCGATAAAGAAGTGTTGGGAAGAGCCATCACATTGTAGAATTTTAGGCGTGTTCCTTTACTTGGTGACTTAAAGAATTCCCTTAACGGTCCCGCACATAACGTTGAACGTATGCAACTTATTCACAACGTCGCTGCTTATTATAATACACACTGTAGCCCACATATTCAAAATTGCTAACGTATAGGGATGTCTATTTTATACAGAAAGTGCCTAGTAACACAGCAACACGAAGCAGCCAACATACAGATACCTTTCGATCTGCATACACACGCACATGCACACACACACACACACGCACACAGTTTCAGTAGGAGTGTCATCAGTTAATGGCATATGGCAAGAGTGAGAGAGCTGCTAGATAGTTAAGACGTGTGTGGGTGTGGGGGGGGAGGAGAATAAAGACGGAGAAACTGATAAAGTAAGACACGTTCAGAGTTGGCATTCGGGGTGCACGAAAATGTAGTCTCGTGAGACCAACACAACAGATAGGAAACTGGGGCGCGACAGATCTCTAAGTACTGTGACAAACGTCACTTCCGGAAACCAAGCTAGTTGCCCTCTGGGGCATCGTAGTTCAACTTGTCTCAACTTCAGAGTTTCTGTTTGACGATCGCTTCACTATGACATACGTACCCCATCTTTCATATATTTCATTTTCCCCGCGCGTGTGTATGTTGTATGTCTGTGTGTCTCTGTCTGTCTCTATGTTTGTGTGTTTGTCTGCTTTAGCGCACTTGAGTATAGGTCATCGTACTGTTTGTCCGAGTCATGGAAGGCCGGAACATTAAAAGTGGCAACGTTGCGTCTGAGGCCAATAAGCACAGTGTAATAAAGTAGCTAAAGTGAACATGTTATATTTTGATTTAACTTCATAGCATTACTAAAATCATGAGTAGGCCTATTTATAGCTAAATCTAAGTTACTACACTTAGCACTTAGTAAGTTACTACAGTGTTTAAATAAAGAAATTAGTGAATTAGTGTAAAGCCTAATGAATTAATTTTGTTCGAATTATTGAATTCGTATCATATGAATGAATAAATTAGTATATTTCTTAAATAATATAACAGTATTTTACATAAGAAACTTAATTAGGAAAAATTGAATTATAAAACTGCTCTTAACACGCAATTAAATTTAACGCGATTTGAAAATTGAAATGCATAAATTAGGAAATTGTCTAGTCGGCCTCAAATATTAGGTAGTTCCAGTGTTGCCACGTTTAATATTCCGGCCTTCTACTAGAGCCGGCGATGTCGGAGTCAATTCCATATGTTTGGTGGTGATTTGGTTCGCGTAAATGTTTACTTAGTCGATCTCGATTACCGAGTGCATAGATCAACTCGAGCCACTGCCTAATTCTTCCGGCTATTATCTCATAATGAAGTCGGTAAAGCATGAGCACTTAACTTTTACCAGTATACACGGCCAGCACGTGACCTATTTCAGGAACCACGAGTCGAGATTCATAAACTATGTTTATAATAACTATTGTTTATAACTATTATTAAAAAAAAAACTATCATATCTACAATATCATTTATTTATAAGATTATTTATTTAAAATATTTTATTGTTTAATCAACTATTCTTTATTATTAATTTTTTAAGGTGATCCCTAAGTTTTTAAAATTTTTTTCCTTAGAGACCTGCTTTCTCCCCTCAGGTATCGACGATCACGGGACTGTACTGTTACGACGATCTACTTGGTCGTCGTATGGTACAGTGGAAAACAAAATACAAGACACCAGTTACGTCACTAATCGCCAGCTTCAATTATCACAATTAAACGGTTTGTAATTAACAAAACAGACTCTTACAACAAATCAATTAAAAATTGTTCTCATGCAATAAAAATGTAAACTGATATAAAACACAATTGTATTACAATAGTCTCGCACAATTATAAAACACGTAATATTTCGCCACAATACTACAAACCGCACTCCAATAATTCGCAACTCAAACTGGAACTGAACGTCGTCGAGTACTTGTATTTATACCCCGAGGAGGTTCCAGAATATTCGCTAATAGGCGTCTACTAGAAAACACTACGCATCAGCTTTACACTAGGACGCAATTGATTGCGGCCTTCATACAGTGCGCGGGGCTGGCGACGTCCAGAAATATCCCGCAAGCGCATGTTGAAATCACGTACGCCACAACATTCATCCGCATTCCTCTGGAACATTCGATAAACACGTAGATTGTTCTGTAATGTCGTAACACTGCCCCCCCCCCCTTAAGCCTGTCTCCTTGCAAACCGTCTCTGAAGTAATACTTGTCGACGCGATCTAGGTGGACAACTTGCGAAGGATAATTCTCCTGTTCTTCGAATTCAGTCTCGTGTGATCCGAACATCAAGTTCCCAGGGATACGAGTTTTCCGCTCACTCCCGTTGTTTTGCTGGAGTCACTCCCGTTGCGTCATGTACTGATGACTTAGACACCACTGGCTGATCCAAGTCTGTTTGGTTCTCGTCAACAACCTCTTGCGTAACTTCATCGTCAGCAAATTTTCCCCGGGCGCTTCTATTAACTCAGGAACAAACAAGAGGTTTTCCGTGACACCCAGTGTTGAGGTGTACTTCCTCTGCCAGTTCTTCTTTTATTTCCGCCTGCATTACGAAAGGTTCCTCTTGACCAGATTTGTTGACTTCTTCTTCGGCCAATGGCACTTGCTTGATTGAATGGTTGGCAGACCCTGTCATTTTAGCCATGCAAAGCTTTATCTTCTCTTGGCCAACCGTCAGGACATTCTGTCTCAAGTCCACAACGAATCCGTAGGCATTCGTAATGTCCGTGCCAAGAATCACTTCATCGACAATGTCTGCAACGAGCATTTAGTGGCTAAACTCGAGAAGACCCAGGCGTACACGGACGTCTATCTTTCCTAACACATTGTCGGGGCTTCCAGTCACAGTCTGTATTGTACAATAGCTAATTTGAGGCCGTCGGTTGCTGATTAAGTCAGGGCGCACAATAAACACTGTAGCGCCCCTGTCAACTGTAAATGATGTTTGTTTACCTTCCGCAAATCCATTAACGATCAGGTTTCCACTAGCCTTATGTAGTGTAGAAACTGCGTGCTGTTCTGTTGCTTTACTTCTCTAATTAGTGCAATCACTCTCTTCTCTTGGTATTTTCTTCTCCCAACGGTCTGCCTGTAGATGGCCACGTTTGCCACAGTTGTAACACTTCGAGCTTCTGTCTTTTTCCTTTGGTTCGAAAAAAATTATGGCGCTGCTGACTTCTTAAACTGTTGTTTTTTAATTGTCTCTTTATGCCGGCTGCTGTGACGATAGTTTGGTATTGGATCCGTTTGGCTACAACGGGATCGCTTACTTTGATTAATGTACGTCGACGACTTGGCAGCTTCAAAACGGAGGGCATGAACTAGAGCGTCGGAGCAATGTGATGGCGTGCCATTCTTAACACTTGTTGTAATTGACAGTCTCTGATACCGGCAATAAACACAATATGAGAAATCCACGTTCGGAAGGCCTCCGATTCTTCAGGATAAACCAATCTCGTCAGTCGGTCGATATTCGCTTCAAACTCTTGAAGGCTCTTCCCTGAACGCTGTCGCCTTGCTTTAAGTTGAACACGGTACACTTCGAACAAATGCTGGTCACTGTACCGTAATTCCAGAGCTTTTGTTAATTCAGCACATATGTTCTGGCTGTCAGATAGCACTTTCTGTATTAGTTCTGCGGCAGGCACTTTTAAAGCAAGAATTAGTGAAAGTCCTTTCTCTTTTTCCGTCCATTTATTTAAGCGAGCGGCAGCTTCAAATTGGCGAATATAAGTTGCCCAATGTGTGCTTCCATCAAATGTTGGGGCATTTGCGTACACTGGCCCTACTACAGTTTGACTTCTCTGATATTTTGAATCTTCATCATCATTTATTGATGGTATTTCTTTATCAAACATTTCTTTGACTAAATGTTCGACTTCTTTTTAATCTGTTTTATTGAATTTGTAATAGAAACTTCTAAACTTGAAATATTTGTTTTCACAAATTTTTCTATTTCAGATATTCTGTCAACTTGTTTGTTCAGCTCACCTCGTAACGAGACGAATGTTGCCGTGGTACCCTCTTGAACGAACGCCTTAACGTCGTTTGCTTGAGGACTAAAGTTTTCTTTTTCGTCTCTCTGGTGTTTCATTTTTACACTTACGTTTTTCGTCTTGCCATTTTTCTGCTTCTTCTCTTTCCTGTCTTCGTTCTTCTTTTTTGTTGTTCCTGTCTTTGCTGTAGCATTATTCGGAATGCTTCTATCATCTGACTGGTATCCATTTTATTTTTATCAACTACCTCTAACACCACTCTTCTACGAAGTGTCCTCTGGTTCCACTGCTAACCGTCCTATCCCACTTCTGACACCACTGTTACGGCAGTCTACTTGGTCATCGTATGGTACAGTGGAAAACAAAATACAAGACACCAGTTACGTCACTAATCGCCAGCTTCAATTATCACAACTAAAATGTTTTTAATTAACAAAACAGTCTCTTACAACAAATCAATTAAAAATTGTTCACATGCAATAAAAATGTTAACTGAATAAAACACAATTGTATTACAATAGTGTCGCACAATTATAAAACACGTAATATTTCGCCACAATACTACAAACCGCACTCCAATAATTCGCAACTCAAACTGAAACTGAACGTCGCCGAGTACTTGTATTTATACCCCGAGGAGGTTCCAGAATATTCGCTAATAGGCGTCTACTAGAAAACACTACGCATCAGCTCTACACTAGGATGCAATTGATTGCGGCCTTGACACAGTGCGCGGGGCTGACGACGTCCAGAAAAATCTCGCGAGCGCATGTTGAAATCACCTACGCCACAACATTCAGCCGGATTCCTCTGGAATATTCCATAACATTCGTGTTCCTCTGGAACGTAGATTGTTCTGTAATGTCGTAGCAGTGTGAATCAAACGTGGTGAGAATTTCTAGCAACACAATAATAATAAATTATTATTTACTTCTATTTGCTATTATTCAGGCGTATCTATCAGTTGTCATTTATACATTTGCACGTGTCCAACAATTTTCTAAGTTAAGTTCACAAATTACTCAGAACAACTCTTGCAGCAATGAAATAATGTCCCGCATCGTACGTGACAACAGATGTTATTACTCCTACGAAAAGCTTTTCAAATCTAGGATGTTAAGCAAACGCTGACTACCGGTTGTAACATACGGATGCGAAGCCTGGACATTGACAAGCACAAACAAGGAATATCTAAGAATATTTGATGAAAAATCTTAAGAAAAATCTTTCTACCTGCACAAGCTACACATGGATATTGCAGGATTCGAATGAACCATGAACTAGATCAACTGATTCGGGGTGCTCCCAACTTAGTCCGGTTTATTAAGAGTAGGAGGCTTGAGTAGCTGAGCAACGTAAGGCAAATGGATGACAGAAGAATGGCTAAGATTGAGACCAGTAGGAAGAAAAATTAGATGCAAACCCAGAAAGAGATGTTCGGATGCCGTGAAGGATGATTTGTGATGTGTGAATGTGAGGCGATGGAGACGGATGTGTAATGAGACGGCGGAATGGAAGGAAGTCATTGAGCAGGCTAAAACCTACGCTGGGTTTTAACGCCAGGAAAAGAAAGGAAGATTTGCTAGTATTTTTTATTATTTATTTTCACACAAACAGGCCAGCCGTGGACAACGCGAATATTACTTCATTTTTTCCTGCCAGAAGGCCCTCATTCGCACACTATGCCCCGCCTTCCTTTCCACTGTCCACCCCTTTCTCGTCTTCTTCTGACCGCAGAGAACCTCGAGATTTTGAATTTTTGTCTGTATGTATTTCTATCCGCATAGTCGTTCAAAGAGATACCCAGTTTCATCATTTCTTTTTGAGTTTTTTGGTGTATCCGTTCAGACTAGAACGTTGCCAAATATATTTGAAAATTTGTTTATTCAATCTGGACCGACCATCCGAACCATATGTCCAAAGAATCTCGGTCTTTTCCTTTGGAAAGCCGTTTCCAGACCTTCCACATTCCTGTAAAGCTCTACTTGCGGTCTATGCCTGTACCCATTTTCAGTTTTCTTGGGGTCATAAATTTTCCAAAGAATTCTTTGTTCAATTTTAAGAAGAGTTTTCAAGTTTTGAAAGCATGTTATTTTGACTCCATACATTATCACCGGCCTCATCACTGTGCTATAGTGGCGAACTTTTGCACTTTTGGAAAGCTTTTTCTTTCTATACAGTTTCCGGTTTAGAGTAAAAGCGTTTGCTAATTTGAGTTTCCTTACCTTAAAGGATTCTTTGTCTAAGGCGTTTCGAGTTATGTTTTCCCCAAGATATTTAAAATTGTTTATTATTAATTTATGTTTATTATTTTTGTAAATTTATTTCTGAAACTGTAAGTCACTTATTGATTTTAGTATAATGTATGAAGAATATACTTACATTAGTGTAGTCTGTAGAATGATCCCATATTTATGCAGGTTAGCTCAATATGCAAGATAAAATGTAACGCAGACAGAATAAATGTTAGTAACAGGAAAATTTTTATACAAAGAAATGCTTCTTCTTCTCTGAATGACTGGAAAGTAGGTCAGTGGCACACAAAACTGCAATTATTGTGTCGTACCCGCGGCGACTCGGGAGGCACTCCAATTAACGTGTACAATACCTGTGACTGAAGTATTTTACAAAGCGTATGATGACGTCAAACGCTCTCTGCTACTCCGGTACTCGAACTTGTTACAGCGATCCGTTTTTGTGCTGGCAACCTTTGCAACATAAACATCCCGCTTATACAAGAGTGCTGGGTAATCAATATCTCTGTAATGTTGCATCCCTTTGAAAACGCTAACAATCTGTATTAAAAAATTAATTCGCTCTAAATATTAAATATAGTATGCATTAAAATTCACATAATGTTTTACTTACAAAAAGTGTTGTAAGCTATTAAAAAAAATATTGTTAATGACACATTTTGTAAAACACACAATGTAGCTTACAATGGATTTTTATAAAATCGTTCGCTGTATGAAAATACGATGATTTAATAACAGTGTAGAAGAGTACATTGTAGCGACCGTGGAATTTCGTTATTGTTGCTCATGAAACTTTACGCTATATATTGCCAATCGCCTGTGAGTGCCGGCTGAAAGACCTAACAACAGCTGCACAGTCCCGCCTACCTGGCAAAGGCCACACCCCCTCCTCTACTGCTAACTCATACATCATCATCACCACTCCAAGGACTAGGCCTTAGACACCTGTTCCGGTACCCATCTCCTCCTCGGTCTACCGACATCTCTCTTCCCAGTAGGGTGATAACCCAAGGCAGCCACAGGTAGACGGATAGCAGGCATGCGATTCAAGTGTTCACAGCATCTTCTTCTGTAGTCTTCAATCTTCTTGTGCAATGATACAATATTTAAATCGCGTCTAATATCCTCGTTCCGTCTCCGATCCAAAAAGAACAACCATGCTTTCCTCATAGAAATTTCATTTCGGCTGCCTGAATCCCCTGCACGTCCCTTTTACCAAGAGTCCATGTCTCACTAGCATACAGGAATGTGGGGACAGCCACAGTTTTATAAAATTTAATTCGGGTATCCTTCCATGTTTTACTTTTCAGATACCTATGAATCGTTCTACAGATGCGTCTAAATTTTGTTAGCTTAATATCGCAATCAATATCAGTTCCAAATGAGATATTACAACCCAGATAATTAAAATGTCTGAGTATTCCCACCAAAATCTGATAACCCAAAATCTGATTATTCACGACTATCTTAGTTCTTATAGCATACCTGCCCAGAAAAGCTATTGTTTTAGATTTTGTAGCAGAGATCTGTAGCCCATAGTCTTGTGTGATGCTATTGAATGTAAATATCGCCCGCTGTAAGTGGTCTTCTGTTTACTGTCTCATTACCTTGTCATCCGCATAAAGTAGGCTACTGGATTCACATGAATATTTTGCTGAAGTGATATTCCCGAGTCAACTTTAGCTGTCCATCGCCGAAATATGTCATCCATGTAGATATTAAAAAGTTTCGGTGAAATAGGGCACCATTGTATCACACCTTTATTTGTAGGAATATCTTCTACTAATTTGCCATTCAAATCCACGACAACCGCTGCCTTCTAATATAAGCTCCTAAGAACTTTAATTAATTGCGAAAGGAAACCCCTTCGTTCCATTATACTCCAGAGTAGCAAACGTTTCACATATCAAAAGCTTTCGAGACATCTATGAATGCTAGATGCGTCTCCAGGTTAAATTCTCTTCTGTTTTTAATTATTAATTTTAATGTAAATGTGGATTAGGAATTTAATTGTAATTTCTCGCTCACTCATACATAAAGCGTAAATTCCAAACCCACACGAAAATTTTCAAACCATACCGAACTTTTCCGACTTACTACAAGCATCACGGCCTTTCATCGCATTCCTCAAAATGTTGAACCAAATTTGAGGGATGTACTTGCTTGCATGGCGCAAACGGGCTTTGATAGCCATAATGAAAGACACTTCTTGAATTTAAACTTAGTCGTGTTTACTCGCTGAACTGCTACTTGTCATGTTCCGGACGAGGCCTTTCAGGTTTCCACCATTTTTTTTATTTGTTTATTCATTAGTACATTACTGTTCTCCTTTTTTAACCTTTGAAATTTATAAATCTTCATACAACCTCCTTTATTTAAATTATATTCAACTTTTAATATTTCAATATTTTCAAGAGGGTTGGTGAATTTATACCCTGTTTCCATGAGATCACTAGCGTATAGTGAATTAATGGCCCTATCTTCTTCTCTACTTGCGTGTTCTCTCAAAGTAACCTCAAATTTACGTCCAGTTTCCCCCACATATAAGTTATCACATTATTTACATTTTAGTTCTTGTAATTTAGGTTGTTGTAATTTAAAATTCTTGTATTTTAAATTCTTGAATTTACGTTGTCCAATCTTAGACTGTTTAGCTAGTATGGCCGCGACATCCCACTGTACTCTATGCTGTTTGTCCCAAGCGTGTTCTGCCAATCTCGAGGTATTCGTTTTACCTAACTGGAAGTTCTTCAGTTGTTCAGAAACCCGAGAACCCACTGGCCTGCCCAGCGCAAGGCTGACATCACGTAAGCTACTACAGTTCTTCCTTTTGCGTCGTGACCAGTGGCGGATTATATATAACGCTAGGGTATGCTGCAGCACCGGGCACCAGGACTTCAGGTGTCAGAGAGGGCACCATCCAGCTCAACTGACTAAGCGAAGCAAAGCTTATGATCACAATATGCAATTGTTTGGTTTTCTTACACAGTTATTGACGATGGAGAATGTCTAGTTGTAATATCAAGCAAAAGCTCTTATAAACGTTTACTTAAACGATTTGAATAACGATCTTCTAATAGAAATGAAGCACTTTGTACCACGAGTAAAATTGCAAGAAAACTTTTTTTGTTATATCGTTCGAATGAAGATGATAGATTCCATGATACTACAGTTTGACCGCTTAAAGTATTAAACTAAATTATTGATTTTAAAATGATTGAAGTAAACGTATTTCCGAACATATACATTGCTTATCATCTGCTTTTAACAATTCCAATAGTTAACTGCGAATCTGAAAGATCATTTTCTGTATTAAAAGGTTTTAAAGACATATTTAGTTCAACTGTGGGAGATGAGAGATTATCTTCGTTAGTAAGGTTGAATGCTGAATTGCTCGATTTATAAAAGATTATATAAGACTTAGTTAAGGTAAAATCAAGAAAAAAGTGGATCTATTTGTATTGTTACGAAGGTCTCTATGATCGTCGTGTGGTACAGTAAAAAACAAAACACCAATTAAGACACTAATCGCCAGCTTTAAAAAATCTCAATTAACATTTTAAATCAACAAGTTATTCAACAAGATTATACTCGTACAATTGTTAGAGTAAATCTGTCCACACAAATTATAATGCCAACTATAAAGAATTCCGCACTATAATCACTTTTCGCTAATAGACCACTTGATACGCTCTGTGTAAATTGGCCGATATAAACTGAAAACTAAGCGGCAGGTATGGGCTACTTATAGTCTGCAGGGTTCCATATATTTGCGTCCTTAACAAACACTTGAAAATTCTACAGGACACTGTAGCGCGGCCTTGGCAGAAACACGCACCGTTGGGCTAGTTGAGAAGCTTGTACCACTCGTATCGAATGTACGAGAATGTTCCGTATTACGTAACACTGTCTCGCATGTTGAGTGTCACGTACGCATACAGATATTACAGCTAGACTCTATTGGGATTCTGTAACTGTAAACACGTAGTACATTCTGTAATGGGTAAGCTTAAGTACTACTATGCTCATTGTAATCACTATTGAGCTAAATATTTGTTGTAATTTTATTGTTTAATAATTGTTAATTTTCAAAATGGTGTATGCCATTTATCGGTATAAATAATGGATAAAAGGTTAGATTTTGAATCGGGGGGCGGGGGGAGCACTAGTCTGATGGCAGCATAGGGCACCACTAATCCGCCTCTGGGTATAACTTATGTTTCTTGCTGTTAGGCCTACTTGCACCTGCTAAAAACTCTCAAAAGATGGGTATAAAAACACAAACATTCAAGCAAATGGCAGTGCACATCAGTTCCAAACTCTAAAAACTAGTAAATACCTGTAACAGGGTTGTGGCCACTCTCCAACGTTAGTTAGCATATTTTTACGTAATACGGAACGTTCTAGAAGTATCTTGGCTATGCCAGCAGAGCCCAGCTGTAATGTGTCTGCGCGTCCGTACTGCTGCTACTTTGAGATGAAAGACAACTACGTGAACGTTATTATGCGTCAACCGTAGAGTCTATTCCAGACCGTACCGGTCATCGCACTGTGTTCAAGGCCAGACAGTTTGCACGGTTTGCACGGTTTGTAGGGCGGCTGTTTGTTTAACACGTCATCCAAAGCGACAGATTATTCTGGTATCTCAGCGGGGTATACAGGCATTCATCGACGCTCAGTTTTAGTGTACTTCAAGCGACTACTCAGCGCGTTTCAAGTGGTTGTTAGGAAAAAGTGTTTATTTTGTGGGACTCTATTAGTTGACATTATTATTGCGTGTGGACAAATTTAATTTGAATTATTGTACGAGTATAAACTTGTTGAACAACTTGTCGATTACAAGCTGTTAATTGTGATAATTAAAGCTGGTTTTTAGCGACTTCATAGGTGTCTTGTATTTTGTTTTCCATTATACCATACGACGATTGGTGAGCCCGTCATGACAATATATACTGACGGCAGAATGGGATTGTAGGGCAGACCAGGGCATTAAATTAAATCACACCAAATATTGTAACACTTTATTGTTTGCTGATGATGAAATCGTTGTTTATAAAGACGATTATGGCCTCTAGACGCCCATTCATCAATTGTAATTAGCGTGTGACAATCACAATATGATTATTTCAACGCAAAAGTAAAAAGTTGTGACGTTCAAAGAAGTACACCCAATATGAACAAAAACAAGTATTGACAAGTGTTACTAATAGTGCAGGTGTATCAATTTTAGCTATTTAGTTTGCGACATCAGCTATGATCAAAATAATGATTTGATTAACAAAGTTACATAAATTTCAATACTTAGGCTACACGGCCCGATATATCGATCACTAAACAATAAGTTTAGAAGGACAGAACGTTACACTTTTACAACACACAATGGCAGTGGCAGCACCCACATAACTGGCAATAACCCGAAGTTGTTTACTCTTTGAACATTCACAATGAAGCTTAGGAAGTCATAAGAATTGCTGGACGCGGTACAAGGAAAGTTAAAAATACTCTTCTTCTTCTTCTTCTTCTTCTTCTTCTTCTTCTTCTTCTTCTTCTTCTTCTTCTTCTTCTTCTTCTTCTTCTTCTTCTTCTTCTTCTTCTTCGTTCCAGAATTAGGCGACATCACCTGTTGCGGTCTCTATTTTCAAGCCATCTTTTGCGTGGTTTCCCACATCTCTTTTCCCTTTAGGCGCATATTACAAAACTGGTTGAGGTTGCCTTTTCGCTTCCATTCTATCCATATGTTCAATCCATTGCAGCTTACATTCCTCGGTTCTTGCATTTACAGAGAATTTACCCAATTCATGTCTTATCACATTGTTTCTAATTCTATTGTTCCGAGTACATCTCTTTACGTATCTTCAAAATTCATCTCTGTAGCTTGCATACGACTTGTATCTTTTTCAGACAATACCTATGTTTCGGAACCGTATAAAGGAGTGGGGACTGCCATAACCTTATAGAACTTTATTGGAGGTTCATTTCTTGTAAAAAAGTTCCTTTAACACAAATAATTGCATGTGATGGCCAGTAGGTATTGTACTCGGCATCAGATTATTATAGTGATACGATGAAATAGAACATTGTCTACTGACCCCCCCTCACTCTCTCTCTCTCTCTCTCTCTCTCTCTCTCTCTCTCTCTCTCTCTCTCTCTCTCTCTCTCTCTCTATAATCATAGAAGGCATCACCGAAACTGGATACAAGTAATGTGTGACGTGATAATTTTGTCATGATTCCAGGAAATTGTTGTTTTTAATATTAGTAAAAAGTTTAATGTTAATAAAAAGAAAGCTTCTAAAATAGTTTTCATAAGTTTTAATGTGAATGTTACCTACTGTGAAGGTAAAAAGTAGGCTATTGTTAGAAGTATGACGACTTACGGCTCAGAAGTTTGGACTACCAATAAACACACAAGAACAAAATTAACAACAGCAGAGAGGGACATTTAAAGACGGTTCGGCAAGAGTATCCAGAAGTGAAAAAATTAGAAATGAAGTTATTAAGGACAGAATGAATGTGAACAATTCAAATTATTGACTTCGTCTGAACAAACAAAATTTACAATGGTATGGATACACAAAAAGAATGGCACAGGAAAGGTTGCCAAGAAGAGTTATGGAATTGACCCCACCAGAAGGAAAGAAAAGAGGAAGACCACATATCAGCTGGATAGAAGAAATTCAGACTATATTGAGGTAAAGAGAAATTCAAAAAGAACTTTGGATTGACAAGCAGCAGTAGAAGATGAGAATTCAACCAGTTCTGTTATCTATAGTTACGGAAAACGTGTGAACATTGTACAGCCGGAATAAATAATGATAAAGTAACAAGTGACTAGTAACGTGCGTAAAGTTCAGTTTTTCTTTGTACAGTTATAAGATGGTACGGTAATACCAGTGCCGGATTTACCACTAGGGCCTAGGGCCGCGGGCTCAGAGGGGCCGCAAGCTACAGATATTTTTTTTTTTAACAGAAGTATTTTTATAAAAGTAGGGGACACTTTGATTTATTTAAGTATGATTTTTTGAAACTAAATTATTAATTTTTGTTAATAATACAAGTGGAAGACATTTCTTATTTAAATATTGCGCCCTTCCTTTTAAGACGTTGGCATCCTTGAAAACTAATCTACGCATGCAAATTTTTAACGTTGCATTAATTCCATTAACCTACACAATCACTGAATACTAGTTTACCATTAGCTTGTTGTATCTTTAGTGAAAGAATTAAAAACAATCTGGACCTATTTTTTTTAATATTTTAAAAATTATAATGTGTTATACCTAGACAATACAAAAGAAATTTTTATATTAAATTTCTGAATAAGCTTAGTTAAGTTACTCTACTTAAAAAATAAATGAATTTGCTCAATTCTTCTGCATGGTTCTTAATATTTAGAAAACGTTTGCTAAAAGAAAGCAATCCTAGGCTACTGGTTTTAAATTTGATAGTATTATCTCAAGTCAAATTACTTCTGCAGTACATATACCACTTCAAAGTCACACCGTGGGGGGGGTGGTTCAGAAAACTTGGCCTAGGCCCTCAAAAGTCTTAAATCCGGCACAGGGTAATACCAAAACAATTGCCGGGTTTACTAAAAATAAATTGTTTTTCAAACGTAACAATGATTGTGCTTATCATACTTATGGTTTCCTGTCTGCGTAATATTCATCGAGAGCTTAGAATCGCGAG
Source organism: Magicicada septendecula (assembly GCA_034769895.1). NCBI lineage: Eukaryota > Metazoa > Arthropoda > Insecta > Hemiptera > Cicadidae > Magicicada > Magicicada septendecula. The sequence goes on from CM068371.1 coordinate 3,217,557, forward strand.
CATAGAGGGACGCTGATGTCAAACGGAGCATGTTGTAAGACGCCGGTGATAACTCTGTGTGTGTGTGCGTGCGCGCGCGCGCGCGCGCGAGTGTCTGTGAGTTCCTACTTGTCGGTGTTTGCATACGGTGTACAAACAGAGTCGACAATATTGACGATGACTAAGGGTTACTTTCCTCTCTATACGGTTTCCGTGCGCGCTTTACATTCACAGACGTCACTGCTGACAACTTGCATCTCTCTCCCTCTCTCTTTCCGTTTGCAGACACAACCACATACCAGCGTACTAGAGGTGTGCTAAACTTGTATTTGAAAATAACAAGTACGAACGAAACCATTCCAAAAATATAACACCTACAAATCCTGTTACTTTACACCTATTATATATATATATATATATATATATATATATATATATATATATATATATTCCTGTATTATATAATTTGTTGTAAGAAATGAATTGAAGCTAAAAGTATCAACAGTGTCACTTTACACTGTGACTTTATTTATTATACTGTTACTCTTTAAAAGAAATAAGAAGCAAGAGGATTTATATGCCTATCTTCCTTTGGGAATACTAATTTATGTTTCCACTAGGAGTAAACAAATTGACATAGATTTAATATTAAATTATTGATTCCATTTTGGGTAGACAAATCAGTTGCAAAACTCAAGCAATGAAATTTAGAGTGCACGTAACAGCACAACAAAGAATGTCAAAAAAATTTACGTGAGATGTGCAGTGAAGTTAAAATCATCTCCGAAATCACGTCAACAAAAAGTACTATATGGCCTATCAGCCACTCTGTTGGTTATAACACAATATAATTCCCTTTTTTAAAATTTTCCAAGTTGTTGACTAGTATAATATATAATTTTCTAATATAATGTGCATTATATATCTGCATAACACGAGAATAAATGTAACATCAGTATGAATTTTTTTCATTTATTAGAAACAGCTTCGTCTCTTCGACATAGAGATATTCTGAGCCTCGATGTTTTGGTTCGTTTCGTACTTGTATGGCAATCGGGACATGCGCAGAATCAAGTATTCAGCACCAATAACTGTGACTCGTAGTACTCGTTTATTCGTTAGTTGGGTAGGGGACTCGGAACCGCGAGGCCGCGAGTAATCGGAACGGGTATTTTGACTTTTCAGTTATCGTTGAATCGGAACAGGTATTCCAACTTTTCAGTCACTGCTATATCTGTTGCACAAAAATAATAATTCCAAAATACCTGCTGTAGGTACATCGGCCCACCTCTACAGCGTACAGCACCAGGCGAGTACGACACGCTTGGATCGTTAAGCGGCTGCGCTTCAATTTCCAACCAAAACGTGTAGTCAGATTAAAACTATAAAAGAGTTCCAGGAAAATAAAGAAGTAACTGTGTTTTTGTAACATTCTTTCCTATCTTTAATTGCAAACAATGTGTAAAGATGAAATTAATTTCAAACGTTGCGTAAAAGATTTAGTTATCTGCTTGTAGATATTGTTGCGCAATACGGAACATTCTACGCGTTTCTCGGCTGTCCCAGCAGAGTCCGGCTGTAATGTGTGTGTGCGAACATACTGGTGCTACTTTGAGATGAAGGACAACTACGTAACACTTCTCACGCGTCGGCAACCGAGGTTGTTCCAGACTTCACCGGTCCGCGCGCACTGTGTTTAAGGCCGCAAGAAATAACGTTCTAGTGTAGTGTTGACGCGTATTATGGATTATTCTGGAATCTCAGTTTCAGTTGAAGTGTCGATTTATTTAATTGAGGTTTGAGTTATTGTCAGTAGATTTACACAGTGCGTCTCGAGCGGTGTATTGGTGAAAAGTGATTATATATAGTGCGAAATTCTTTATAGTTGACATTATTATTTGTGTGGAGAGATTCGCACGAATTGTTGTACGAGTATAATTTTGTTGAATAACTTCTAGATTTCAAACTATTAATTGTGATAATTAAACCTGGTTTTTAGTCACTTCATTGGTGTCTTGGAATTTTTTCAACTTTACCATTTGACGATCAGTGAGACCGTCGTAACAATATTCTTTCGTAATACGGAACATTCGCGTACAGTCGACAGTATCGTTCGACAAGGCCGCGCTGAAGTATCCTCCACAGTTTTCGAGTGCTTGTTAAAGATGCAAATATTATGGAATCCTGCAGGCTATAAATAGCCAACACCTGCCACTTGGAAGTTAGTTTCCTTCAGGCGATTACTCAGTGCGTTTCAAGTGGCTATTAATGAAAAGTGATTATTGTACCGGATTCTATTAGTTGACATTATTATTGCGTGTGGACAAATTTAAATTGAATTATTGTACGAGTAAAATCTTGTTGCATAACTTGTTTATTACAAGCTGTTAATTGTGATAATTAAAGCTGGTAATTAGTGTTTCATTGGTGTCTTTTATTTTGTTTTCCACTGTACCATACGACGATCAGTGTGGGCGTTGTAACAATAGTTTTTACACTCGTATTTGCACAGTCTTACTATCACTTTATGTAAAGTAAATGTTAATATTGGTGCGCAAAAGAAACCGTTATCCACGAAATACAACATAAAATACCAAAAAGAGGAGGAAGGAATGGGGAATACAAACGACGACACAAATGAAGAGAAACAAAGTTAAATATACGGAGCAGATCAATGTGTGTAATACAAGTACAGTATTTGGCGTTCATTACAAAAATATTATAATTATTTAAATTTTAAAAAGAATAGAGGAATTTTTTTTGGAAAAGTCTGAGTAAACTATAAACTGTGTAGATAAATTAAGATCCCGGGCTGTTTGACCGTGGTCCAGAGCTAAACTCCATAGCATAAATTTCGGCCGTGCCATCGACGGCCATCTCCAGTGCAAAATTTGAGTTTGCGCTAATGTAGGGTGCTCACATTAGAGACCACAGTACTGTAGATGGCCGAAACGTCCGGTATCGATTTTGACTCTGGACCACGGCCAAACAGCCCGTGATCTCAATTTAACGACATTGACTCCGGGCGTGTAAGCCTTTGAATATAAACTGTAGCATTGGTTTTATCCATATACGTGTATAGATCTTGTAATGGATATGCACAATGTATTAGAGAGTAAGAGCATAATATGATAGAACTTTAGACACTGTATGAATAAGTAGAGATTGCAGGTTTGAACGTTATAAATTAGTTGATAAGGAACATTGTGAAAAATGTTAGTGTTAAATATTTTTAGACTAGTAAAACAACTTTAAGTACAGTGAGATGGTGCATAAGGATACTTAGTCGCGTGCGTACTCCGCGAGTGCGAAGGTACGTAATTATTTTACAAGGTATTCATAAAAGAACAAGTCAATTCAAATAATTTTTGTGATATAGGAATTTTAAGATTTAATTTATATTAGAATAATAATAATAATAAGTTAATTAGATGTTTATAATCATACAAGGTTTTAGCTCAGTTTAAGTATCTCATCCCATACTTTTAGGCTGGGTAAGTAGCTCAAATAATTGGGAAGTTTGACAATCACTGGTATAGGCCGTTAGTGTACGTCCACGTGGGTAGACTAACAATATTAAATTCAGAATCAAAAACATGCCCAGTCAGTCGTATCCAAGCGGTTGAAATGAGGTTTCTCAGGCACGTGCCACGGTATACTCTCCATGATCACAGAAGAAATACAGATATAGGGCAGGAACTGAATATTATGAGTATACTCGACAGGACTGCCCCGCTGAATTGGTGGGAACATCTTTGCCGAATGGATGACTGGCGCATCCCCAAAATACTACGGAACTGTAGGCCGAAGGGACGGAGAGGTGTGCGACGTCCGAGGAAGGGCTGGAGTGACCAGCTCTAGACTTGGCTTGTTTACGACCGGAACAATCCATCCTTGGTTTAGTCCTATCAGATGTCGATGATGATCAGAATTGATAACATTGACGCCAACAAACGAAAAATGAAAATAAAACCTAAGTGGAGGAAATTGAGAAAAACTATTTATTCACATAAAGGCTTTTGCAATTGGAAAAAAGGTTACACCGGTTTGCAGCAAAGTGGTTAGACTAAAGCCATGTAATTTTATATTAAAGTACCATCTGAAGACATACCTTAGTATGATTTCTGAGAAAAGGAAAATATAAAGTTTATCTTTAATGTATTACTGTTAGTATTGTTACGAGAAGCCTACCGAACAACCCAGAACATTCTCCACTTCCCCTGACCAGTGTGGCAGCTGTGTTGTGACCAAGTAGGCCGTTCTAGTGAGTTCCAGGAACACTTGAAATAAGCATTAAGCTGCCTGCGTGCAGTTAAGGAGGGAAAGCTGTAATGGACCACAGCGCGGCGTGTCGGAAGCCATAGAAGCCGGGTTGTCAGTTCACTGAACCTCACTCTACCCTCAATGGTCTGCCCTTGTCATTTTCGGCCTCGGCGGGGCTGCCTTATGTTACTTGTGCAAGTGCCTTCTTTTATCAGGCGCCCGCCCTTGATACGCAACAGGCCTGTGGCGATCACCGCTGTGCGGACAGTGAGGCCGTGTCGGAGACACCAGCGACGGCTAACCGCTCCTCAAATGTACCGGGAGGTTTCTCCGCTTCAGGGCACACGACAAACCAGACTTTGGCTAGGCTAAGCACCTCACTTGTTGAGATCCTATCCCCTACCCAAATGAAAAGGAGCATACCACCCCAAACCAAGACCTTGTATACCCTAGCCCTTGAGAGAGAGATTACGATTCTTGCAGTCACCGGAGGAGTCACTCGGGCGCGGCTACCATGCAGCTACAAGCTACAATTTGTCAGTTCAGTTAAGTGAGCGATTTTCGCTAGTGCGGATTGAGTGTTGTCGAAGTGAAGTAGTATTGTTTTAATAATTGTCTGAAACTCTATTAATAGACATTGTTATTGCGTGTGGACAAATCTAAATGGAAATATTTTACGAGTTAATTATAAGCTGTTTAATTGTGATAATTAAAGCTGGTGATTAGTGACGTAACTGGTTTCTTATATTTTTTTCCACTGTACCTACTACGATCAGCAGACCGTCGTAACAGTATATTACTTTCCTCGAGGTGGAGACAATTTTAATATTTCAAAAACAACGGATAATGTTAATGTAATCCTTGATTACGGTTCACCTAGTTACCGTCAGAGCGAGCTGCTGCGTTGCATTACTGAGTATGTCTGTCCCAACAGCATTTAGCAAAAACGTGTCCCGATTCCATATTCTTATTTTTTAATTAGGTCACGTCTTGCCTTTTCATTATCTTATAAAATGGATCCTCTTCGCTCCGTGTATTCATTTTTAAGTCGGTTTGTATGCCTCCATTACTGCGATATTTAAATTGTAATATCTTCGCATAAATACACTGCAAGTAGGTTTATTTTCACCTGACGTACGTTTCACAGAAATTATTCTGTGACGTCAGAGGTTTGTTTGAATTGTAATTGAATATTTCTTTGACAATATAGATAACGGATAATCGATATTACTTTGATTCTATTTTTGATTGTTGTAATGTTTATGAAGTCAGCTACTTATTATTTAATGTTTTTTTTTATTCTAATAAATGTATGGTCTTGTTTGTTTTTATTTGAATTTTTTTAATAATTAGTAGATTATTATTATTGTGTTTGTAAATATTAAGTCCTTAAATTTTTAGTGACCGTCAATCAATGAATGTTTTAGTGGATGGTTAGTGAGGATCGGTGAATAATACAAATATTAGCTATTTTGCGTCAACGTTTCGACAATATTTATTGTCATCTTCAGGACCTGTGTATGAAATACAATATAAATATCAAACATAACGAAACAATTATATATTTTGGTGAACGTGTTGGTGTATGTGAGTGTGTGCGTGCGTATGTATGTATCATTTTAAATTTAAATTGTAATACTGTATAAATTAAGTTCTCTCATACTATAATTTGCTAAGTCTTCACATATAAAATGATACATAGGCCTACATACGCACGCACACACTCACATACACCAACACGTTCACCCAAATATATAATTATTTCTTTTATGAATTTGCTAACTGCTATAATTTTTTATTGTTCGACTAAGCTTTTCGTCATTACTGACATCTTCAGGTCTTAAACAACCTGGTTAGAGACCTGAAGATGTCAGTAATGACGAAAAGCTTAGTCGAACAATAAAAAATTATAGCAGTTAGCAAATTCATAAAAGAAATAGTAAGGATGGCTGCTAATTTAAACAATACGAAGAATAAAATATATAATTGTTTCGTTATGTTTGATATTTCTATTGTATTTAATACACAGGTCCTGAAAATGACAATAAATATTGTCGAAACGTCGACGCAAAATAGCTAAAATTTGTATTATTGACTGATCTTCACTAACCATCGACTAAAATATTCGTAAAATATTAAGATTTCCCCAGATATTCATTTTGTTACCGCTTTATACGTTTTTAATTAGTATGAGATTTTGAATGTCTGGAATGTTTGGTACAAAGGGATATTTACAGAGTTACGTAAAAAGGGAAATTTAACTTATAGGTTACACAATTTGAGGATACAATTAGGAAATAAGGATATTATTTTAACAATACACTATTGAGGAACAAACTCATTACTCGTAACACAACAATTAAAATAAATAAGACACATATCAGACCGGTTGTTGCTTATGAAGGTGAGATGTGGAAATTAGCAAAAAAAAAAAGGAACAAGAAACAATGTAAAGGTTTGAAATAATGATTGTTCGCTGTGTTTATCGCCTGGTTAGAGATGATGATGAACGGAGAATAAGAAGATAACCAGGAAATAGATGAGCTATCAAAGAAAGAGGACACTGTAAGGTTAGTAAATTTTTAACGAATACAATGGCTAAGTCACCATTGTATGACAGCGGATGGATGATCAGCGTATGCCAAAAAAATAAAAGTAGAAAGAGGGACCTACCCAGTAGAAGATAGTTGGAAGATCTGAGAAGAATGGATTTAAAGGGTTACGCTGAGATGGGAATGGATGGTGACATTGGAGAAGTTTGGTGTCGAAGACCAGGGATCACGTTGGACTGTAGTGCTTAAGAAGAAGAAGAAGAGGTTGTAAAATTTTTGTGTTGTATCATATTGACCTGTAGAATATTTCAAGTTAACGGGAATAACTCAATTAAAATATACAACCAAGTTATTTTTAATGAAATAAATAACTGCACAACTGTCAGCTTCAATGTCCATACCATTCCTGATTTGTTAGCTTTCAAAATGGCTGGTCACTCTGTCTTTTCCTTGCAGTTTTTATGCATGTTTGTGCAGGGCGTGGATTATAAGTTTTAATAACCTTTGGAACACGAAATTGTACCGTCCGATTTTGTAAAACAATATTTTGAAGAAATTATAATCTTAATTTAACAACCAGAAATATTTAAGTTGTAATTTAATTTTTAAATTACGCCCAGTAGGAAGCAAGACAAAAAAATAAAATCCAGAATTAATTTAGGAAATCTGGCTATATCTACATTAAGTGAAATCCTGTGAGATAAGCAAATTACTGCAGAAACTAAAACAAACATATATAAAACCATTTTTAGAAGTATCATGACTTACGGTCAGAAGTTTGGACTACAAATAAGCACACAAGAACAAAATTAGTGACAGCAGAGATGGACTTTTGGAGACATTCGGCAAGAGTATCCAAACGTGATAAAATTAAAAATGCAGTCATTAAGGACAGAATGAACGTGAAAAATTCTATTGTTAATTTTATTGAAACAAAAAAATTACAATCGTAAGGACACACACAAAAAGTCATACGAATGATTTCAAAGGAGAGTTAAGAAATGGACCCTACCAAGGAGAATGAAAAGAGAGAGACCACCTATCACCTGGATAGAAGAAATTCAGACCATTTTCAGGGAACAAGAAATTGAAGAAGATCTTTGGATGGACAAGCAGCAGTTGAAGATGAGAATTCTATCACTTCTGAAATCTTTGGTTCCGGAAAATGTGTAAACATTGTACAGCCAAAATAATAAAAAAATAAAATAAAAATTTAATTTTTAAATAGATAAGGTTATTGGAGTCTGTTCTGAAGCTTGTTTCAACATCTCTTCTGCTTCTCTACAACCCAGAGATTGGTGAGCTTGAAATGTTTTCCCTTCGAAAGAAGAGTCACTCAATCATCATACACTTTATTTCTCCTGTTATTACATCCATATTATTACGACGATCTCTTTGATTGTCGTATGGTACAGTGGAAAACAAAGTGGAAGACACCAATGAAGTCACTAGAAACCAGCTTTAATTGTCACCATTAATAGTTTGTAACAAACTTGTGAAAGATGAAGAAAGAAAGAGATGTTATTAACACAGTGAAGATAAAAAAGCTTCAGTATCTGCAACATCTAATGAGAAATGAACAGTGATTTTACTTATTGCAGTCCATACTACAGCGAAAAGTACTTGGAACGAGAGAAGTTGGGCGACAGGAAATTTCATTGCTGAGAAATCTAAGGACCTGGTTTGGCATGAGTACAACTGAATTATTCCGTGCAGCAGTACAGAAAGTTAAAGTAGTCTGTAAGATATCCAACATCCAAAACTGGTAGGAACTATCAGAAGAAGAAGAATCAACTTGCATCATAATCCGAGAAAAATTTGTCCTCACGAAACAATAATGTCAACTAATAGAGTCCCGCACAATTATAACACAATAACACTTCGAACCTCACTTGAATAAATCGCCACTTAAACGCACTCAGTAATCGCCCGATGTAAACTGAAAACCAAGCGGCAGTTGTGGCCTGTTTATAGTATGCAGGGTTCCATAATATGCGTCCTTAAGGGTACGAACATGCCGACGCAACATTACTGGTAGACAGCAGCATACTCTGCGACATTACTGTACTGTACGACAGTGAGGCCATAACAAATGTATTGGTTTAAATAGGAACGAACATGTCGAAGATGCTTACTGTACTACATAACTATGCAGCTTACTGTTAGAGTGAGGCAAGAACAAATTATTTTGTGTTTTCCTCACGGAAGACAGCAATGTCGCAGTGTGGCGCGCTACCTGATTGGTTCAATGAGTCACATGACCCTCACTCCATAGCGGAGCCGAGTTCAGTGGACGCTCTCGTCAGTTCATATGCGTTTTTCGTTGTGATTACGGCTTCATAGCTAAAATTTTGATTTTTAATTATAAACGAAATGGAAAGCTATGTCGGCGGTTTGAGGACTTTGATATAAGTCACTATTTTGTACATAAAGATGTCTAAGTTTCGTCACTGTCACTGTCACTAGATAACATAATCAGTTATACTGTAATGAGTATATTTCAGTCAGTCAATAAAAAATAAAAAATATGCATACACATACATACATAAAACTAAAATCATAAATTTTGGAATTTATACGAGAGAAAAAGATCACTTCCCTATTCTACGACACCTAGTAGGCTGCAAGGATAAACTCTTGTTTGTCAGATGACTTGTCGCGATGTCTCAAAGTAATGTCTTACAGTAAGGATAAACTCCTCGGTATGTTTGTCGCTGGCTTGTCGCGATGTCTTACAGTACAGTCATCACGCACAGTATGCTGCTGTCTACCAGTAATGTTACGTCGGCATGTTCGTACCCTTTTCAAGCACTCGAAAATTCTAGAGGATACTTCAGCGCGGCCTTGGCAGCAACACACAACGGCTAGGCTAGTTGAGAAACTGGGTCTTTTCAAGTATTTGTCTACAAGCAACTCTCGCAGCGTTCCCTAGCCCGCCAAGTCCCCCCACCAACATTCCCGCCAGTCACTACGCCTACAGAAGCGGTGTGAAGGAGGGGTGATTGGCACACGACTACACACTAGGTTCTTGAAAAATGTGTTTATCGTGTAGACAAGAATACAAAGAATGTTCATTAACAACGAATGCTATTACGAAAAATGATAAAAGCAGCTGCCATCAGCAACATGTAGTTACCACTGATAAAAAGCTCTTTGTTCCCTTTAGTTATTTGCAGTCTACCGTTACGTTGTACGTTGTGCAGTTAGTTACATTGTTTCATTCCTTAGTTATTCGTTTCTTCTTACATACTATACATATACATATACATACTACACTTACATACATATAAAAAATAAATAAAAATATAAATTAGAAAAAATGAAACAAAATAAAATTTACAAACAAAAAAATTGAAACAAGACAAAAAGAATTAAAAGCGCTTGTGCGCCTCAGAATAGAAGGCGCGCGTGCGTGCGTGCGTCAAATGTATGTGTGTAGTGGTGTGCCCATCACTCCTCCTTCACACCGCTCCTATCGGAGAAGGGACTGGCGGGGACGTTGGTGGGGGAGCATGGCGGCTCGTGAACGCTGTGAGATTTGTTTGTAGACAAATACTTGAAAAGACCCGAGAAGCTTGTAGAACAGCACTATTGAAAGCACGAGAATGTTCCGTATCACGTAAGAATATATTCATGTCTAAACTTTCCCTTCTCACTACGCCTCTGGATCAGTGTGGTGAACCAGTTTCAATGCTGACCAACCATACTGCTTCTCCTTACCGCAATTGTTTCAATAATTATAATCCTTCATTCATCAACTTTTTTCACAACCTCATCATTAGTCACTCTTTCTGTATACGGCCTTCCTCTAGAACCACCATGTGAAAAGCCAGGTTTTAACTAAATAAAAGGCAAACAATGGCAGCAAAATAATGTCAACTGACCCCTTTTGCCTATGAAGAAACACCGACGTAATCATTGTTGTCACTATCATCGTCCTCACAATCGTTATCGTCATCACCAGTGTTTAGAACTAAGCCAGAAACCTACTTGAGATTTAAGAATTCTCTTCTGACTGTTGTTCTTGAGGTCGTCGAGCATTTTCCACACTGTGTCTGTATGAAGGTCTGCTTGTTGTTTCTGTCTGTCTGTCCGTTCAAAATCCTGGTACCATTGGCGTCGATTTTTGAACTTTCCTCTCACAAATTTAAACAATTACTTTTCTAAATGTCCTTGCACTTTCCCAGTCAAGTAACTGGTGATATTTCCTCTTAACCGGTGAGGCATTTATCATGGCGAGGCACCAACTTTTCTATGCCCATGTTGTAGAATGTTCGCTCCTGAGTAGTCAGCCAATCTGCCACATTGGACTTTAACTGAACAGTGGAGTCAAACCGCTGTCCACCTAACCACTTTTTCAAGTCAGTGAACAAATGGCAGTCAGTTGGTGCCAAGTCTGGGTTATAAGGTGGGTGATCAAGGACTTTCCAACCAAATTCATGAAGCAGGATTTGTGTGAATGCAGTTGTGTTAAGTCGTGCGCTGTCGTGCAAGATGACAATGCCTGACGACAACATGCCTCGTCTTTTGTCCTTGATGGTTTGTTCTCAGACGTTTTAAAGTTTCACGGTATCTAGCTCCTGTGATGGAAGCTCCCGGCTCCATAAACTCGATTAGAAAAATTCCCTTGTACTCAGTGACCTGTGGTGACATTTCCTCTGATTCAATTGTTTGTTGTTTCTCAATTGTTATGGTGTAACAGAGAGAACTACAAACTAAAGGGGAAACAGAAATAATATTCTAGAATTGTTATTTTGCAATAAACGTCCTAAATCCATCGTTTACATAATATTCACTACACGATGACCTGAAGTCTGTTCAAAGAGAATGTGTGCGTGTGCGTGTGCGTGTGCGTGTGTGTGGGTGTGTGCGCGCGTGAGTGTGTGAAAGAAAGAGAAAGATAGAGAGAACTGTTGATGACTAAATACTGGATTCACACAATTTAAGTACTTAATACATTCTTGCTCTGAAGCCTTTCCTGCTCTTGAAGGTCCCGCAAGGTAGCTGGGTCCCATAATAAATGAAAGCAAGACAAAATACATGGCGACAGGACAGGAGGCTAGAGACGGAGAGCACATCCAGATTAGCATCTAATCCTTCGAAACAGTCAACAACATTGTTTATTTAGTCCAGAGCAGAATAATTGCCAGGAGCATCAAGCTGCTTTTGTATAAAACACTGATCCGCCCAGTTCTCACCTATGGTTCTGGGACCTGGACCATTTCTAGAAAGTCTGAGTCTGAGCTGGTTCATGAACGCAAAATTGTCCGCAGTATATTTGGTCCAATATGTGTAGGAGGTAAATGGAGGAAAAGAACTAACCAAGAACTGAACACTCTTCTGAATGAACCAGATATTGTAAAAATTATAAAACTTGGTAGACTCAGGTGGGCTGGACACGTGATCAGAATGAGGGAGAATGAAATACCAAGAAAGACATTCACAGAACAGATCTATGGCACTAGGAAAGTTGGTAGACCCAAACTACGTTGGGAAGACGGTGTGAACTACGATGCGCGCCATATCCTTGGGATCCGGAACTGGAGAGTAGCTGCACTTGATCGGGACAACTGGCGGAGGCTGTTAAAGCAGGCCCTGACTCAGTAATGGGTTGTTGCGCCGCTGAAGAAGAATACGTTATTTAAAACGCGACATTCTCCCGGGGCGGGGGAGAACATTAATCACAGGTTAAGCGGTGAGACCAGGTTTCTAAACCCATATGTGCATATACTCCCAAAGAATAACATTTGTTCTGTGTTCAACAATAAATGTACGTCTTGTCTAATTTCAACATATTAGATTAAATTTTTTAAACCCGTCAATCTACCAAACTTCTTGATCATCTGCCGTTTTTTTGCGTATTTAATTTCCCCGCTTATTTAATTTCTTAATTTTACAAGCAATATCCACAACCCTAGTTGTATACTGTATGTATATACAGACTTACATAACAACAATAATATGTGATCGTTTTAAGCATAATACTTTACCTAATATATTTGCAGCCTAATATAATAGGTCAAATGTTATATTCTTCGTATTGTTTAAATTAGCAGCCATCCTTACTATTTCTTTTATGAATTTGCTAACTGCTATAATTTTTTATTGTTCGACTAAGCTTTTCGTCATTACTGACATCTTCAGGTCTTAAACAACGTCTATCAACTGTACGTTGTAGGCTTTTATACTTTAGGCCCCTTCCCTTATGTCATCGCCCCTCCTATTGGTTCTAGCTGCTACCGCTCTTCACGGGAACTTTGTCTACCTTTTTCCGTTAGTCATTTTTCTAACGTCCGTCAAATTGTTTTAAGAATCTCCCGTTAATTTCTTCATTCTTGACTTATAATTTTTTGTAACCTTTTACACTTCGTCATTTTTTAGTGTGTTATTCTTATTATTTTAATTTATTTTTGTTTATTGTTTAATATATAATAAAATATTTCTTCATTTGTAAAATCCACTTATATATTTATTAATTTATTTTTATCTTCTTTTTTAACTTTAATTATTTCTAGTTCTTCTATTAATTTTCTTTTTTGCGGATTGTTTTCTATTTTGATTATTTCCATATTTTCATTGGGATTTATAAATTTATGGCCTGATTCGTTGAAATGTCTTGCATATAGTGAGTTCGTTACTCTAACCCCTTCTCCTTTTGCGTGTTTATTCATTCTAATTTTAAATTTTCTTCCAGTTTCGCCCAGATATATCTTATTACATTCCCCACATTTTAATTTGTATACGCCGCTTTTTTCTGTTAATGGAATTTCTTCTGTTTTATCATTTTTTATATATTCGAATACATTTTTCGTTTTCTTTATTCCTATCTGTATTCCATATTTTCCGAAACATTTTTGTAACATTTTTGTTTGATATCCTATGTATGTTATTGCTCCTTTATATTTCTTTTCTTCATTTGTTTTTTCTTTTTTGTTATTTTCTATTTCTTTATTTTCCTCTATTTTCTTAACTATTCTATTAATTATTTTAGGGTTGTAATTATTATTTTTTGCTATTTGTTGTATTTTCTTTAATTCTTTTTGTTTGAGTTCTTCATTTTCTAGATAATTTATAGCTCTATAGCAAAATGAATTTAATGCTGCCATTTTATAATTGACTGGATGATATGATTCTTGTGGAATTATTAAATCTGAGTATGTTTATTTCCTATATATATCGAATTTGAGTTTGTTACCTTCAATTTTTATATTGATATCCAGGAAATTAATTTCTAATCCTCCAATTTCTTCTTGAAATTTTATTGTTTCTTCTATGTTATTTAGTTGTTCCGTAAATTTTTTAAATTCATTTACTTCACCTTCCCAAACTATTAGTATGTCATCTACATACCCGATCCATTTTTTAATTCTTCTTTCTTTATCTATATCTTTTAAAATTTTGTTTTCAAAGCTATTCATGAATATCTCTGCCATTAATGGTGAAAGTGGTGATCCCATTGGTAATCCATTTTCTTGTATGTAAAATTTGTTATTAAATCTGAAGTAGTTCTGGCTTAGGCATAATTCTAATCCTTCTATTATTTCTTTTTTCCATTCTACATTACTTAATTTGTTTTTCTTTATTATTTCTACTGTTTTTGCTATTGGTATGTTGGTGTACATATCTTTTATATCTAATGACATTAATTTTGTCTTATTTGTTATGGTAATTTCTTTTAATCTTTCTATTACCTTTTTACTATTTTCTATGCTGTGGATTTCTTCTTTTTCAAATATTATATATCTAGAGCCTGAAAATTGCTATATAGGCCCTATTTCCACGTTAATTTATGCGAGTGAAGCGTGGGTCACGGAAAAAAGGAATGCGGTAAGATTCAGAGTGCTGAAATCCAGTTTCTTCAAAATACTTTCAATTGTACATTGCAAGATAGAATCAGGAATTAGGATATCAGTGCGAAACTTGAAGTAAAGGACATAAGTGAAATTATTTCAATTTACAGAAGACAATGGTTGGATCACCTTCAAAGGATGACAGAGGATCGATTGCCGAAAGCGACACTGAACTATAAATCCATTGGTAGAAGAGACGTGGGTCGTCCGAGGATAAGATGGGTGCCGGAACAGGTTCATATAACCTAATAATTGAAGAGAAGAAGAAGTATTTGCAGCCTGTGGTTTTGAATACTTTATGTGACAGTCTGCTGCTAGTTTCTGCCTATGACATCGTTGGCAGCATTATACTGTATATAGCCTATACAACAAACAACAAAGGGGATGTGTGTGTGTATATATATATATATATATATATATATATTAGCAAATACATATGTATTAGTCTGAAAACGCACAAGGTCACATCTAACAATCGAATGAACTGATGAATTTGCACGGAACGGAAATGTCCTGTTCTGTTACGTTTCCTGACGTGGCAGCAGTGGCTCCACCTAATGGCCGGATAATGAGTTTCGTCCCTCCGGAGTTACCGCACAGTAACAATGAAAATTAATGGTCTCACAGTTTAACCTGTGATTAATTTTCTCCCCCGATCCCGCGGAAATGTTCCGTTTTAAATAATTCATTAAGCACTTAAATTATTTGAATGCAGTATTTACTCATCAACGATTCTCTCTATAATTCTCCCTGTCACTGTCTCTCTCTCTCTCTCTCTCTCTCTCTCTCTCTCTCTCTCTCTCTCTCTCTCTCTCTCTCTCTCTCTCTCTCTCTCTCTCTCTCTCTCTCTGTCTGTCTGTCTGTCTGTCTGTCTGTCTGTCTGTCTGTCTGTCTGTCTGTCTCTCTCTCTCTCTCTCCCTCTCTCTCTCTCTCTCTCTCTCTCTCTCTCTCTCTCTCTCTCTCTCTCTCTCTCTCTCTCTCTCTCTCTCTCTCTCTCTCACATACTCCTTGAGGAGACTTTATGTCATCGTGCAGTAAATTATGTAAAAGATGGATTTAAGACGTTTATTCCAAAATAAAAAATAAATAATTTTAATTGAGTGGAACAATTAAAAGAACTTTTATAAACACAAAGTTAATACATATTAAAAACTGTAAAGGTAATTTCTGTTTCCTCTTTAGTTAATACAGTAGTTCTCTCTGTTAGAGCAAAAAATTGAGATACAACAAATAAGTGAAGCAGAGGAAATAGCACAATGACTCACCAGGTACGTCTTACTAAAGTAGAAAGTACGAGGGCATTCAGGACACATTTTCTTCTTCTTCTTCTTCTTCTCTTCAAGGATTAGGTCATAAACCTATTCTGACACCCATCTCATCCTCGGACAACCCACGCCTTTACTACCAATGGCTTTATAGTTCAGTGCCGCTTTCGTCAGTCCATCCTCTGTCATCCCTTGCAGATGATCCCACCATTGTCTTCTGTAAATTGAAATAAATACATTTATGACCTTTACTACGAGTCCTCCTTTGATATCTTTATTCCTTATTCTATCTTTCAATGTATAAATTTAAAGTATTTCGAATAAACTGCATTTCAGTACTCTGAATCTTGACGCTTTCCTTTTTTCTCATGACCCACGCCTCAATCGCATGAATCAACGTGGGTATTTGCAATTGTCATAAAATTTAATCCTTGTGATGTGTCTTGTTTTATTTCTGTGTTTTTGGGAGCAATTTTAATTTTGTCAATTTGAACGAAAGATTTCCCAAAATCGATACCCGTGGTACCAAGATTTTGAATCGGAGAGATGACTGACAGACAGATAAAAACTCCAAGCAGGCCTTCATATAGACACCGCTTGGGAAACGGGAAATGATCGACGATCTCAAGAACAACAGTCAGATGAGAAGTTTTAAAATCTGAAGTAGGTGTCTGCCTTAATTCTAGAGACTGGTGATGACGATGACAGTGACAACGACGATTACGCTGAAGTTTCTTCATAAGGTAAAGATGACAGTGGACATTATTTCGCTGCCATTCGTTGCCTTTTATTTTGTTAAAACGTTTAGTATTGATATTGTTACGACATTACACAACATTCTACATGTGTCTCGGCAGAGTCCAGCTGTAATGTGCGTCTGCGTACATGTCGTTGCTACTTTGAGATGAAAAACAATTACATGACACTTATCACGCGTTAACAACAGAGGCTGTTCCAGAGTTCACCGGTCCGTGCCCACTGTGTTCAATGCCGGAAGCAACTACCTTCTAATGTTTTCTAGAAGTGTTGACGCGTATTATGGATTATTCTGGAACATTGTCCCATCTATTTAAACAACGACAGCTGCCGCTTAGTTTCAGTTTAAGGGGCGTTTTATTCAAGTGGGTGGACAATTGTTCGGATTATTGTACAAATAGATTATAAACTGTATTTGCGATAATTAAAGTAGGTGATTTGTAACTTGATTGGTGTCTTGAAATTTGTTTTCCACTGTACCATACGACGATGAAAGAGACCGTGTAACAATATTGACAAAATATGCTGGTACCACTGGACCACTGACAAAATAATGTTACTATGAAAATTGTTGATACCAATTTTGTTGAGGGAGGAAAGGCGAGTTTTTTTAACATTGAAAGTAAACAGATAAATCTCCTGGTCGCGTTATGAACTCCGTGAAGATGAAGTTCGGTAGCAGGGGTGTTACCTCTCTGACTATAAGCCAGCAGCATTTTCTTTTGCAGTATACTTGCATCGATTATTTAATTCTTTCCGCTGTTGGGACATCTTCATCATCTTCTTCATCACAGTTGAGCAGACGTTGTTAAAATTCATTCCCGGGCTGTTTGGCCGTGGTCCATTGTTTTCAACAAAACAGACGTTTCTGCAGTGCCATCGACTGCTAGCATCAGTGTAAAATTCGAAATTTCGCTAACGTAAGGTGGTAGATGGACGTTAGTCGACTGCACTGCTCAAACGTCTGTTTTTGTTAAAACAATGGACCACGGCCAAATAGCCCGGAAATGAATTTTAACAATATTGACTCCGGCCAGGTAAACCTATGAAGTATATTAGTTGCGGAGACAGTTCAAAAAAATTGATGTTTTTCTGAAAATTGAGAAGTTTACAAAGTGCATGGTACAATTAGAAGAACGTAAAGAGTCAAGTCGAGAAACGAGACAATGATAATAGTTTACTGTGTAAAACAATACAGGATTGGGGATATTAGTTCTAAATAAACTTCAAACAGAAGAGAAGAACTTCGTTTGTTCTGTTACAAGGCATATAAGATAAGACAGGATCCGAAGTGAGGATATGAAGTTAATAAGCTTGCGATGAAATTAGATGGAGATGTTAAACTTTGCGTACATTCTGTTTGTATATGGGGAACACTTCATAGAACCTTAAAATATAAAACTACGCTGTATTAAACATACTGTTTCGACGTCACAGAACAATCTACGTGTTTCTCGAACGATCCATTGGAATCCAGCAATAATGATTCATGCGTATGTGATGTCAACATGCGCTCGCCAGACTTTGACTGACTGTGACTGTAGCCGCGCGCACTGTGCCAAGGCCGTAATCAATTACGTCGCAGGTAGAGCTAATACGTAGCATGTGGAATAATCTAGATTTTCGGCGGGTTATAAATACAAGCACGCAGGGACGCTCTGTTAAGTTTATTTTCGGGCGATTACAAGTGATTACTGTGTGCGTTCAAGTGGTTATTAGTGAAGTGTTGTGTTTTATAATTGGGCGGTATAATTGTAATACAATTGTGTTTTATATTAGATGAAATTTTATTGCGTGTGATCAATTTTTATTTGATTTGTGTAAGAGACAGTGTTGTTAATTACGAACTGTTTAACAGTGAAAATTAAAGCTGGTGATTAGTGACTTAATTGGTGTCTTGTATTTTGTTTTCCACTGTACCATACGACGATCAGTAGACCGTCGTAACAATACATTTAGAAATGATACATTAGGCGACTGATTATATTAGGAAGGAACTGAACATGTTTTCAGGAAGTGAAAAAGAAATAATAGAGTATCGCTTCAAATGGAAAGAGCAATTAAATAGGCAGTCAGATGATGACATTGTCAAAAAGCTGGGCACACACAGTAGGGGTGTGCTAAACTAGTACAGTATTTGAAATAACAGGTACAAACGAAACCGTTCCAAAAAAATAACACGTACAAATACCTTATAATTTTTATAAGAAATAAATTGAAACTAAAAGTATTAGCAGTTTTACATAAACTTTGACTTTAGTAAGCTGTTACTGTTTGAAAGATAATAAGAAACCGAAGAATTTATAGGCCTATCTTCCTTGGGGAATACAAATTTAAGTTTTCAGTAGGACTAAACAAACTGACAGATTTAATAATAAATTATTAATTCCATTTTGGTTAGATAAATCAGTTGCAAAACTCAGGCAATGAAATTTAGAGTGCACGTGATAGCACAACAAAGAATGTAAAAAAAAAATTTACGTGAGATGTACAATGAAGTTAAAATTAGCCAGCCACTCTGTAGGTTATAACACAATATAATTCGCTTTTCAAAATTTAGCAAATTGCTGACTAGTATAATATATAATTTGCTATTATTGTCTGCATTATATACCTGTAAAAGACACGAGAATAAAATGTAACACCAGTATCAATGTTTTCATTTATTAAAAACTGCTTCGTCTCTTTGGCATAGATATATTCTGAATCTAGCTATTTTGATTCCTTTCATACTTGTTTGGCAATTGGCACAGCGCAGAATGAAGTATTCAGCACCAAAAAGTGGCTTTTTACTCGTGTATCCGTAATACTCGTAGTACTCGTTTACTTGTTGTTATTTGTGTACTTGTTTACTCGTTAGTTGGGTATGGGACGCCCGAGAGTAATCGGAACGGGTATTTCGACTTTCAGGTATTGTTGAGTAGGAACAGGTATTTCAACTTTTCATTCGCTGTAATATCGTTTCCACAAAAATATCATTCCAAAATACCTATTATAGGTATATCGGCCCACCTCTAGTACACAGTATGACCAAAAGCAAAACGGACACAACTTGTGAAACTAGAACAATCATAATGAATGCCTAATCGATTGAGTATACGATGATGACGTGTAGTAGTGACCAAACACACGCACACACACTTATACACATGCAACATGTGACCAAATGTGCATGTGACACAGTGCCCTGTGACAGTTTCCCCAGAACGCAAATCAATAAACCAAACTGCGCGAGCGGAAATACTCTGCAGTGTTTCCTGAACACTGTAGCAATTATATCACGTGTGCACCAACAGCCGGATAATTAGTTTACTCCCACCGGAATACGACAGAATTACAACGCGAATTAATGGCTTCACCGATTCACCTGTGATCAGTTTTCTCCCTCAGTAGGGAGACGATGTTGTTTTTATTAATAATGTTACAACGGTCAGACTGATCGTCGTATGGTACAGTGGAAAACAAAATACAACACACCAATGAAGTCACTAATAGCCAGCTTTAATTGTCACAATTAATAATTCGTAATCAACTCGTATAATAATTCCAGTTATATCTGCACACACGCAATAATAATGTCAAATAATAGAGTTCCACACAATTTATATAACAATGACACTTAACACCATACTTCGACAAACACTCGATCCGCGCTAAAGAAAATCACTCACGTAACTGAACTCATAAGCCGACTGCTATGGGGTTTTATAGGTAGCCCCGAGGTCCAGTATAGTTTTCCTTCCTCACTGCATGCCGGCTTAATGCATATCTCAAGTGTTCTTGAATATATTATAACCTAATTGAGAAGGGCAACACTTGCCACACTGGACGGTTGTTCGATAGGCTTTCCGTTACAATACATACTGAGGCAACCAATCGCATGAATATTAGTCACCAGTGGCTGTAATTGCTGCCCACACCTTGATAATGAATTACGCCTTGTAGTTATGTTACCTTCCTTGTCTTCTTCGTTGTTATGTTCTTCCAAACTTTGTGACCTAATATACTGTTACGCTAATACGGAACGTTCTACATGTTTATCAGCTATCCCAGCAAAGCCCAGCTGTAGAGTTTGTGTGGGTACGTGACACTTGACATGCGTCAACGAGGCTATTCCAGAACATACCGGTTGGCGCACTGTGTTCGCACTAAACCGCAATCAACTACGCTTTAGTGTTTTCGAGTAGTGTTGACGCGTATTGTGGATTATTCTGGAACACTTGTGTTATCTATTTAAACAACGACAGCTGCCGCTTAGAGTCAGCCTTACGACGGCGATTAGGCCTACTCAGTTGAGTTTAATCCAGGGGATTCACACAGTGATTCTCAAGTGGCGTATTAGTGATTATAGTGCGGAATTATTTAAAGTTGACATTATTATTTATGTTGACAAATTTAATTTGAATTATTCTACGAGTATAATCTTGTTGAATAACTTGTTGATTACAAACTGTTAATTGTGATAATAAAAGCTGGCTTTTAGTGACTTCATTGGTGTTTTGTATTTTGTTTTCCACTGTACCATGCGACGATCAGGGAGACCATTATAACAATACTCACTGGGGCAACCAAACACGTGACTGCATTTAGTATTCGCCAGTGACTTTAATTGCTGTCCATACCTTGGTCATGAATTAAACCAACAGGCTCCTTATCTTCTTCGTTGTTATTTTCTTCCAAACTATGTGACTCAATATACAAATAATCTTCACCAGTTTCTTCCGTATCTAGGAGCAGTATAGCACCTTTTGCATTTTAATCACAAAGATTAGAGGCTGAAAGTATGAAGAGATGTGTTGTTCAGAGAGATGCACTGTTCTTTAATAACGTAAACACCAGAGACTTACCACGAGGACGCGTTACCGTTAGAAAGCTTGCTCGTCCTGTGATCTTTGGAAATGCATTCACTGATATTTTTCTCACCTTCCATTGACACCGTGTGTTTGCAATGGAAAACAGCAATCATCAAACAACAGGAAGACGTTTTTGATACTCTTTGAAACAGACTGGAATGAAACATACGGCAGGAAACATATAGTAAACTTAAAAATATTTTAAATACTGTTATGACGGTCTTCTTGATCGTCGATTGGTACAGTGGAAACAAAATGCAAGACACCAATGAAATCACTAACAACCAGTTTTAATTATCAAAATTCACAGTTCGTAATCAACAAGTTATTCAACAAGATTATACCTGTACAATATTTCAAGGTAATCTGCCCACACAAATAATGATGTCAACTCAAAAGCGTTCCGTACTATCATCATTTTTCACTAATACACCACTTAGATGCACTGTGGAAATCGCCAGACATAAAACTGAACTGAATAATCGTCGTCGTAAAGTGAAAGTAAGCGTCGCTGATATATTTATACCCCGCTGAATAACCTATCACTTTGGATGACGTGTTAAGCAAACAGGCGGTCTCGAAGCCACTGGTAATCGTGTCCTTGAACTCAGTACGCTGACCGCGCGGTCCGGAATAGACTCGATGGTTGACGCATCACAAGTGTCACGTATTTGTCTTTCATCTCAAAGCAGCAGCAGTATGTACGCACACACACCCATTACAGCTGGGCTCTGCTGGAATAGCCGAGATACTTGTAGAACGTTCCGTATTACGTAACAATATAAATCTCATATTCTTGCTTTAAAGTTTACAATCAGCTCAAGTAGCACAATATGAGTTGTTTAAATTAGTCGTTAAAACACGCCGGTCATCTAACCTCTATTCCACATTTCAACTTTACCACCTTCATTGAGCAGCCTTTCAATTCCGTCTTCTCGTCTTAAGATGTGGACGAAACACTTAAGGCTTTGTCTTTGTAGATTTTAAAAGATATATGATCTAACCCAGTGTTTGCTGACGATCAGATGATACTTTGGTTATGTGGGGACCGCTTAAACAAAGAGGCTCTTGTGTTTGACGAGGCCGTAATGCTTGGAAAGCGTGGTAGTGTTGCTGGTGATTCAGCTTTGGTAGCAAAGGGGCAGAGTACACGGAAAATACTGTTAAATAATGCGGAAAAAGTATACGCCGTTACAGAATCTTCTACGTCTTTCTCGGGTATTCCAGTGGAATCCGGCTACAATGTTGTGTGCGTACGTGATTCTCAACTCGTTAGCTAGACTGTTCCAGATTTCGCCGGGCGCGCACTGTGTCAAGGCCCCAATCAATTACGCTCTAATGTTTTCCTTTATTGCTGTCACGTAGTATAAAACTATTCTGGAACACTCGTACTGTCTATTTACAACTGCAGCTGTGCTTAGCTGAAGTTTTAGTGGCGATTTATTCCACTGCTGTTCGAAGTATTGTGGCAAAGTGTAATGTGTTTTGTAATTGTGCGGGACTCTATTACTTGACATTTTATTGCGTGTGACTATCTTGTTGATTATAAGCTGTTTAACTGTGATAATTAAAACTGGTGGTTAGTGACGTAATTAGTGTCTTGTGTTTGTTTTTCACTGTACCATACGATGATCAGTTAGACCGTCCTAACAATACTTTGCTTTCTTAAAGTGCATTCGTTGTACTGAAGACAAACGTAAATAATATAAGATACTTTATAATCAGGAGTCCATTGCAAAACACAAAGAGGGTAACATTGTTTATCCATGATTTTCACAGTGACAAGCCCATTGGACAATGAAGTATAAGATGTAGGAAACGTCGGTAATGTTGAGAGTAATTGCATTCAGAATGGACCAGTAGTAGACCTTCCGAACCTTCCGAGCGAAGGAGATGCGAACCAAGAGTCGAAAGAATCTCCTTCAAGAGGAGGGTATCCGCGGGTGTAGCCCAGAACCGGTGGGACCCAGAACACACACCCAAACTCCTGAAGCGTTAGGAAAAATCTACCCTAGGAGAGTTAACAACAGCCACCACAAAACCTTTCTTCAACTTGTGAACACCGGAGGGGGGGGACTCCCGACCGGGCTGGTTCACGGTCATGTCGTACCATCTTATAGTACGTCGATGATCAACATGACAACACCCGAAAACCAGAATGGCTTGATCTACAGTATCTCCTTTGGAAATCTACAGATTGTCCTCGAACTTATGGCGGCAGGAAGGTTACACTACCCCACCAGGCCAGCGGAAAGGCAGATTGCCGTATCCTTCCCCCCACGCTCGGTCCAACTTAGAACCCCGCCGACCCAACGGACCCCAGTCCGCCGATGAGGAGAGAACCAAGCGACCCGGGCCCAATGCTACTGGTAATGGAACAGGCGATATACTTCGTATAGTCACTGACGGAACAAAGATGCATTACGTATAGGCCTACAGTATTTGGAACGTATTTGTAAATAACTACAACAGCCAATCGTCATACGCATTAACCACTAGGTGTTTCAGATTTGAAAGGCGAAGGAGGAGGCCTTTGCCAAACGCTTTGATGTTAATGACGAATCTTGACACTACAACACTTGGAGAGGCCAAGCCTTAACTCGTCTCGCCTCCTTTTTGTGTTAGTCTGCGCATACATATATATCCGGCACTAGTCTAGGATTAGCCTTGGCCTCCGTAATGATCCGCCTCCAGATAGTCCGATGATGTGCCCTGGTCTGCCACGAGCCGACACCCCTCCTTGTCAGGTCTTCTTCCACGTCGTCTTGTTATCGTTTCCTTGGCCTGCCTCGTCTTCTGCCCCATCTATGAGGCCATTCATTACCTTTTTGGGGATTCTTTGATTATCCATTCTTTCTACACGTCCTGTCCAGCTAATTCTTCTGGACTTTATAAATAGGATGATATCTCCCTGTTTTAGAATGGAGTCTATTTCTTGGTGAGATCTGATCCTACATTCTCCATTAAAAACATACGGGTCTCCAAAGATTCTTCTAATATTTTTTTTTAAAGTCCTCCTCAACTGCTCTTAATGCTAATGTTCAAGTTTCGGAACCGTAATATTATTAATAATATATTGTTACGCGATTACAGAACGTTCTACACGTTTCTTCCCTATCCCAGCAGATCCCAGCTGCAATGTTTGCGTGCGTACGTGACACTTAACATGCGAGACAGTGTTACGTAACACGGAACAATCTCGTAGATTCGATAGTATTGTTCGACAAGCTTCTAAACTAGCCCAACGAAGCGTGTTTCTGCCAAGGCCGCGCTGAAGTATACTCTAGAATTTTCATGTGTTTGTTAAGGACGTATATTATAAAATCCTGCAGACTACAAATACCCATACCTGCCGCTTAGTTCAGTTTCCTGTCGGGTGATTTACACAGTCACTAGTGGTGTAAAAGTGAAAAATTATTATAGTGCGGAATGCTTTATAGTTAACATTATTAGTTGTTTTGACAGATTAAATTGAATTATTGTACAAGTGTAATCTTGTTGAATAACGTGTTGAGTACAAACTGCTATTTGTGATAATAAAAACTGGTTTTTAGAGATTCCGTTGGTGATTTGTACTTTGTTTTCCACTGTACCATACAACGATCAAGGAGACCGTCATAACAATATGTGATAATAGATAATATTATTATTGAATTCACGCCTATATGCTGCCGATCCGCCCACTGGCACAAAAGGACAACAGAGGAACAGAGGACAAGTGTAATAGAACGGTTCATGGCACTTTTGTATATCATCATCTTAAACCAATTAAACCAAGGACGGTTTTTTCCGGTCTCAAATAGGCAAAGATTAGATTTGGCCACTCCAGCGTTTTCTCGGACGTCCGTCCCCACGGCTTATGGTTTTAGAGTTGTTTGGGGATGCGGCAATCATCCATTTGACAATGATGTTCACACCAATTCAGCCGATACTGGGCGATTCGGTCGAGTATACTCAGAATATTCAGTTTCAGCCGTATATCTTTGTATGTCACACTTGAAAAACAAATACATATGAGTGACTTATTGTGTCAAGTAAGAAGACATCGTATGTTTGTGTGAAGAACAATAGAAAACATAGTATATTTTAAGGTAGGGAGATGGATAAATAGATGACTACATTTATAGGAGGGGGAGAGAGAGAGAGAGAGAGAGGGAGAGAGAGAGAGAGAGAGAGAGAGAGAGAGGGGGAGAGAGAGAGAGAGAGAGAGAGAGAGAGAGAGAGAGAGAGAGAGAGAGAGAGAGAGAGAGAGAGAGAGAGAGAGAGAGAGAGAGAGAGAGAGAGAGAAATATAAATAGATGACTACATTTATAGGAGGGGGGGAGAGAGAGAGAGGGAGAGAGAGAGAGAGAGAGAGAGAGAGAGAGAGAGAGAGAGAGAGAGAGAGAGAGAGAGAGAGAGAGAGAGAGAGAGAGAGAAATATATAGTTTGAGAAAGGACGTAGTAGAGACGATATAGTATCAGAGTGCTAAACCAACTGAAGAGATTTGTAGTGTTATCTAGCGGTACAAGCAATTACGAATTTGAACGATAAGCGAGGGTTGAAGTGTGTACAACAACATAAACTCCCCAACATTAAAGTAGTTTAAACTGGGGCGAGGATTCTGTAAACCCTATACTGACCAGATAACAACCACAGCTTGTTCTGTAAACCAAATAACACTAACAGTCTGCCTTTCAGTCTGGAAGTAACTTAAGTAATGCGTTCATTCAACATGAGCCGGCTGTTATACATCCGTCGATTTCAACATGCTGTTAATCACCGAGTACTCTGTCTGTCTGTCTGTCTGTCTGTCTGTCTGTCTGTCTCTCTCTCTCTCTCTCTCTCTCTCTCTCTCTCTCTCTCTCTCTCTCTCTCTTCTCTCTCTCTCTCTCCTTTTTCACATAAAAACACGCAAAAGGAAAGAATTCAGAAGAACGGGCACAATAAATGCCTGATCCCTAAAGTAGATTTTTGGCGTGGAGGGTTAGAGCGTGGGGGTGAGTGTGTTGTGACCTTATGTTGTTTGTCAATTTGTGAACTGTCAGTTAGGAATTTTCAAGTTGTCGCAATTTAGTGCATTCATTTCTGTCGTTGACCGCTAACTCCTCATCCGGTATGTTTCAATGGCTTCCCTGTACTGCCCGATTTTCTTGTAGTTACTTCATGCTAAGATTTTTGTGTTTTTGAGATCAAAGTGTGTCCTGTTTCTTTGGAGTGTTTTGTTAGGGAACTTATGTATGGAAGTTATGAATAGACGCCTCGTTGGCGTGTGTTGTCTTCTTGTTTTGCTACTGCCAATTCATGTTCGCGGACGCGTTGACGGATATTTCTCCCAGAGTGGCCGATATATATAATGGGTAGCAGTTTTTGCATGGTATTTGATATAGTAAACCTTGTCCCTCTAAGTGTTTGCGGTCCTTCGGATTTTGTAGAAAGGCGTTGATTTTTATGCGTGTAGAATGTTGTCCTAATGTGATATTTCTTGACTACGCTCCCTATTGTGTCTGTTGTGAGCTTTATATATGGTAATTTTAAGGTGCTGATGTGCTCCTGTGTTTCCTGTGTTCCTCGTCCGGTAGGTGTAGGGCTCTGTGTGTAAGTGTCTTCACTACAGTCTGTAGCTGAGGTGGGTGGTGATGTGACTGTCTGTGTAAGTATCTGTTTGTGTGTGTGTTTTCTGAATGTGGAGATGGTGAGGTGACCGTCTTTCGTCTTTATGAAAAGATCAAGAAATAGAATGCAATTGTTGGTCTCCGTTTTCATAGACAGATTTATAGATTCCATAAATTTTATAGACAGACAGATTCCATAAATTCCAAAACGTATTTTATATAATGCGCAATCATAAAACAAACGCATGGAAACGGGCTGGCATGCAAAACTGCTCCGTCTCCTTAAAGAATAATTTTATTGATGAAACTGAATGACGTACTGTTACGACATGACAGAGCAATCTACGTGTTTACTGAATGTTTCGGAGGAATCTAGTTAAATGTTGTGGCGTAGTACGTGATTCTCAGCGCATTTGCTAGACTGTGCAGAATTCGCGCGGCCGCACGCACTGTGTCAATGCGGCAATTAATTACGTTGTAGCTAGAGGTAACGCAGTTGTGGAATGTTCTTTTCTATGAGCGGGATATAAATACTAGGCGTCAGGGACCTTAGTTTCCAGTTATTATCGGGCGATATTACTGTTTGCGTTCAAGTGGTTATTAGTGGAGTGTTGTGTTTTATAATCGGGCTGTATAATTGTAATACAATACTGTTTTATATTAGTTGACACTCTATTGGGTGTGAACAATTTCTATTTGATTTGTTGTAAGAGACTCTGTTGTTAATTACGAACTGTTTAACTGTAAACATTAAAGCTGGTGATTAGTGACTTATTTGGTGTCTTGTATTTTGTTTCCACTGTACCTGCGACGACCAAGTAGACCTTCGTAATAGTACGTAATACGTTATTAGCGTTATTCAGTACTACACGCGCAGAAGGTGAGACACAGAAAGTACGAGATATAAACTTAATGCCCCGGTCTGTGGATTGGAGGGTACCAGCGTGACATGTGATAAGGTTTTAACGATTGGAACACGGATCCAGTGTTCATGTTCCCACAAACCTGTTTCGTGACAGGTTGTATTCACTTGTGGTAAATATCACTCGTGCACACATACACAGACACAGTTGAACGGTAGGAATGAAAAATGAGGGTACTACTCAGTGATGTTTGTTATCCAAAAGACCCAATTACCTCGCAATTACTTACTAGGTTATTACCGATGTAGCTTAACAAATCAATTTGTATAGTTTCCCTGCTATATTCGGATGACACAGTTCTTATTCATGAAAATGAGGATGATTTACAACGAACTATGTTTTAATTACAAGAAGTGGCAAGAGAGTACTCAGTGACAATTTCTGTAAGAAAGACAAAAACAATGGCCATTAAAGGTAAATAGCCAGTGAGGACTAAGGTAGTTATAAACAACAACATTTTAGAACAAGTGAGCCGTTTCAAATATCTCGGCTGTGCAATAAGGTTTGAATCTGAATATTATGATATAAGAGAGAAGATAAATAAATTTAGGAAAATTTGCAGTACAATTCATAGAAATAAAAAAAGACACAGTACAAGGATTAAATTTTATAAGACAATTGGAACACCCACTACGTTGATTTATGCAAGTGTGGCATGGGTCATGACAAAAAAGAAAGCGGCAATATTCTGAGTGTTGAAATATAATTTTTTTCGAATTCCTTTAAATTATATATTGCAAGATGGAATAAAGAATAAAGATATCAGACCAGAACTCGAAGTAAATTACATAAATGAAATTATTGAAATATACAGAAGCCAGTGGTGGGAGCATCTGCAAAGGATGACAGAGGATCGATTGCCGAAAGAGGCACTGAACTATAAAGCCAATGGTAGTAGAGACGTGGGTCATCCGAGGATGAGATGGATCCCGGAACAGGTTTATATAACCTAATCTAGTTTAATTTTTTTAAATACGATTATCGAATATACTCTACAAGTCTACAACCACAAACGTTTAGCACTCTAGAAAACCGACGAGTCACATCAGGCAGAGGAACGCTATGCAGAGCTAAGACAACAGCAGCTGGTGCAGAGCAACATATTACTCTACACTACAGCAACCAGATGGGACCATAAGGTACGAGTAACTGGAGGACGACAAGTCGAACCGCAGAACGTGCAGGGAACTCCATTTGAAAGGGACCTACAGATCAACGGAGGACATGGGTACGATCTACAGAATCGAGGTGACAAACAACCAATTTATAATTTGTAAATGAGAGAATAAAGACATTGAAAAGACATTTTAAAATTTAAGAAAAATAAATTTTTTGTTATGTTAAATGTAGATAGAGATAAGAGAATATAATTTAAATCAATAAGAATTTTCTTTGATGATGAACAATTAATTTCAAGTAAATTTAAATCTTTGCTTAGATGATTAAGAAGTAATTTAGTAAATGTAAATTTTTATTTAAAGCTTATAAAGTAATCAATGAATAATATTACACGCAATGCAGAAAGTAAAGTAGTTGGGAAGTTATAGAAAGAGAATAACAATTCTCTTAGTCAATTTAAATTTTTATAAAACATTAAGATGTATGCAATGTATAAAGTAATGTAATAAAAAAATATATAAAGCAAAAAAAAGAAAACTGCAATAAAGCACACAGTCAGACTGAGCGGTCGAGAAATTTTAGATTACCAAATAAAAGTTTAGCATATACTTTTGTTAATATAGGATATAAGATTTATTTTATAATGAAAGTATTGCAACAAACAAACATTTAAACAAACAATAATGAATATTTTATGGAGAAGTAAATGCGATTTTAAAAACACTTGTGATTTTTTGAATAACTTAATGAAAACACGTACAATTCAATTAATGACTACTCTTATTACTATTACACCCAAACCCCAGTAATTAGTACATCATAACAGTAATATTAGATCCATGTTAGCACAGCACAAATTAAATTAAATTAAATATATAATCAATTCGTGTTGTTGTAACTTTTCTACGAAGAAACCTGCTCCCACTTCAGCCAATCTACTTATTGACACGTAACAAAGTTAAGAACACCATCACCTCTCTGTTCTATCCACTATTCTTCAGTATCATGGATCCTAAACAGTTTTGGTACAGTAGCGTGGCGTCCATGTGACCGCTGTACCCGACGGCAACAGTACTGGAAACAAGAGAAAATAATGTTTGTTATATCACAGAATAAAAACTTTATTTATTGAATAATTGAAATCCGAACAATATTAGTAGGGAGACTTGAAGAAAAGCGTAGCATTATTTTCGAACTGCTGGGTATTTGCACGGTCTAGTGGTGCAGGCTCAGACATAGGCGATGTTTTACTGCGTACGGTCATTGACCTCGTAGTAGTTGTTACTATACAAACTGACCAGGGGGGCACACTCGTCGCTGTAACGTGTTGCCGCTGTATAAACCGGCAAAACGCTCAGTTAGCAGCTATGTTCGTTTTCGGAACTGATGTGCAGCAGATACTACGTACCTATTTGTGTTTTGTTCGTTTAATCATGTGTTTCTCTGTTTCTCTTTATTATTTTTATTTCCATTATGTGTGCCCTCATTTATTCTGTGTAAGTATAATGGTTTCAGATCCCGTTGAACCGGGACCCTCGTCTTTTGGCAGAAAATGTTAGAAAATACTCTAACAAAATGTTTTAACTCTAAAAAGAATATCTTTGCAATAAAAAAAAGCACTTGGTACTAAGAAAAGTTTTTAGGTTAAGTTTCAGGTCTATCATAACCGTCAACAGGTGTTATGTACTCACGGCACGCCACTGTCTGGTGATTATCCTGCATTCCCAGTCTCTTCATACCAATTACTTTCTTCGCCTCTTTCACTTCAATCGTGTCTTCTGTGTTCTCATTTTATAATAATGAGAATGAACAACTTGATAC
This sequence comes from Magicicada septendecula, assembly GCA_034769895.1. Lineage (NCBI taxonomy): Eukaryota > Metazoa > Arthropoda > Insecta > Hemiptera > Cicadidae > Magicicada > Magicicada septendecula. The sequence continues at coordinate 3,248,533 of CM068371.1, forward strand.
CCATATATTATGTGCTAATAACAAAGGTTTTTGAGGATTATGGAGGATCCCAGAGAATTTGCGACCAATCACAAGAGTGGAAAATTAAAACTTACCTAAAGTAATACAAACATATTGTAATGAGTAGAATATGCATAGAAATTAATACTAGGACTCTGAACATATGATAGCATGCAGAAATGCAAAAATTGTATAAGTAAAAACTGCAGTTTTGAAAATTGTATGCTAGGCAATAAGAGACATGTTCAAATTGGTAGCTTTAAGCATGTTTCGACAGTAAATAAAGTTAATGTTGTGAAATGGTGCGGAAATATGTATAGGCGTGTAGTGTGTGCGCGTGTGCGAGATATTAAATTATTTTATGGGATAATATTAAAAATCATTATATTAAATAACTTTCTATGCTACACTCACTTGTTGCACACACCACTAGTCACTGTGACACCGATTAGCGCTTTCGAACGTACCCGTTCATCATCAGATCGTAACTGCCACCTGATGATGTAGTGCCACGAGGTGGCAGTTACGATCTGATGATGAACGGGTAGGTTCTAAAGCGCTAATCGGTGTCACAGTGACTAGTGGTGTGTGCAACAAGTGAGTGTAGCATAAATTATTTAACCACTAATAAAATTTTGTAGTTTAAATAACTTTCGTTTAAGTGGAATTATGAGATGAGACTTGTAATAGAATATGCTTAATAAAAACACCTATCAAACGTCAATGTTTTTAGTAATTCAAAGAGCTAAATATATGCGTTTTTTAACAAAAATTGTATGACTCTTTAGTTAAGTCGTAAATTTATACTTGTTTTGAGAAGTTGAAAATTACTTTAGATCAGTTTGTATTAATTACAATTAATACAAGAATAATTTTATTTTTTCTTCAGACGCAAAGAATACGAACGAGAAATAGGGCAAAATATCAGACAAACTTTGATTTATTGTCAGTAAGACTATTTTCTCTCTGAATTTGAAAACGTGTGGACTTACTGCTGAAATCTCTCTAGACGCTAGGTCTACTAAGCCGTCCGAACACAAGTTAGAAAGTTCGCGTGTTCATGATATCGTACAATTTTAAATAGAGCTAGGACGGAAAAGTACAAGGTATCCGTTTAGGAATTAAAAGACACTTGAAGTCTGCTGGATTAATTAACTACAATTTATAAAATTCTCAACCCGAGAACAACCCTAAGCGCCGGACATCAGGAGGCTCTGTACCTATCCAGAGCGCACGATCTACATCTGTATTTCAGACTGGATCAGCAACATCTCAATCTATTGTCATCATAAAGGAAAGTCACTTATTTTTTATAAACTTTATAAAAAAATAAAAGATAAAAGAACTCATAGAAAGAGTTGATGTATTAGATTATATGAGAGAATCATTCTCTTAATTTGTAGTCACGTCAAAAGAGATTGAATGAATAGTTTTCTTTTTTTCATAAAATATATTAAATCAAAAGAGACCAATTCTGTAGTCATATCATTAATTAATCCAATATCATTATAATACACCATTTATCCGACTACTTATCTATGCGACACCTGTACATCGCAGGAGATTAAAACAGTGTAAGCGGATCAAAGCGTTCGTAAAATAGCCAACAGAGATGTGACGAGTCCAGCGCTACACATAAATTACAGACATTTAGAGTGGGGGAATTAGTGTTGCCAAAAGTGCATAATGTCGGGAAAACTGAGAACACACAGCAACTAAGTTCTTTCAACTCTACAATAGGCTTTATAACCTAAGCACCTGTGGCTGTATCCTGTAAACATTGAAACGGAATAGCCAAGAACAGCCGAGAGCGTCCTAAACCCGTCCCCCCACCTGTCGTGTAGGTGTAGCCTCAGTCAAGGCACCGCTAGAGAACGTTTCATATATGCTGGAGAACACTTCAATTACGCAGTGGCTGGCACACCACATTGAGGATAGATAATTTCTAGAAGACGTGCGCTACCTGTAAAAAGCCAAAGCAGCCGGCTAGTCAGTCAGTTGTTTTTATCGATTTCCCGTAGTGCGGACCAAATGGCGATTTATTATAGTGGGGGAAGTGTTATTGTGTTACAATTTGTGTGGAATTCTAATAGTTGACATTACTATTGCGTGCCGAAACATTTATCTTGAATTATGGTACGAGTATAATCTTGTTGAATAACCTGTCAATTATAAACTGTTATTTGTGATTAATTAAAGCTGGTGATTACTGAATTTATTGGTGTCTGCAATTTTGTTTTCCACTTTAACAACATATAGGAAATCATGAATGAAATTTGCCGTCATATGGACTTGTATGAAAACTTATACTGATTGTTCTTGTTGCAGGAAGATTCTCCTGCTACATTTCTTTCTTTTCATATTAAAACACACAAAAATTAAAGTTGTGACCGCAACGTAATTTCAAACACTTGACAGATTCTTAGCTCTAAATGTTTTCATTGTGAAGGCTGAGCTGTAATTTGAGCAATAATTAATCAATGACTAGTCTGTTGGAGCGCTGCGTAGGTATCAGTTCTCTGTGCTATTCGTTTCCTCACAAATCTCTGTCCGCGTCGGTTCCTAACATTTATCATTAGTATCACGTGTTTGTTTCTGTTAACACACACACACACACACACACACACACACACACACACACACACACACACACACACACACACACACACACACACACACACACACACACACACACACACACACACACAACGTTAAACGCATTAGTTCTCTCGCTTTCAAGTAAACACGACACAATGATTCGGTACAGCTATACAGTGTAAGACAAATGTTTCGTTCCAATCACAGCAGTAACACATCATTATTAGCAAGACTATAAGTAGCCTATATTGTTTTTGTTGTGTTAATCATTATATAAACACATAAAACAACATTAGGGGTAAATCCTCTATCCCCGAACTAGTTCCATCGTAATATTTTGTCCTCGCTTGACGTTTCGATTTCTGGCACCTCTCCGAAATCCCATTAGATTAATTACTCATAATTGCTGGAAAATCACAAATCCAAACCGCCATCAAATACTAACATAGGGTTACGCCATTACAGAACGCTCTACATGTTTCTCGGCTATCCCGGCAGAACCAGCTGTAATGTGGGTGTAACATCTGTTAACGGGTCTGTTCCAGACTTCGCCGGTCCGCGCGCACTATGTTCAAGGCTGCAAGGAATTACGCTCTAGTGTAATGTTGACGCGTAGTATAAATTATTCTGGAATCTCAACAGGGTATAAATATAAGAATTCAGCAACGCTTAGTTTCAGTTTAAGTGGCGATTTATTCAAGTGAGTTTCATGTTTACTTCGGGCGATTACTCTGTGCGTTCAAGTGGTGTATTAGTGAAAAGTGATTATTGTTCGCGACTCTATTAGTTGACATTCTTATTGGTGTGGACAAATTAATTTGAATTATTGTACCAGTATAATCTCGTTGACTAACGTGTTGATTACAAACTGTTAATTGTGATAATCAAAGATGGTTTTTAGTGATTTAATTGGTGTCTTGTATTTTGTTTTCCACTGTACCATACAACGATCAGTTAGACGTCGTAAATACGATAAATGAGCAGTGTTAGTTTTAAACTGTGAGTATTCTTAAAAGAACAATAAACTGACAAACACAGATATGATTTTATATTTGTAAGTTAATAAACTTATTGTACTGATAAATAACACATCCCATTTTTATCTTATTATTATTATTTGTATCATAACAATACATTGTTAGGTAGCCTAATTGCATTAACAATACGTATGGAATGAAAAATTTTAATCTTGTCCGTGTCCGAATTTAACAAAACAAGCACAGAGACGCCCATAACACGACGACGAAAGACGAGTTAGTCAAAAGATAAACTTTCCATGAGAAGTTTATTACATATATATGTCTACATTTGGCAGAGAGATGACACCATCAACCCTCATACGAATTGTTTAAGACTCAGTGCTGAACTGTACTCTATATTTTCGAATGCTGCACATGCAATACTTAGCTAGCAAGATGGCGACGTCGGCCTGCGTGCAACATTAACGTGGATGTGTCTGTCTGTCTGTCTGTCTGTCTGTCTGTCTGTCGAGGTTGCTACACCTTGCATCAACCGTTTATGTTTTACATGCCGTAGCGTTGGAGTGCGTTAGTCTCCATGCGAGGAGAGGGTTGACTTATCCAGTAAATAGGGAGCGGGGACTTTTTGTGTCCTTCCATGGAAACGTTTGTGGTTACTTTAATGGTGTAGAAACGAAGGTGTGGAAAAGACTCTTTGGAACTGATATGGACTAACCCCCCGAAATGCAGTGGCGCCACTAGGCCGCCGTGTCTGTCCAGTTTGTCTGTCTGTCTGTATGTCTATCTTTAAAAACGCGTGACATGTTGCGTTTGACAAAAGATGACGTAGTTTGTTGGTGGTGAATGAAAACTATGACAAATAACTGGACTTCGCTCTTTTTACCGTTGTATGCATTAAACAGTCTGCAATGATAATCCACAGGGGAAAACATCAGATACTGGGCCACGTTACACGATAATCACGTTTATTGCATACTGTCTAGCAAAAAGTGTAATAAACAAAACAGTTAAAGAAACTTTAGTGCCCAATATTTGTTCAGCAGTTTGGTCCCTCTGCCTCATGTCTCACGTTTTGTCTTTTACTGTTATGTTCTTGTCACGAACACTATTTTGTAAACATCTGTTGTAAAACGCGCACGACATACATGAAGCAACATATATAATCTTGTAAGGTGTACACTGGTTTCCATTTCGTTCTCTTCTGTAAATACCTTTGTTCGGTTCTTAGATATTTTAAATAGGAGGACTTTGACAATTTTTCCATTCATTAACTGTGTCTACACCTGCCACAAGACTACTCATCCTTCTGGTAAGAGATTAAATTATTTTCTTTGTACTTCGGTTTTGTTTAAACCGCTAAAATTCAATATGGCATTTAATTGTTCTTTTTACATTTAGTATGTTCCAAATTCAACAGTATAGTAACACAACTATTTATATCTTCTTGAAGTATGGCTAACACTTATTCTTCCCTATGGGTTATACGTATGTAATAAATTAGCGATCCAATCTTCCAAAAATAATAGTATCAAATTGTAATCCATGCCACTTTGTTCTGTACAGTTTCTTTTTAATTTTCCTGATTCGCAGTTCTCTTATTTAAGTATTTCTTTCTTGATGACTTGCTCAGCCAGTCAATGACCTTGCAACTGCTATTTCCTCTCCTTCAGTTCTAATTGACTGGTTTGTTGATAATCTCCAGATCTCTCGCCCATTTAATAAGGTTAAACAGTTATTATGGTATATAGAAATGTAGTATTGTTTCTAACTTTAGTTAAACGTTTTCGGTAAAGTGTTTGTGAGGATCGGTCAAAAATATAACAACAATTTTAACTTATTTGTGTCGACGTTTCGACAATGTTTATTGTCTTCATCAGGACCTGTGTATGAATACAAAAGAAATATTAAACACAACGGAATAACTTCAATATTTATACAATATTACAATTTAAATTACACATAATGTAATAGTATTATTTAATTAATTATAAAATTTAAAATGTAATATTTTATAACTATTGTTAAGTTTTCTGTTGTGTTTGACATTTCTTTTGTAATCATACACAGGTCCTGATGATGACAATAAATACAGTCGAAACGTCGACACAAATAAGTTATAATTTGTGTTATATTTTTGACCGATCCTCACAAACCCTTCACCGAAATTATCATTAATTGAAGGTCACTACGAATTTAAGGATTTGTTTAGAAGGCTTCTTTTCTTGTACTTATCAGGCCTTCAAGTACCTTAATCTTAAACGCAATTTATTATAACCATTTTGCACATCTTGATCAAACTACAAAATAAATTTTCTAAAGCTTTGAGTTTTATTTAATCTATTATATCTTAATAACACCTATATATCACCTAGTAGCAATCATTAAAGGCAAATACATTGTGTATTACCTTAAGTAATAATCTAAGTAATAGGATTATTTTATAATTTTTTAAGTACTGTATATGTAATTAATTTAAAAAAGAATACAGCATAATATTTTACAAAAGACTTGATAGAATAAAATTTAGGTTACCAATAAAATGATCTAACGTTATATTTAACATAATGTTTTGCTTCGACTAAAAGTTGTCTTAACAACTGCGGAGTGTCAACGATTACATCGGATTATTTACAAAGTACGATAGTCAGAACAGTAGGTTGGTATCCCTTTGATAAGATCTGATTAGCTGTTTTAGTAGAATTGTTTTCTTTACAAACTGAAATCCTCATTTAACGATGGCGGGTTTTCTTAAAGTTTAGGAATTACTTGAGCAACGTTCAGTGATCCGTGTTTGCTTTCTGAAGGTGAAAACCGGTTACAATTTTCTCTCGTATGACAAAAACAAATGTTTTGAGCGGGAATTTAAAAGACATAGCATGGCGTGGAAGCACACGATTTATCCGTCTGAAAAAGTTCAGAACCTAACTATCAGAGGAAAATATCGTGTTGACAAACTTTTGAGATGGTGAAAGCTCAATTTTCGTGATTGTTAGACCAGCAGACAATAAACAGTACTTACTAATTTGATATGCTTATCTTAAAGTGTAGCCTACAGTGATCGCAACGTCGTCATTCTCCTTTATGATAGCATCCGTCCTCACGCACAGCACAGATAGCACGTGAAACCATTAATAAATTCCCTTGGGAGACTTTATTTTCCCTCGCTATGGACTAGACTTGGTTTCTTCCAATTTTCACTTGTTTGGTGCAAACAAGGAGGCGTACATGATATGAAGGTTTACGACAGCGATGAGGTCACAGAAAATGTCATAAAATTGTTCCGTCATTAACATAAAGATATCTTTGCAATAGACATAAAAATGTTATTCATAGTTGGAAAAAGTGTGTCACTGTAGCTGGGTGTTATGTTGAAAAGTAAAGAGACAGTCACACAGATTAAATAAACTGTTTTTCCTCTACAGCTGTCTATATCTCTTTAATTATTGAATGGCCCTGCGTGTTTTGCCTTACTTTTAAAAAAAAAGGTGTAAATAAAGAAAGTTGTGTCTCTTCTTCATCTTTTTATTGTATTTTTAAACAGTTTTGGGTCTGCTTTCAACAAAACGTCACGCCATCTTCTTTTAGGATGCCTACTATTTTATTTTCCATTGGGTACAGTCTTCATAAATATTTTAACGTATGACGGTCCATGGTCATTCTTTTACATACGGGTGCTAATCTTTGCTTCTTCTCCGAACCCAGTCACTTATTTTCTGAAAGTTGCATTTTTCCCTTAAGTAATAACTCCTATCTTAAGTAATCACTTCTATTTCTAGCTAACTGGGCCAGGTTCAGTATCCTCATCTGTGTAGCTTCAATGTTTCTACGGTTTCTGCTGTGTCAGGTCATTTCAGCAGCATAGCTCAATATACACTGGGAGCTCACGATTGTTTTGTACTGTGTAGACACCGTGCGTTTAGCTCTTAACAATATTTCTTTCACTAGATTGCTGTCTTCAAACAACATGATATCCTTAAGACTTACATTGCTTCAGCCGTTTTGATTCAGCCTCTAGTTTTTTTTTTTGGGGGGGGGGAGTTTTTTGTACTGAAGTATAACTCAAGTATGACACTTGCTCAGTAATTTTGTCTAATATATGTTGATTACGAAAAACTATAAAAAAAGATGGAAAGAGCATGTTATGCGCATGTCTCCAGAAAGAATTCCAAGAAAAATCCTGAATTATAAGCCAACCGAAAGAAGAAATGTTGGCAGACCGAGACATATAGATGATGATGATGATATGTTGATTAGAACGTAAGGATTCTTTGAAAACTGTAAGTGTTTTGGTTTTCTTTGACAGTAACTAAAACCTAATGTTAGGCCCAACAGGCTTAAGGGAACCATATATAATATAACCTCTTCTCTTGAGTTATAACAGAGGGAACCCAAAGTAATTGGTTCGGCCAATTACTTCAGGCTGCCTTATTCGGGACGAGCTGAAATTTAAACAGAACAACACACAGTAAATATAAAAGGAATCATGGAAGGGAAAACTGTTGATTTATGTACTCAGTATATGTGTGCAACAAGAAGATTTCCCTTTATTAAACATTTAAAATAAAACAAATGACATTTACTCAAAAGACAGATCCCATTACATTATTAATTAAATTATTAACTTGTTTAAATTGCTTTATATAGACTGTGGGATCACAACAAATTATATTTAGCTTTTCCCCGGATCCGGGTAACCATTTGGTATTTAGTCTTTAAACTTTAAAAATTAATTATATTCAATTCAATATATTAGCTTGCAAGAATGTTACTTTTACTTTTACTTTTAAGTTTCATTATTATTCCATTTGAAGAATGGTATTAATTATACTACGATACGTTAAAATCTAAACTGTTACAATTGCAAGAAGCCTGAATAGTTACAATTAAATTCTTAGATTTAAATTTTTATATTCTTATACAGTCAATCGTCTCTGAAAGTCTCTTTAAGAGAGTATTGTGTTACAATTACTATTATTATTATTCCTCGATAGACGTGCTATCGAGTCACCTTTAATTTGGGATGTAGAAGTCTCCTCCATATGGTTACATCTTGGGAATCCTAAGAGCGTCGTCCTCGTCTAGGTCTGGTCTCAGTTGTTCACGGCTTAAACGTCTGCAGGATAGAGTGGGCCTTCTACACAGGTACTCGTTGATTCTCAGATGTCTCGAACTGCATTATCGGTCGGGTCTACTAGAGTTGTAATTCTGATGATTCATGTCTCCAGGCAGGATGTTGTGAAGAGTCGTCAAACGGAGAAGATAGCTGTTATAGTTATTAACACTCGTACTATTGGTTGTCACATATTTCTTCTTGTTACAACGTTTTCTTAATTTTTCTTTCTCTTAACGTTACATATTACACTCTTTTGTAGCAGTTAGTAAAATACATAAGAATTAATCCAAACTAATAACCAATTACATAACATTTCAACAGAGCATTTCGCTCGTGCGTGTGCACTGCTTGGAGTCGTCATAGCGAGAGAGAGATTTTTCGTCCGCTACTTCTGGTACAGGACAATAGATAGTGGGGTGTTTATTCCGCGAGAATATAGTCCCGGTCTCTCTCTAAATAAAACTTTTTTATTTATACAAACTATCGCTAGATAAAAATACATCATTTAAATTAGTTGTTTTCGTGACTATCTGTGTCTTCAGATTCTTTAATTATTAACATTATTTTTCTATATTATTTTAATTACAGAAGACTCGGTAAACATGTCGAGTCCGGTATCAACAGGTAGGCGCCTGATAACAAGCAAAGGGTTAAATGCGACAATAATAATTATTTACAATATGTCTTTCCTTTACCGTTTCTTTGCCCTTATTGATTACTACTTCCATTCACACTTAGTACTTACATGTTTTTTATTATCATTGTGAGATTTAAATGGTTAATTGTTCGCAACTTAAAATTTTTTTATTTCTTTATTTTTTTATAATTGTCACAATTTAAATCGTCACATACTCCGCCTCTTAACCAACACCGATTCCGGAAAATTTGGTTAGATACGTACCGAGAGTATGCTTGGGGAGTACAGTGTGAAATTGCTTATTATTATCATTATTTATTATTATTCTCTTTTATTATTATTAGTGCACAGTTTGTTTGTTTTAAATTCTCTTTAAATGATCTAGTTCTCATTTAAATGTTCCTCCTCCGTGAAATTCCCTTTATCTCACTTCTTACAGTACTAACTTATAATACTAATTTCCCTAATTTCAGCAACTCACAATATCGTGGCCCGGCTGACATCAGCTTACTCTAACACTACAGGTTAGCTTTCAGCATTCATAAATGATCTCTTGGCTCTCTTGGCTCATCATTATCCTTTTCAGCCGGCGCCGTTGTGACTCGTTACTTAACATGTATATAATTCTATCTTGATTATACACCGGTATATAATTCTATCTTGATTATATACCATAGACGTACTTTTAAATAATCCAAAGAGGGTCTCTTACTACACTCTTGATTATAGTTACTTGGAGAGAAGCGGAATTTCACGAGGATACTTCTCTTTTAACTCTTTAACAATAACTAGACAAAGTATGCGGAAGGGGACACTTTACACGCTGCATTTTATTTCACACGCGGTGGCATTCATTGTTTAGGGAGTACTACCGTTTATACAATGGAGAGGGTGGCTGCTTAGTACAATCCTGAACACGCATTATTTCTTCTAACTGGCCACCACAACTGGGGTGCTTACTAATCTACGTTACTTGTATTATTATTATTCTTTTCTCTTACTTCTACGCTACACTTCACACAATTAGTTTAAATCAAGAAATAATTAGCCTTATTATTTAAACAATTATTATTCTCTTTATTTACTTTGTTTTGGGACTTGGGGTATAATACTTTATCTAACAAGGGAGGGTTAACTAAGTCATTCATTCATTTGAAACTCAAGTCACGATATTATTCGCTTTACTATACTACACAATTATTTCCTACACACTTTAGTACATGGTAAACGTTTATTAACAGAGGTAATTAAACATAGCATTAGTTTTTTATTTAAGCGATCAGCTGTTTCGCTGGAAAGTAGGTTCGACTAGTTTTAAACAATCGCATAGTTTTGCTTACAAGGGGAAAAGTCAACTCGAGGGAGAATATCTCTATTGTTTCATTTAACAATAGCTAACGGACACCTTATTAACTTGCACTGGCTTGCTTCAAAAGGGGTGGCGTGTGCGATGCGTACGCAATGTTACGGCCCGTTACCAAGCTGAGTTTAGTTACACCTTTATAATTATAATTATACTAACGTGTTATAATAATTTACGATATTATTAAACCTTTTATTTTAAATGACTAATCATTTATTTCTTATTATTTACTTTACTCAGATTTAAGAAACTTCGTTTTTCATTTGTTTAGGACTCGGTTGTTTACTTCGGGAAGCATCATTCCATAAAATTAATTAGTACACTTGTTTTGTTTAGTCAGTAGTTCACATAACTCATCGTGTCAATAGACACACGAATTACACATTTATGCAGGCTTGTACAGGAAAACTACAGGTCTTAAATCGTCGCAAAATTGACGTGTTAGAGACTGAATACTTTGACACGTACATACATGAATTGGTATAATACAATTTAATCTTTTCACGTATAATTATATACGAGTATGTGCGTAATCTCACACAAAATATACACTTATATTTATACACTTATAAATATCGTCAATATTATTCATATATGCTACTTAGCCTCTTTCTTTTACATAAAATTTCCTAACTGAGTGCATCGATATACAGAATGGAGTATTTTATAATTGACACTAAGTACACTAAGCATTTACACAAAATGAAACCAAAAACAGTGGCGCATTTTAATAATAAAATTATTTACTTGTTTTTTTTTTTGTTTTAATTTTCAACATAGGTCTGAAATCTTTTGTTACTGGGCAAGGGGTCACACACTTTTTTATACAATAGAGGGAAGTGATGTATTGTCTAACGCAACTTTGCACTAGGGTGACAAGGACACTCTCACACAGGCTTGGACAAGAATTAAACTGGTTTGATTTTGTTTACAAACAGACGTGTTGTTGAATGAACTCTTGACAAGCACATACCTGATGTTATATCGAATTCACGGGGCGTCTTTAGTTAATATTATGATCATTGCTATATCTAAATAATAATTAAAATTACCTATTTACAAAACTATTATAATAACTATTATCGTTTAATTTTATTTAAGATTTTAGACACATTTAAAGTACATGAGTAAATAAATCAACAGATTATGGTCTGGGTTAATATGCACACAATTACTGCTTAATAACACAAGTCACAAAATTTCTTTTTTTTTTTTAGTCTTAATTAGCAGTAAAATTTTAACTAATTAGCAGAGTTGCGCAATTTATTATAGAGAGAGATTTTTCGTCCGCTACTTCTGGTACAGGACAATAGATAGTGGGGTGTTTATTCCGCGAGAATATAGTCCCGGTCTCTCTCTAAATAAAACTTTTTTATTTATACAAACTATCGCTAGATAAAAATACATCATTTAAATTAGTTGTTTTCGTGACTATCTGTGTCTTCAGATTCTTTAATTATTAACATTATTTTTCTATATTATTTTAATTACAGAAGACTCGGTAAACATGTCGAGTCCGGTATCAACAGGTAGGCGCCTGATAACAAGCAAAGGGTTAAATGCGACAATAATAATTATTTACAATATGTCTTTCCTTTACCGTTTCTTTGCCCTTATTGATTACTACTTCCATTCACACTTAGTACTTACATGTTTTTTATTATCATTGTGAGATTTAAATGGTTAATTGTTCGCAACTTAAAATTTTTTTATTTCTTTATTTTTTTATAATTGTCACAATTTAAATCGTCACAATAAGACAAAAAATATAGAAACATTTTTAATCACTAATGCTACATTTCAAAATATAAAATAAAAATTTTGTTTATTTTAGTATTTGTACTCACATTAGAGCGTATAAGATTATATTTTAATCCCAAAATACAAAAATTAAGTTTTAATTTAATTTTTAATGATTTAGAAAATGTTGTATGTTTCTAAATATCACATAATGCATTTTTAACTCATACCTCAAATGTCCTTAAGCCTTCACTTTATGCATAAACTATATATTATATTATTCGTATTTATAATCCGATCTTTATAAAACACGTTAATTCAGATTATCGTTGTTACAAATAGTTCCCCTTAATTTGAACCATTATTTTAACTAAAACATCCAGTGGAATAAACAAAAGTTTCAATAGTTCTTAAAATGTGTAAAATTTTCTCTTTAAAATTATGTTATAATAATAAAAAAGATATAATTTATAAATATTTACAATCTACACAATTAGTAAATGTAGCATTTTTCAAAATAAATAATAATTTATCTCACATTGTTTAGAAATATGTTCTTCTTTTTCTACACTTACAAGGATTATGCAGATCTTATAAAGGGATCAGAGCCTCTTTCTACATTAAAAACCATCTTGCCGGCTATTCCAGCACATCTTCACTCTAAAGCTGTGTGCACTCCAACTATGCTTTTGGGGTTCATCTCATTGTTATTTTCTTTACATTTGATCTTCATTTCCTCTACTTTTATATCGTCTATTATGCTCTTCGTAGTTGGATACTCTATTTTATCCACATTTCCCAAGGTATTCAGGAGATTACCACCTTTAAGACTACATCAATACTTTTAGGTTTACCAACTTTAATTCTCCTCAAATTGGATGTATATCTGAATTAGCTTTTCATCATTATTGTCGGCTCCCAAATTTCTTGCCCATAAAATAGATGTTTCAACCACACTTTGCAAACAGACATACATATTTTGAGTACTTCCGTAAAGAATCATTCTTGAACGTGATACTAGACACTGTAGAAGACTTTGAGACCATCGTAAATAGCTGACCATGCAACTTTTGCAGCATGCAATCGACATGAGATTGAAGAGACTTTTGCCATCCGACCTTTAAAGACCACGAGGTTGACATCGCTGGATGGACCACTTCTTTACGCCATTATGTCGTACAATGCTTATGCGCGTACACTAAGTAGCAGATTACTTTAAAGGATGTATTTTCTGATTGCTTTTATATAAATAAATAAAATTCAAAAATAAAATAGTAGCTGTTTTTTAGATATGAACTTTGTGTTATTGCAGCTTCAGGGCATTTTTAACAAAAATGAATTTTTCTGGACCACTTATACATCGGCAAAAGCTAGGTTCCTTTCGTATTAACAGTCTAGTATTTTAATTTGCCGGTTACAACACGATTCATATACATAAAATAATGTTTTATTTTTCTCTGTGTGGCAGGCCTGTTTGACGTGCGGCAGTTTCATTGTTGCCAGACCGACTGGTGATTCCGAGACCACCGCAAACATCAACGACACAACTGCAAATACTGCGACTGCTGATAAGACGACTGCGAACAACACGACGGAGACGTCTGACAAGAACTCAACAGAGGTATCCGCCGTAGAGAAGCCCGACTGGCCGGCCAAAACATATGTTCCGGAAACAAATAAAAACAAGACTGCCGATAAAGTATCCCTTTATAGGTCTCATCCTTATGTTCCCTATGACAGAACTGCAGACAACACGACGGAGACGTCTGACAAGAACTCAACAGCGGTATCCGCCGTAGAGAAGCCCGACTGGCCGGCCAAAACTTATGTTCCGGAAACAAATAAAAACAAGACTGCCGATAAAGTATCCCTTTATAGGCCTCATCCTTATGTTCCCTATGACAGAACTGCAGACAACACGACGGAGACGTCTGACAAGAACTCAACAGCGGTATCCGCCGTAGAGAAGCCTGACTGGCCGGCCAAAACATATGTTCCGGAAACAAATAAAAACAAGACTGCCGATAAAGTATCCCTTTATAGGCCTCATCCTTATGTTCCCTATGACAGAACTGCAGACAACACGACGGAGACGTCTGACAAGAACTCAACAGAGGTATCCGCCGTAGAGAAGCCTGACTGGCCGGCCAAAACATATGTTCCGGAAACAAATAAAAACAAGACTGCCGATAAAGTATCCCTTTATAGGTCTCATCCTTATGTTCCCTATGACAGAACTGCAGACAACACGACGGAGACGTCTGACAAGAACTCAACAGAGGTATCCGCCGTAGAGAAGCCTGACTGGCCGGCCAAAACATATGTTCCGGAAACAAATAAAAACAAGACTGCCGATAAAGTATCCCTTTATAGGCCTCATCCTTATGTTCCCTATGACAGAACTGCAGACAACACGACGGAGACGTCTGACAAGAACTCAACAGAGGTATCCGCCGTAGAGAAGCCCGACTGGCCGGCCAAAACATATGTTCCGGAAACAAATAAAAACAAGACTGCCGATAAAGTATCCCTTTATAGGCCTCATCCTTATGTTCCCTATGACAGAACTGCAGACAACACGACGGAGACGTCTGACAAGAACTCAACAGAGGTATCCGCCGTAGAGAAGCCTGACTGGCCGGCCAAAACATATGTTCCGGAAACAAATAAAAACAAGACTGCCGATAAAGTATCCCTTTATAGGCCTCATCCTTATGTTCCCTATGACAGAACTGCAGACAACACGACGGAGACGTCTGACAAGAACTCAACAGAGGTATCCGCCGTAGAGAAGCCCGACTGGCCGGCCAAAACATATGTTCCGGAAACAAATAAAAACAAGACTGCCGATAAAGTATCCCTTTATAGGTCTCATCCTTATGTTCCCTATGACAGAACTGCAGACAACACGACGGAGACGTCTGACAAGAACTCAACAGAGGTATCCGCCGTAGAGAAGCCCGACTGGCCGGCCAAAACATATGTTCCGGAAACAAATGAAAACAAGACTGCCAATAAAGTATCCCTTTATAGGTCTCATCCTTATGTTCCCTATGACAGAACTGCAGACAACACGACGGAGACGTCTGACAAGAACTCAACAGAGGTATCCGCCGTAGAGAAGCCTGACTGGCCGGCCAAATAAAATGTTCCGGAAACAAATAAAAACAAGACTGCCGATAAAGTATCCCTTTATAGGCCTCATCCTTATGTTCCCTATGACAGAACTGCAGACAACACGACGGAGACGTCTGACAAGAACTCAACAGAGGTATCCGCCGTAGAGAAGCCTGACTGGCCGGCCAAAACATATGTTCCGGAAACAAATAAAAACAAGACTGCCGATAAAGTATCCCTTTATAGGCCTCATCCTTATGTTCCCTATGACAGAACTGCAGACAACACGACGGAGACGTCTGACAAGAACTCAACAGAGGTATCCGCCGTAGAGAAGCCCGACTGGCCGGCCAAAACATATGTTCCGGAAACAAATAAAAACAAGACTGCCGATAAAGTATCCCTTTATAGGCCTCATCCTTATGTTCCCTATGACAGAACTGCAGACAACACGACGGAGACGTCTGACAAGAACTCAACAGAGGTATCCGCCGTAGAGAAGCCCGACTGGCCGGCCAAAACATATGTTCCGGAAACAAATAAAAACAAGACTGCCGATAAAGTATCCCTTTATAGGTCTCATCCTTATGTTCCCTATGACAGAACTGCAGACAACACGACGGAGACGTCTGACAAGAACTCAACAGAGGTATCCGCCGTAGAGAAGCCCGACTGGCCGGCCAAAACATATGTTCCGGAAACAAATGAAAACAAGACTGCCAATAAAGTATCCCTTTATAGGTCTCATCCTTATGTTCCCTATGACAGAACTGCAGACAACACGACGGAGACGTCTGACAAGAACTCAACAGAGGTATCCGCCGTAGAGAAGCCTGACTGGCCGGCCAAATAAAATGTTCCGGAAACAAATAAAAACAAGACTGCCGATAAAGTATCCCTTTATAGGCCTCATCCTTATGTTCCCTATGACAGAACTGCAGACAACACGACGGAGACGTCTGACAAGAACTCAACAGAGGTATCCGCCGTAGAGAAGCCCGACTGGCCGGCCAAAACATATGTTCCGGAAACAAATGAAAACAAGACTGCCAATAAAGTATCCCTTTATAGGTCTCATCCTTATGTTCCCTATGACAGAACTGCAGACAACACGACGGAGACGTCTGACAAGAACTCAACAGAGGTATCCGCCGTAGAGAAGCCTGACTGGCCGGCCAAATCAAATGTTCCGGAAACAAATGAATACACGACAAACGATAAAGTCCAGCAGTGGAGTGGATAGCAGCGACCCTGGGGACGCACCACTGACACTGCCGACAACAACTCCACAGTTGAATGCCAAGTTTGTTAACAATAAACTAAAACACTATAAATAAAAAATCAATACTTTCATGTATAAACAAATTATAATCAATGTATACTATTGAATTCTATTAATGAATACAATTTGTAGTGTTTGCAGATACAATACACAGTGTACGTGTTGAATTTTTTATCTGAACTTAATCTTCTAAACCTATATATCCTCAGTAACCACAGCTGAGTCCTTATTGTCCTCTGATCGTTATCAACAGACGTAATGACTGACTGTGTCTGTGTCTGTGTATTTGTGCACGTGTGATTACTACCAAGTTAATACAACCTGTCACTAAACACAAATAATGCTTAGTAACATTCTGTTTTTAAGTTAACGCGTTTGATTGTCGGGACATGAATACTGTAGTCGTTAAAATCTTATCACATGTCACGCTGAGACTCTACAATATACAAAGAGTGTCATTAAATTTATGTCTCACCTTCTGCCCGTCTAATACTGAACAACGCTCATAACATATTTCATGCGTCATTCAGTTTGATAAATTCAATTTTTTTTTGAAGGAGACGCATGCGTTTAGTATGCGTTTATTTTATAAGAGCATATTATATAACGTGGAAAATATAACTTTAATTGAGACAGGAAGACCGATTACTACTCCTAGTGTGCACCTGATCAATTACAATAAGTGTATCTTTTATCACGTTCTCTTTTCAATGTAAAAGCCTAGGCTATGTAGACGATTCCATACAAAACTGTCAGATGAATCTTCCGTAACATTTTATAATTGGTCACTATGTAGTTGGTACGTTCCTGTTTGCTGATGACCAGGCTATCCTGCCGATCTCGTAAAGCGGCTTGCAGATGGCTGTGCACGTGTTACATCAAGTCTGTGAGGTTTTCGGATTATAGATTTTTACATTGAAGTCTGAGGTAATTGGTTTTTATGTTGTAGACGATACTGCTTTAGAGCAGGTCAGCAATTCTCAACATCCGGGCCATAATGTGTTCTAATATTACAAAATGGCGTTGTGATTAAGCTACATAAGTTCAAATGTATGTGAGTTACCATCAGGAGAATTCTCCAAGGTAATATTCTTCAGACACTTTTCTATAGGCCTGAGAATTGGACTTAACGGAATTGCAGTCCAGTCGTCTTCAAGCAGCCTAAAGAGATTTTATCAGGCAGGATAGTAAAGGAATATCAGATATACGTCAGGAACTGAATATTGTAAGTTATTCGTTAGAATTGTCCAATATCGTTTTATTGTTGGAACACCCTCACCGGATGGGTGACTGTCGCATCCCCAAACAAGTATTGAATTATAAGTAAAAGGGACGGACATGTGTGGAACGGGCGAACAAGCGCTGGATTGGTCAGATTTAGTCTGTCTGTTTGGGATCGGAATAAACTATTTTTGGTTTAACCCTACAAGATTATGATTATAATATTCAAGGTCGCAAAAGCATCTGGGCTGGGACCGGACACCCGTTTAGTGAATAAATTGGTGTACAATACTGTAATGTTAATGTAATACTTAGTTCTGGTTGACAGTGTATATTGTTACGACGGTCTCACTATGGTACAGTGAAAAGCAAAATGCAGGCCACCAATGATGTCACTAATGACCAGTTTTAATTAATCACAAATACAGTTGTACACACGCAATAGTAATGTCAGCTAATAGAGTCCCGCACAATTATAACACTTTGCCACAATACTTCGAAACTCACTCGAATAAATCGCCACTTAAACTGAACCGAAGTAAACTAAAAACTAAGCGGCAGGTGTGGGCTACTTATATAGTCTCCAGCGTTCCATAATATGCGTCCTTCAGAAGCAATTAATAATTCTAGAGGATACTTCAGCACCGCCTTGGCAGAAACACACACCGGCTAGGCTAGTTGAGAAGCTTGTAGAACGACACTGTAGAACGTACGAGACTGTTCCGTATTACGTAACAATATAGATTACCAGGAGCAGATGTTCACTGATATCTAAGTTATCTGAGATAGATCAGAAATCGTGCTCAAAAATAAAAGAAGTCATATTTAGTTGGATAGCATAAAATCAGTATTCATCCTCATTATCACCACCACCACCATCATCAACATCATTATCTGCTTCAGGAATTAGGTATTGATTATGCCGGTTACGGCCGCACAGTTATGTTGCGTCCATATTGCTTTTGGGCGTCCTGGATCTCCTTTACCTTTTACTGTATTCTGCCAAACATTTTTGACAATGATATGAGTACTTCGGTTTGCCAGGCCGGTTTTGTGCAAACGTTTCGACCGTGCCTTTCACGGCTATCTTCAGTGCAGAAGCTGTAAAACACTGACAGAGGTTTCTTAGCAGTGACCAGTTGTGACGATTTGAATGAATATAGAATTTTAAATAAATAAAAAATTAATTTACTAGCAATTAAGTATTTTTAAATCGCACTATTAAACCTAAAGCCCCTGTCCTAACTCAGAATAAGTATGAGATGTAAATGGAAAATCTAACTAAAGCATTAATAAAAAATTCGAATTGTAAAAAGTTATTAATATCACAATTAACCCTTTGCTAGTCATCATGCGGTGACCTGTTAATTCCGGACACAACGTGCATAGCGAGTCGTCTGTAACTTAGGAAGATATAAAAATCATAATCTTTGTAATTTGTAATTTGAAGGCACAAGAGTAGTTAAAATAATTCACTTAAATTATATATGTAGAATGAATGTATTGTTTTTTGTAATAACAATGTCAATTTAAATAAAAATAGGAACTATATTATCGCGGAGTACTTGCCCCTCTCCGTTGTAATGTGCCAGTCGAATCGAGTAGAGAGTCACAAAGCTGCCGTCAGAGCGTAGAGAACTACGAGCGAGAGCTCCACCAAAATGCACTGTTTAAATCTAATTTTAAATGTTAGCTACCACTGCTGAACGTGGCGAGCGAGTGTAATGTGTGAATTGTAGAAAGTTGTGTTAAAAAGAAAAATGTAATAAGTTAAAACCAAAAAAACTAACAAGTAGTAATCAAGATGACGTCTCCCCTCAAGAGGTAAATTCAAGTACAACTTTACACATGAAGATGTGACCTGCATAAACTTCACATGTGGTCGTATACGAGGCATAAGACGCTGACGAGGACCTACGTGGATCTACACCAACTTAAACTAGAAAAACTTCAATCTCTGCAGTGAACCACCTATCTAGTACTTGCCGAAGACACGACTCAGATGACGACGCCGACTTCAAGAATTCCCGAGAGAGACACCCCAGGACGAGGTTACCACGACCTATTGTAAAGGTGACTCGATAGCTCGCCTATCGAGAGTTAATTATATTTGAGACATAACTTACAGAGAAAAGAGACTTTTCAAAGACTATAATTTTATTTAAAATTTAAATGAGACCAACTAAGAGTTTACTGTAATATTCAATATCATACGTTGTAACGCATTATATGTAAATGTAAATTATAATCACTTTAGTTAATAATACCATTCTTCAAATGGTAAAAGAAGTCTTGCAAGCATCTCGATGAACACAAAATACTCAGAAATCTTTGCTATAGATATACTTAAAGTAAACTCGGATCCGAGGTAAAAGAATACATAATAAGTTTGATCCCCAGTTTTTCTGAAAACCATTCAAATATTTTAATCTAATTAATTATGTCATGGGATCTTTTCATATCAGTTGTTAATAAAGAGAAGTCATCTTATTACACATGAAAATGAGTGCATAAATCAGTGAAACACCTTCCCTTGTTTCCTAATAATTAGCTTAAGTAATTTGTTCAATTATTTTGAGTTTAATAACAGTTCGTTACAACGTAGGCAGCCCATGTAATTGGCAGGCGTCAATTAAGATGGGTTCCCTGGATTTGTAACGTGGTAATAAACGTTACACAGTGAACTGTGGTTAAGGATAGTGGTCGTGAGTAGGACACCAATATATATAAACTTTTGGTGTCCGCACTTATTTTTTGTCTGACACGACCAGATGATCAGAAGAAAGGGAAATTCTTATTGTTTTGCCTTAAACCGGGTCCAAAAAGTACTCAACGAGAGGAACTCACCCCCCCCCCCGCCGACTCATTCCAATAGATGCATGTTTGTTAATCTGGACAAACTCCATATGCAGACGAGGGAAATACGCATTCACCGACGACAGAAGCCTTGCCTCTTCAAAGAGTATGCGATGATCGGCATTGGCGAGTGCTAGCTATAGCAGACTCTTCCGGCTGCTTCAAACGACAGTAGCGGCTGTTGATAAACGCTGGCGTGGACACTGAAAGCCTCAGACACAATTTTTGATATTGTTATCATCTGGCTGCCTGATTAGATGGCCTTTCCATTTTGTGCGATACACAATCATTTTTTCATATAGCCTATTGAAAGTATTCTCAGTTCCTCTATGGATATTACTTATTGAAATTTATTTGGTTTTATACAATATTTCTGTATCGTAGTAGAATTAATTTTGAAAAAGGAACAAGACCTATACAATTTGAGTTATAAACTATCCAGCACTGGGGTGGTGTACCGGACCCCATGAACTTTATACTGTTTCAGCACCTGGCGTTTCAATGTACAGTACATCTCTCTCTTCACAGAATCTGTCGGCAAAGTGGCTTGTACCCAATGCGTTGACGGGTTGGCTTATGCAGTTACAACAGTAAAATTTAATAATCAAATGTTATATTTATTCTTAAAATTATTATCCTCTTCTGTATTAAATCCTTAATTCACTTGTTATCTTTATTTTTTATATTACAAGCATCTCATACCATTATACAATTTTGTAATGATTTGTTTATCTGTTGGCCTTAGTGAATAGTAGTATTTGCAATTAAAGAATGTTGAGTTAAATTATTGAAGAACTTAAAAACACATCTTTTGACAATGGACAAGATAATGATAATCTGGCTGCAGTAAACGTTCATATTAATAATATAGTTTCCAGTTGTTTATTTCTTCTACAACGAAAAGGTTTTGCCCACACTACGATGTGGCATCATCAGCCAGAGCACAAAGTCTTGACCCACCCCAATTTACAGACTAAGCAGTCGGCCACAATACTTATTACAGACAGCATCGGCAATTACAACAAAACATTACCAATTAATTAAACAAAACATAAACTTACACTATTGTTACGTGACCTGAAACAATAACAAACGTGCCAACGTGACGTTTAAAACGAGGCGGTAATTGAGTTACAATCTAGATAGGCCTACTGTAATTCTGGATGCCACTTTCACACGTTCTCGTCTACTCCACCGATCATCCATCATTCTCTGTCACTAAAATGCAAGGCGGCGTTGAGGTCTGTATAAATACTGCGGATTTCAGAGTTGCCGAGTTTCAGTTACACCTGGCGACTTTACAAGTGCAGTTCGAAGTAACTGTTGCGATTTAGTGAGAAGTGATTATTGTCTTAATTAGTGCAAAACAGTAGCAGTGTAACATTTACTCTTGTCTGTTGGACAACAGTTACTTTAACTTCAATTGTTTTATAAGAATGATTTTGTTGATTTGTAACTGTTGGTTGTGCGTAACCGTAGAACGTCTTAACGTAGCAATGTACGTGCGGGCGTGGAGGTTTGCGTGCTCTGATGAGGTTGAGAGCTATGCCGCTGGTAGCGTAGCTCCGCTCCTCCCTTGCCGGACACGTCTCAACCGAGGAGTCAGACAAAGTGTGTCCCACAAAACTACAACAGATCTATCTACCCAAGGTCCCTACCTATCCTTAGGTGTACTCACTAATCCTCTCATCGTCATTTGAGAGGTAGCTAGAACTCCGGAGATCGACGTAGACTGACTAATTTAGGGGAGATAACCTTACAGGAATCGAACGAGGTTGGAAGTAGTGAGATGTCAGCCCCTGTCCTGCACAGCGCTCGTAATGCGGTCGAGGGAGACTGTGCTCACTGGCACATTCAATAGAAACAGGCGGATGGAGAATATGGATATTGGTAGATCAAAGAAACGATGGTTGGACCAAGGAGTGCGCAACGGATAGTAAGCTCCACAGCATTAAGAAGAAGAAGAAGAAGAAGAAGAAGAAGAAGAAGAAGAAGAAGAAGAAGAAGAAGAAGAAGAAGAACAACAACAACAACAACAACAACAACAACAACAACAACAACAACAACAACAACAACAACAACAACAACAACAACAACAACAACAACAACAATTGTTGCACTGGGATTTTTTGTTTATATAGTTGGTCTTACTGTACCGTTGTGTTTGCAATTCGTGAGTTGAATTGCTGAAGAACTTGGATAATATCTGTTGATGTTAGTGACAATCTCGCTCGTAAATGTTTCGTGGTTTGCGTTAATAACAATACAGCTGCTTTGTTTAACACATGTCATTTTACTTATTTAAAAACTAAAAGTTTCGCTCATACTGCGATAAAACATAATCAGGGACTTGACTGAAACTGAGTACAAAATCTTGACCGACCCTCAATATTACAAGCAATCGCATAATTTTCAACAAAATATTCCCATTCCGTAAAGAAAAAAAATAAATTTACAATTCGCTTTTTAGATATTTAAATATACACTTGCTTATGTGTATTATGTGAAAAAATTATATAAAAAATTCTATACATATCCGATAGCCAGTGGTAAAACCAAATCTACAAAATATACCAATGTCAGCTGTTTGGTTAGAAGGGAATACGCGTATACCACTGCCAGCTGTTTAGTTAGAAGGCATGCGGCGAAAGACACCCCCCCCCATTTATGTGGCTGAGATACGCGTATATCACTGCCAGCTGTTTGGTTGGAAGGCGTGCGGCGAAAGACAGCCCCCCATTTATCTGGCTTAGATACACGTATATCACTGTCAGCTGTTCGGTTAGAAGGGGTGCCGCGAAAGATAGCGCTCCATTTATGTGGCTGAGATACGCGTATATCACTGTCAGCTGTTTGGTTAGAAGGGATGCCGCGAAAAATAGCGCCCCATTTATGTGGCTGAGATACGCGTATATCGCTTCGAGACTGTCCGCTGTAACGTTTCGCCTCTTCATCATTGCCACAAATAACGGGTGAAAATGAAACCATGGTAACCTAACAGCGAGCAATAAATAATAATGTCAGTTCGTTTAAAGTGAAATATTGCCTCTAGTTTGGATTGTTTCTTGTCTTTATCGTTCCTTTGTAAGAATAGACGCTATATTTGGTTGTTAGAAATTAATTGATACCAAAGAAGAAAAAACATCATAATCATCATCTTTTTTACAAAGGATTAAAACAAAAATGGTCTGTTCCGGTCCCAATCAGATATACTAGAGGTTATCACTCCAACGCTTCTTCAGACATTTGCCATCTCTTTGTACTTTCATCGTCACCTTCATCATCATCATCTTCTTCTTCTTCAGCAAGCAGTGCTAAGCTGTGAAACAGTATATTGAAATGTTACGAGGGCTGCATTTGTGGAATTTTTATAGGGTTTTTTAGATTAGTTACTGTTGACTGAATCCTTATATGCCCGACTTAGTGTTTACACATTCATTAAGCATAGCACAATTAGGTGTTTTGAGGTAGGTCTACCTGTATGTGACATTTCTCATCAAGTCTTTACATGTGACACACTCTTTTCGGCCCATGCAAAATTTACTATATCATCCTCAGTTTCTAATAAATGACAAGGAATATATAAAACCCATTACTCACCATACATTCATTTATTCACGCATACGTAATATTTGAAACTACTAGGCCTATATTGTTTCTGCTGACTCATAACACGTTATGCAACATTTGACAATGCAATTGGAAGTTAATGCCAGATTTTGCTTAAAGGATTGAAGAGCTATAATGAATAGATTTCATATGTTGCATGGTTTAATTATTTTTTCTTGTGTGAACAAAAATTAAGAATATTGACTTATACTACTATACCTTATGAAGCGAGAAATAAACGCTCCTTGAAATGTCACAAGAGTAAAAAAAAAAAAAAAAAAAAAAACACTTGAAGTCACCAAAGAAATGCATAACAAGAGGCATGTGGCTGCATACAGTATTGTTACGACGGTCTATTTGATCGTCGTAGGTACAGTGGAAAAACAAAATAGAAGACACCAATAAAGTCAGTAATCACCAGCTTTAATGTTCACAGATAAACAGTTCGTAATGAACAACACAGTCTATTACAACAAATCAAATAAAAATTGTTCACACCTAATAAAATGTCATCTAATATTAAAAACAAATGTATTACAATTATACCACCCGATTATAAAACACAACGCTTTACTAATTACCACTTGAACGCACACAGTAATGTCGCCCGATAACAACTCGAACCGCATTGTAAATATGTCGAAACTGTACTGAAAACTAAGGCCGCTGTCGCCTTGTATTTATACGTCCGCGCACAGATTAGAAGATTCCAAACTACGCCTTATCTCTAAACTACGACGTAATTAATTGCGGCCTTCACACAGTCCGCGCGGCTAGCGGCTTCCAGAAAAGTCTCGCGAATGCGTCGAGAATCACGTATGCCACACACATTAGAGGAGATTCTTCTGGAACATTCGACACACACGTAGACTCTTCTGTAATGTCGTAACAGTATAATACAGTCTGTACACATTCCAACTCTCACTCAGACCCATAAGCAAGTGTGGGAACGGTCATCACCATGTAGAACATTATTCGTGTGTGTTTTAGATTTGTTTTTAACATGTGCAGTGGCACTGCGTGACGTCAAGAACCCGCCCGTTTTAAAAGAACATCGCCAGTCTCGGCAGCCGCCTTTCTCGGGCCGAACAAAGTACGGCTCAATTCTTCAGCTGTTCCTTTTGGTGGCCTTTGCGTGTATTTAGTCGGTGATTGGTCCCAACTTTCACCGGTTTGTGACAGGAGTCTTTACAATATTGGCAATAGTGTTCAGACCATTCAATCGAATCTTTTATATAAATAGTTCAAAAAAGTTTTCTTTTTAACGAAGACTATGAAATAGCAAGGTGATGATCAAAAAATTTCAGAGAAACCTTAAATAGAATCGCAAGTGATTATTAATAGAGTCACTGAACAAAATTATCAGATTTTATCTAAAAGATTTTATGTAAAAAATATCAGGGACAATTTCAAAGATAGTGTCTGTATAATGTCGAAAAATGCTGAAATCGAACGCTTTAATTATGAAAAACTAGAAAGCAATAAAGAACCCGTGGCTCTAATCAATGCAATCCATAATTGCCCAGAAGCCTCTCTAGCGAAATCTGACGATGCTCAGGGATTATTTGCCCAATTACGTTTATGTAAAGGTGCTCGAGTTATCCTTAGATGAAATCTTTGGGTCACATAAGGAAAGGACTAGCCAACGGTTCAGTTGGGACAGTAACTGATATTATTTATGACCCGGCAGTTGTGTGCGAAAATTATAACTATCACATGCCAATATACTTGTATATCACAAGTGTACACTTGTGTCTTTCGAAAAATGTACAGTACTCGTTCTGTAAGAGAACTCAAAACCCATTTTACCAGTAGCGGCATCATTGAAGAAAAATTAAATTTCTTGTACTCGCAAACAATTTCCGTTAATGTTAGCATATGGTGTTAGTATACATAGATCGCAAGGGATAACATTAGATAAGGCAATTGTTAACTTAGGAGACAATGAATTTCAGGTTGGATTAACGTATGATGCTCTTTTCAGAGTGAAAACATTAGAAGGATTGTTATTAAAGCCAGCGTTTAATTTTGATATACTGCTAAAACTTAATAGAAGTCCATCAATGGTTTATCGTAGAGATGAGTTCCAAAAGTTGTGGAATATATCTAATGACAATTAGTGTATGTTGTACTATAATGAAGTGTATTCAATAAAAAGTGTGTATCATAAAAGTGTATATATTTTGTTT
The DNA here is from genome assembly GCA_034769895.1 of Magicicada septendecula. Taxonomy (NCBI): domain Eukaryota; kingdom Metazoa; phylum Arthropoda; class Insecta; order Hemiptera; family Cicadidae; genus Magicicada; species Magicicada septendecula. The sequence continues at coordinate 3,275,238 of CM068371.1, forward strand.
ATTGTAAAAATATTGATAAATAAATTATTACGAATATCAAATGCTCCTCCCATTTATGTCAGTGACACTCCTAGTATAATAGTTAAACTTATCTAGCTTATTTAATACGCCATTATTCAATACGCACATCAAAAATTAAACTGTCTGCTTCGTAAACGGTCATCCTTGTATTTAACATGTGTGCTATAATGATCGTGATGCCGATGCAAAAGTCGACTACGCGTGTTTGCGTGTATCGAGAGCGTTGGGCAATCAAAACGCGTGGTATGCCCATCTCAGGTAGCCATTTACGTTATCTGTTAACTCAACATAGTGAATGAACACATTTATAACTATAAGAGCCCCCGCGCACTGCAACAAACTGTTCCGAAACTGTTTCGTCTCTGTTTCTAGCTCTCGCAACAAAACTGTTTTGTTCCTGTGCCTGCGCGCACTGCAACGAAACAGTTGCTCATCCACTTATTCGTTCGTTGAACTCTCACCCCATGCTGATCCGAAATTATTTATTTTTCGTTCTTCATATTATACATTGCAGAAATTTCCTCATGAAGTTATTTCATCAGAGCCGTTTTTACTGCATTTTCGTGCTCCATAATTCTGTAGGGTTGTTAACAAAAATAGTTTATTAACAAAGTGCTATTTTATTTTAAATTTACTTTCTGAAGCTTAATTCTTGTCAAAAAATATATTTTATCTTTTTTAGCTATATCGTTCTGATGTGTTCACCTTGACGTTTAACAATCATTTGTATAAAATAAGAACGTTTATGATATTAAACATTTCAGAAACAAAACATACAAACATAAAGTCAGGTATGTTTGCCTGGCTCTGAAAACACTTGGAAAGACTTAATTCTGAGAGCACTTGGATTTCTCTTGTTTTGAAGGAAGTACTTGGGACATTACAACACTAGTTATATTATGTACTGGAGGTCACATCCGTTACTGTCATAAATATGGTGAATGTCTGTTCTCACTGCCACCCATCCGGTACCATCTTACTTGAAATATACAATACACATGTGTAAGATGTGGTAGTCCAATTTCTTTATGAAACCATTTGCATTTTTTTTTAAACCAAATCTCAAGTACAGTTGTTTCTTTGCAGGACATCAAACACGTTTGTTAATACGACTTATTGTAAAACTTGGGATGCGTGTCCATATTTTACCCTACAGAAACCTATTGTTTTTTAAGATTGACCCCCCCCCCCCAATAGGGCGGCGGGAGGTAAAATATTAGGGAGATAAAATTGTGAAAAAAATCGCAAAGATCTACGTTGGATATGAAATTAAAGAGAATTTTAACTAATATCTGAAGGTTATGTTAAGTTTTGGAACCTCAGGCCCAAAAAAGAGATTAAAAAATTTCAAAAAACAATTTGTGAAAATCTAGCTTTGTATCCGTCTGAAAGTAATTTTAACCAAAATCTGAATATTTTGAATTCACACACACACACACACACAATATTGTATGACTGAGTGCTCTACCTTTCTTGTATTACTAAAGATGTCATAGAATAATTGCGACTTTTGTAATTTTTTCCGTAATTAAAAGTGTATCTAGTATCGAAATATATTTAACAATAAATGTACTTCATTCGAAATAGTGAGCAGTTCTGCAGCTCAGGTGAATACTAATAATAAGAAATATTTTGTACACAAACAAAATATAGATATTTTGTATGATTTAAAAATATTCAACATAAAATGTATTTTGTTAAATATGTATTTTCCATGTATGAGTCATACGTATGTAAATGATATTTCTAATATATAAGTTTTATATTTAACGCTAAACAGCACATCACTTAAAACAGTATTTTAATCCTGCAGCGATTTCCTTTTGAATGGCAATTTATGAATGAAACGTAAGCAGTTGGCCTTAGTTTTAAGTAAATGATGTTGTATATAAAATAAACAAGCAGTGTAAAGTAAATATATATAAATAAAGTAAACAGTGTTAATGACATAGGCTAATACTTTATTTAATAAACTAATTATTAAATAAATTCCATCCCAGTTTTCAAATATAACAGTAGGCCTATACACGGTCCTTCGTACAGTTTATTTTTTAGATTTATGTCCGTACAGTCGTTCAAAAATCCTTTGACAACATAGCAGGTCTTTTTTCCACTTCATCGACTAGTGGTTGTCCGTCGTCCAATGATTAGTTTATGTGTGTAACTCATTTAATAATAATCGAGTTCAAATAACTATATTAACACGTTAATATAATACTGTAACAAGTAACTAATAACAAAGAAGACTTCAACGCGTTCAGTACGCTCACAGACTGCTGTTGTGTACCGTGGTGGGTGGAGCGGCACCTATACCCACCACGAAACTGTTTAGTTGCATTGCCCGTACTGCCGTAAGAAACTATCATGTTTTCGCAACTATTCTGTCGCCGTGCTGTTTCCACCGTAGGAAACAGTTTTGTTTCTGTTGCTGTAGTGCGCGCTAGAGGTGGGCCGATATACCTGTAATAGGTATTTTGGAACGATATTTTTGTGGAACGGACGTAACAGTGACTGAAAAGTTGAAATACCTGTTATTCGCGGCGACGCTGTTCCGAGTCGAGACACGCCGCCCTCGCTGTTCCGAGTCGAGGCACACCCCCTACGCACCTACACACACACACACACACACACACACACACACACACACAAACACACACACACACACACACACACACACACACACACACACAAAGTACGCAAGATCACGTAAACCAAGGCCAAATACTAGGCGTACAAAAATATCACTGGAACGCAAGGAACAGCCAGTAACGCGTATTTAAAATACTAGGTATTTCAAATACTAGTGGTATCACCGATACACAAGGAACAACGCGTTCCAGAGTAACAGTAGTATTTTAGTAACACCTAATATTTTAGGAACACCTAGTATTTCAGGAACAGGTAGTATCAAGCATATTTCGAGTAGGACATATAGTATGAGCCACTTTTTCGTCCTGTATACTTCATTCTGCTCAGAGAGACGGAGCTGTTTTTAATAAAAGAAATAATTCATCCTGCTGTTACATTAATTCTCGTGTGATATGCAGATATATAATACAGATTATATGCTAATAATTATATATTATACTAGTCACCAACTTGTAAATAAAATCGGTTGGTAAAACTTTGTTTTTACAAAAAAAAAATTTATGTTCCGTTCGTTAGTGAAATAGTTGAATTTAATTATATTGAGTTATAACCTATAGAGTGGCTGATGTTGATAAGCTATATTATACTTTTATTAATGTGATTTTAACTTCACTACACATCTCACGTAAATGATGAGATTGTTGTAATGGACATTTATGCACTTTATCTAGTTCTGTTCCTTAAATATCTGTAATGGATTTAATTTACTTTTGTTGTTGCTTATTATTTATAAGTTTTTATTTATGTATTTATATTTATTTTATTACAATTTGTTTTCTTATTTTTATTTGTAAAATTTTGTTTATTCTCATTCACTCTTGTGGCTTACTGTTATGTTTTTATTACACGTTTCTGATGTTTTTCACATTATTTTTTGTGGTATTACGTGTAGGCATACTCTAAATTATTTAATTGCCCCGAGTTTCGCAACTGATTTGTCTAACCAATGTTAGTTTGTTTACTACTAGTGAAAACTTAAATTGGTATTCCCAAAGGGAGATAGGCCTATAAATTCTCTTGTTTCTTATTTTCATTTAAACAGTAATAGTTTAATAAAGTCACAGTGTAAAGTAACACTGTTAATACTTTTAGTTTCAATTTATTTCTTCTAACAAATTATATAGTATAGGTTATATAATATCTTCAAATAAATACACAGCAAGTAGGTTTATTAATATATTAATAGGTTTATCTAGGTGAAAATAAACCTACTTGCAGTGTATTTATTTGAAGATATTACATACGAGACCTGCAGGAAACTCAAAACGAGTTACTTACGAAGGATAATATACAGTAGGTTATGTATATATAGTATATAATAACAGGTATTTGTACCTGTTATTTTTTTGGAACGGTATTTTCATACCTAGTGTTTTAAAATAACAGTTTAGCCCACCTCTAGTGCGCGCACCCCCTACATAAATACATGAGATTTTAAGACATAAGAAACAGTTGCGGAACTGTTTCATCAAAGTGCGCGGTGGGCTTAAAAGCGCTGTTTGTACGGAAACGTCTGCGTTGCAAACAACTCAGCCAACATTCCCGTCTGGTGACAACGATCAGAGGACAATAAGGACTCAACTATGGTTATTGGTTTAGAAGATTAAGTTTAAATAAAATATTTCAACAAGTACGCTGTGCAGTTGATTTGCAAACACTACAAATTTAATTAACTGATACAATTCAATAGTATAGATTGATTATAATTTGTTTATACATGAAATTAATGATTTCTTTTATTTATAGTTTTTTGTGTTTCTGCAATCATCGTTTCGCGCCATACAGGAAAAAGCAGTTGCCATCAACGTCTTAACGCCAAAAATATTCTAGTTGGTACCAATCGTTCTGGTCGTAGCCGGTTTCGTCGTCTCGTTGGAAGTATGGATGAAGGTAAGAATTATGCCTATAAAGTCTATAAGGGTGTATGTATATTTTGTCTTCTGTTCTGTATCCATTTCTTTCCGGAAAGTTTGATTTCTCCAGCCACTCGAGCTTCTCTGCGGCGCATTCCTCTGTTGAGTTCTTGTCATACGTCTGCGTCGAGTTGTCCGTAGTCGTGTTATCAGCAGTCGTAGTGTTTGCAGCTGTGTCGTTGTCGTCTGTTGCGGTGGTATCGGAATCACCTGTCGGTCTGGCAACAATGAAACTGCCGCACGTCAAACAGGCCTGCCACACAGAGAAAAATGTAATAATAATTTAAATTTATCAATTCTGTTGTACTCGATTTATCAACTTACTTTCTAAATAGTTGGTAGGAAAGGAACGGCAACTCCTTTGCCGTTGTACAGTGGTCCAGAAAAAATCATCATCATTTTCACAACCCGGCATGTGCAAAGTGTTGCCTGTTCCGCATACAAAAATTCTCCATGTATCTCTTTCTAGGTCTACCCACACACCTGTGTCCTATAGGTTTGTACTTCCAGATTTGTTTGGCCAGTCTGAAACCAGACCTTCGTTCTAAGTGTTCTTTCTACCTTTGTTTGTAATCCTTAAATTTCTCATTCAAGTTAAAAGATTTTAACTCTTCTCTTATGGCCTCACCCCTTATACAGTCACGTTTAGAACACCTTTTAACTCTTCATAAGAATGCATTTCCGAAGCCTGTATTTTACTGTCTTGTTTTTTGGTTGTTGTCTATAATTCACACCCATAGGATAGCACACGGACTGCCACAACTTAGGCCTACCTTGTTTTTAAAAATACGATTGTTTGATCCACGGATAGTCTGGAAAGTACCTAACTTAACACCAATGTCATAATTTCTATCACAGCCAATGTCATTTCCCAAATAATTAATCAAAAAAATCCTGTTTGTTAAAAAAACAGTGAAGCTGTAAATTTCTGACAGATTGAAACGGTGTTTTAGAATATTAGTAAATTCGTATCAGAAATTCTGATTTTATTTTATGGGGGAGACACTTGTGAGCCGACAATAATGCTTGAAAAGTAAGTTAAGCGTGAAACATACCTCCTATTTGAGGAAGTTGAATTTGGTAAACCTAAATGTATTGAAGTGCCCTGAAAGATGGTATTCTCCTAGATATATTGAGAAATGTTGATAAAAGAGAGTATCCAGCTATGAAGAACATAACATACGGTATAACAGCAGAGGAAATGAAGACTAAATGTAAAGAAAATGAAAATAAGACAATATCTAAAAGCAGAGTTGGAGTGTGCAATACTTTAGAGTGAAGACGTGTTGGCACAGCCTGCAAGATGGTTTTTAAAGTCGAAAGAGGCTCTGATCCCTTTATATGATCTGCATAATCCTTGTAAGTGTAAAAAAAGAAAAAGAAATTTCTAAAACAACGTGAAAGAAAATTATTTTTTATTTTGTGAAATGTACATGCTATATTTACTACCTGTATACATTGTAATTATTGATTAAATTATTTATTTGTTCATTATTAAAATAATTTTAAAGAAAGTACTTCACACATTTAAAGAACTATTGAAACTTTTATTTATTGTACTACAAATATTGTAGATGTTTCAGTTAAAATAATAGTTTAAATTAAGGGGAAACATTTGTAACAAAAATAACCTAAACTATTGATAATGTGATGTATTTACAATACACACACACTTTTTGTTTACTAATGGTACTTATAATCTCAATTTTCTTTTGTAGTGTATTTATTGTTCACACCATATGGTACCTTTAGGCTGTGAACAATAAATACACTACAAAAGAAAATAATCTGAAATAAATTTTGTTTACAAACATAGGATTTTAAATACGAATAACTTGTAGTTAATGTATAAAGTAAAGCCTTAAGGACATTAGAGGTTTGAGTTAAAAATGCATTATGAAATACTAAGAGCCATAGAAAATTTTTTGAAATTTAAAATATATATTAAAACTTAATTTTTGTATTTTGGGGAATAAAATTTTGTACCCTCCAATGTGAGTACACATACTAAATTAAACAATATTTTTATATTTATTTATGGAATTGTAAAATTAGCGATTTAAAATTTTCCCTATTATAGTGGCTTATTTTAAATTCCATTAAGTCTATTGTGTCTAATATTAGATTTTAGATTATCAAAAAAGAAGACTAAACCACTTAGTGTTTCTGACAAGCCCTGTCGTTGTAAATTACAGCTAAACCACGAAATTATTCATCAGGTGTCATCATTTAGATAGTTATCTTAAGATAGTAAGTAATGTTAAAATTATGTTAACTTGAAGACCTGATTAGTACAAAGGAAAGTAGCTCTCTAAATACAGTTAGAATAGAAACAATACTAAATATCTCTGGCATAATAATTGTCGAACCTTATTAAATGGACCAGAGATCTGGAGATTATCAACAAGCCAGACAATTAGAACTGTAGGAGAGGAAATGACGTTTGCAAGGGCATTCATTGCCTGAGCAGGTCGTCAGAGCGATAAGAGAACTGCGAATTAGAAACATTAAAAAGAGACAGGACAGAACAAAATGACATGGATTACAGTTTAATAATATCGGAAGATTGGATCCGTAATTTACTACATACGTATAAGCCACAGGGAAGAATACGTGTTAACCGTACTGGAAGAAAGTATGAACAGTTAAGTTTCTGTATTCTTAAATTTGGAACATACTAAATATAAAGATAAAAATTAAACGCAATATTGAATTGATTGCACAATTTTATCGGTGTAAGTAAAACAAAAGTGGAAATAAAAATAATTGAATCCCTTACCAGAAGAAGAAGTAGCCTCGTGGCAGGTGTAGACATTGTTAATCAATGGAAGAAATTGTCAAAGTCTACCTGTCTAGATTTCAAATGTCTAAGAACCCAATAAAGATATTTTTAGAAGAGATCGAAATGTATAGCAATGTACACCTTTCAAGTTTATATATTATGTTGTGTGTGTGTGTGTGTGTGTGTGGTGCGGGTTTTACAACAGATGTTTAAAAAACAGTGTCCGTGACAAGAACATAACAGTAAAACACAAAACGTGAGACATGAGGCAGAGGGACCAAACTACTGAACAAACATTGGGCACTAAAGTTTACTTTACTGTTTTGTTTATTACACTTTTTGCTTGTCAGTATCCAATAAACGTAATGATCGTGTACCGTGGCCAAGTATCACATGTGGATTATTATTTCACACTGTTTAATGCTTCCACATGTAAAAACAGAGATGTCTAGTCATTTATTATATTTTTCTTTGACCAGCAACAAAACACATCATCTTTTCTCAAACGCAACATATCACGCGTTTTTACAGACAGACAGAGAGACAGAATACAGACAGATAGACAGACAGACAGAGAGACAGGATACAGACAGATATACAGACAGACATACTAGACAAACAGAAAGACATGGCCGATCTAGCGTCGCCATCGCCACTGCATCCGGGACTTAGCCCATATCCGTTCCATCCCAGGGAAGGACAAAAAAGTCCCCGCTCTCGAACTACTGGATACGTCAATCCTCTCCTGGCATGGAGACTAACGCACTTCACTGCTACAGCATGTAAAACATAACTGTTGATACTACCCCAACAGACAGATAGATAGACACATACGCATTATTGTTGCACGCAGGCCACCGTCGACACCTTCCTGGTTAACGACGCATTACCAACAATTGACAATAAACACTATAGTACAGTGATGAGTCGGAGACAATTCTTATGAGGGTGGATGGTGTCATCTCTTTGACGGCTAGGCCTATAGAGATATGTACAATATAGATCTCATGAAAAGTTTATCTTTTGACTAACTCGTTTTTGTTGTGTTATGGGAATTTCTGTGCTTGTTTTGATAAATTCTGACACGGACACGGACAAGATTATAACTTTCCATTTTGTATGGTGTTATTGATAATGAAATTGGTCACCTAACAATGTATTGCTATGACGGTCTAAGTGATCGTCATACGGTACAGTGGAAAGCAAATAAAATACCCCAATGAAGTCACTAAAAATCAACATTAATTATCAAAATTAACAGTTTGTAATCAACACGTTATTCAACAAGATTATATTCGTACAACAATTCAGATTAGTTTGCCGACACCAATAATAATGTCAACTAATAGAGTCGTGCACAATAATCACTTTTCACTAATAACCACTTAAACGCACAAAGTAATTGCCCGAAGTAAACTCGAAACTCACTTGAATAAATCGCCAATTAAACTGCAACTAAGGGTTGCTGAATGATTATATTTACACTGCGCTGAAATTCCAGAATAATCCATAATGCGCGTCAACACTACACTAGAGCGTAATCGCTTGCAGCCTTTAACACAGTGCGCACGGACCGACGAAGTCTGGAAGAGTCTCGTTAACGCATGTTGAAATCACGTACGCACACAACACTACAGCTGGGATAGTCGAGATACATGTAGAAGGTTCTGTAATGGTAGTATCTAGTGGCGGTTTGGATGTGTGCTTTTTCTGCAATTGTTACTAAAGAGCTAGTAGGATAACCCAATGGGGTTACAGTGAGGTGACTTGATCTCATTTCTAATCGGTCTTTCAACAGGGGCTTTCAACCTCTACTCACAGCTCTGAGGACGATGCCGGATTCCAGGGATCAAAACGTGAAGTGAGGACAAAAAATTACGATGGAAGCAGTCCGGGTAGAGGATGTACCCCCTAATGTTGTTTTTTTTTTGTGATTAATTAGTGATCAACATAACGAAAGACAATATACGTGTAGTCTTGGTAATAATGACGTCTTACTGCTGTGGTTGCAAATAAACGTTTCTCTTGTACTGCATCTTCTTCTGATAGCTCCTATCCGTTTCGGATGTTGGATATCATACAGGCTATTTTAACTTTCTGTACTGCTGCACGGAATAAGTCAGTTGTATTCGTGCCAAACCGGGTCCTTAAATTTCTCAGCCATGAGATTCTCGGTCGCCTAACTCCTCTCTTTAAATGTAATTTTCCCTGTAGTATGGACTTCAATAAGTAAAATCTCTGTTCATCACTCATTAGATGTCCAAGATACTGAAGCTTTATTATCCTTACTGTGTTAGTAACTTCCCTATCTTTCTTTATCTTCCTAAGAAGATTAGTTATATACGCTGTCAATGAAATGCTCAGTATTCTACGGTAGAGCCACTATATAGTATTCTATACTGTATCGCTGAACCAAACCATTGTGTTGTGTTTACTTATCTTGTTAAAGCGAGAACTAATGCGTGGGACTGTGTGTGTGTGTGTTAACGGAAACAAACACGAGATACTAGTGATAAATGTTAGGAACCGGCACGGACAGGGAACTGTGAGGAAACGAACAGCGGTCTGTAACTAGATTCATTGGATTCATACCGTCTTAGCACAGAGCACAAATACCTACGCAGCGCTCCAGCAGACTAGTCATTGATTAATTATTGCTCCGCCTTCACCGTCTGTAAGACAATGAGAACATTTAGAGCTAAGAATCTGTAAAGTGTTTGAAATTACGTGGCGGTCACGACTTTAATTTGTGTGTGCTTTAATATGAAAATTAAAAAAATAGTAGGAGAATCTACCGCCACGAACAAGCAGAATAACGTTCCTACAAATCCATATATCAGAAAATTACATACATGAACTATATAGTGCATTGACGGGTTGTTTTATGCAGTTACAACTGTAATATTTGAATGTTCTTCATTATAAGATCAGGCGACATCATCTGTTCTAGTCGCCGTTTTTAAGCCATCTTCTGCGTGGTCTTCCCACATCTCTTTTCCCTTCAGGCGCATATTGTGAAACTTGCCTTTTCAAGTTCACATCAAAGTAGCCTTTTCGCTTCCATTCCACCTACATTAAGCATCGCAGCTTACCTATAATCCATCGCAGCTTACATTCCTCAATTCTTGAATTCACAGAGAATATATCTAAAGCATGTCTTATCACATTGTTTCTAATCCTATCGTTTCGAGTACATCCCTTTACGTATCTCAAGAAATTCATCTCTGCAGCTTGTATACGACTCGTATCATTTTTAGACAATAACCATGTTTCGGAACCGTACAAATAGTGGGGACTGCCATAACCTTATAGAACTTCATGTGAGTTTCCTCTTGTTTTTTCTCCCTAAAGTTCGTTTAACAGTGCGCCTGAAATCTGTTATCTTTCTCTCGATATCCTCCTCAGATTGATATGTAATATCGCACCATATTTATTGAAAGTGTGACATTTGCTTCAGCACACTATCATTGATCGTAATTTTTAATCTTATTTAATGTTTGCATTTAAATTATCAAATGTTATATTTACTCATAAAATTATTATCCTATTGTTTGTTAAATGCTTTATTAAGTTGTTATATTTATTTATTATAGTACCAACAACTCGTATCATTGTAAAATTTTATCAAGTTCTCTTTATATTCTTCTTCTTCTCCTCTACAAGGATTAGGTTACATAAACCTGTTCCGGCACCAATTTCATCCTCGGTCGACACATGTCTCTTCTACAATGGTTTTATAGTTCAGTGCCACTTTCGGCAATCGATCGTCTGTCTTCCTTTGCAAATGATCCCACCATTGTCTTCTGTAAATTTGCAATAATTTCCTTTATGTCCTTTACTTCGAGTTCTGCTCTGATATCTTCATTCCTTATTCTTGCAATATATAAATTAAAGTATTTCAAAAAAATTGCATTTCAGCATTTTGAAATTTGCCACTTTTCTTTTTCGTCATGACTACGCATCACTTGCATAAATCAACGAGGGTATTCCAACTGTCTTATAAAATTTAATCCTTTTGCTGTGTCTTGTTTTATTTCTATTTTTCCATGAATTGTACCACAAATATTCCAAAAGTTATTTATCTTCTCTCTTATATCACATTCAGATACTTATCTTATGCACAGCCGAGATATCTGAAACGGCTCACTTGTTCTAAAGTGCTGTTGCTTATAACTGTCTCAGTCCTCACTAAATAAAAATTTAAAGTTTCCATTATATGTTGGCTTTCCTTTACATTATTAAAGAACTTAGAACAGTAGACAAGTTAGTAATAATCTCGCCGCTGCAAACTTTCGTATTCATACTAATACTGTTTCAGATTCAACACAAGTTGTTTACTTCGTCTAAAAGCAAACTATCTGAAGGTAAAAAATGTGCTAAACTTTACTCTCGCGTGACTAAACGACACGGAAAAATCTGTATGAATTATTTGAAGTTTTATAAGTGAGTATAAAAGTTTAAAAATGTTCAAACTTCATTGACTGACGAGCACCGCTCTGGATGTCCAGCTCAGGTTTCAGATCCACGTTTGGTATTTTGTGAGTTTTTAGAATATTTGTGGAAAATAAATAATTCTTACAACTCTGACATGGTTATCAATAAAGTAAGGCCGTTATTTTTGTATAATTCTAATCGTCATTTGTGTGTAATGAAAAGTCGTAATTAGCGACTTCATTGGTGTCAGTTATTCTGTTTCCACTGAACAGCTCGACGATCCGTGTGGCCGTCGTAACAGTAAACGCTTTGCCCACACCACGATGAAGCATCCTCAGGGACTCGACTGAGACTGAGTACAAAATCTTGACCCACACTTATTTGTTAACTAAGCGCCACCCACAATATTACACACAATCCCATAATTTTCAAAAAATATTCTTACTCAATACACAAAAAAATAAACTTACAATTCGCTTTTAGACATTTCAATGTACACTTAGGTACGTAAGTGTATTATGTTAAAAAAATGTTTATATAAAAACTTTGTACATATCCAACAGCCTGTGGTAAAACCAAGTCTACAAAATTTTTCAACGCCAGCTGTTTGGTTAAAAGGCGTGCCGCGAAAGAGAGCGCCCCATTTATGTGGTTGAGATATATCGCTTCGTTTCCTTCCACACTGTCTGCTGTAACGTTCGCCTCTTCATCATTGCTATAAATAACGGGTGAAAGTGTAATAATAATAACCTAACAGCAAACAATAAATAATTATGTCAGTTCGTTTAAAGTGAAATATTGCGTCTAGTTTGGATTGTTTCTTGTCTTTGTCGTTCCTTTGTAACAATAAACGCTATATTTGGCTCTCAGAAATTAACTTGATACCAGAGAAAGAAACATCATAATTATAATCTTTTTCAGCAAGGATTAAAGCAAAAATGGTCTTTTCTGGTCCCAATCAGATACACTAGAGCTGGTCACTCCAACGCGTCATCATCATCATCATCCTTCTTCTTCTTCTTCTTCTTCTTCTTCAGCAAGCATTAAAATAAATAATTTTTTTTGTTGGTTGTAAGCAGATAAGTTATCCAAAACCTGGTTACGGCAGGGCTTCTTAGGTCGCTCCACACCTCGCCCTCTTTTCAGCTTGTAGTTCAATAGTTGTTTGGGGATGCGGCAGTCATTCATTTGGTCAAGGTGTTCCAAACATGTTAGCCGATACAGGGCAACACTACTGAGAATACTCCTCATTTTCAGTTCCTGACGTAAATCTGTATTTTGTCAGCGACTTGAAAATTATATACTGACACATGGCTGGAAAATCTCATTTCGACTGCCTGGATACGAATTGTCTGAGATTTCGGATAAAGTCCAACTCTCAGTGTGGGGAAGTTGCCATAAACCAATGTGGGGATGGTCATCACCGTGTAGAACATTAGGCGTGTTTCTTTAATATTGTTGAGCTTAGACTTGTCGTTCAGTTTACTCACCACGCCGTTATTCAATACGGAAACCCGAAACTAAACTGTTAGCTTCTAAAACGCCACCCTTAACCTGTGTGGTAATTTTTTTTTTTTTTTTTTTTTTTTTTTTTGGAGATTTAATCTGTTCGACTGAGCGAACAATTAACAAGTTGGCTGACAACACTCACAGGATTATGAAGAACTGACCATTGACAGCTCTTCTTGTTTTTGATAATAGATTAAAGAGGTACACAAAATACAAAACTAAATGACAAAAACATGTAAACAAATGAACAAAAGTCACTTCCACTTCCTGCTGGCATGATACAATAATGTGTGGTATAATGGCCGTGATGCCGATGCAGAAGTCGACTACGTGTGTTTGCGTATATCGAAAGCGTTGCGCAATCGCAACGCGTGGTCTGCAATCTCAGGTAGCCGTTTACGTTATCTGTTAACTCAACATAGTAAATGAACACATTTATAACTATAGTAACTATAACTATAAAAGCGCTGTTTGTACGGAAACGTCTGCGTTGCCAACAGACTCAGACAACATTACTGTCTGTTGATGACGACCAGAGGAAAATAAGGATAACAGTGACTCAATTGAGGTTACTGAGGTCATTGGTTTAGAAGATTAAGTTTAAATAAAATATTTCAACAACTACACTGTGCAGTTTATTTTCAAACACTATAAATTTTATTAACTAATACAATTGAATCGTGTATATTGACTACCAGTTGTGTATACATAAAAGTAATTAATTCTTTTATTTATAGTTTCTTGTGTTTCGCAATCATCGTTGCACGCCATAGAGCCTTACTACCAGACAAAAAAAAAACAGTTATTATCAACATCTTAACGCAGCAACATCAAGACCTATTATTATAAAGGGGTGTTTTCTTTTATAATAGTTCGTCTAATATATTTACTAGAGATCCAATTACTGTGCTTTCCGTCTCTTTGTCATTTTTTTCCGGGTCGTTTTGTTTGTGCGGCCAGTCGTCGGGCTCCTCTACGGCACAGTCCTCTGTTGAGTTCTTGTAAGATGTCTCCGTCGTGTTTTCTGCAGCTATGTCGTGGGGAATATAAGGATAAGAGCTGTCACGGGATACTTTATCGTCTGTGTGGTTTTTATTTGTTTTCGTAACATTTGATTTGGCCGGAGAGTCAGACGTCTCTCCGGAGTATTCGTCTGTTGAGTTGTTGCCATACGCCGTGTTGCCAGCGATCCTAGTATTGCAAGCTGTGTCCGTGACGTTTGGTTTGCCCGACCCGTCGGACGTCTCTCCGGAGCATTCGTCTGTTGAGTTGTTGCCATACGTCGTGTTGCCAGCGCTCGTAGTATTGCAAGCTGTGTCCGTGACGTTTGTTTTGTCAGACCCGTCAGACGTCTCTCCGGAGCATTCGTCTGTTGAGTTGCTGCCATACGCCGTGTTGCCAGCGTTAGTAGTATTGCAAGCTGTGTCCTTGACGTTTGGTTTGCCCGACCCGTCGGACGTCTCTCCGGAGCATTCGTCTGTTGAGTTGTTGCCATACGCCGTGTTGCCAGCGTTCGTAGTATTGCAAGCTGTGTCCGTGACGTTTGGTTTGCCCGACCCGTCGGACGTCTCTCCGGAGTATTCGTCTGTTGAGTTGTTGCCATAAGTCGTGTTGCCAGCGTTCGTAGTATTGCAAGTTGTGTACGTGACGTTTGTTTTGCCCGACCCGTCGGACGTCTCTCCGGAGCATTCGTCTGTTGAGTTGTTGCCATACGTCGTGTTGCCAGCGTACGTAGTATTGCAAGCTGTGTCCGTGACGTTTGGTTTGCCCGACCCGTCGGACGTCTCTCCGGAGTATTCGTCTGTTGAGTTGTTGCCATACGTCGTGTTGCCAGCGTTCGTAGTATTGCAAGCTGTGTCCGTGACGTTTGTTTTGTCAGACCCGTCGGACGTCTCTCCGGAGTATTCGCCTGTTGAGTTGTTGCCATACGTCGTGTTGCCAGCGTTCGTAGTATTGCAAGCTGTGTCCGTGACGTTTGTTCTCCCCGACCCATCGGACGTCTCTCCGGAGCATTCGTTTGTTGAGTTGTTGCCATACGTCGTGTTGCCAGCGCTCGTAGTATTGCAAGCTGTGTCCGTGACGTTTGGTTTGCCCGACCCGTCGGACGTCTCTTCGGAGCATTCGTCTGTTGAGTTGTTGCCATACGTCGTGTTGCCAGCGTTCGTAGTATTGCAATCTGTGTCCGTGACGTTTGGTTTGCCCGACCCGTCGGACGTCTCTCCGGAGTATTCGTCTGTTGAGTTGTTGCCATAAGTTGTGTTGCCAGCGTTCGTAGTATTGCAAGCTGTGTCCGTGATGTTTGTTTTGCCCGACCCGTCGGACGTCTCTCCGGAGTATTCGTCTGTTGAGTTGTTGCCATACGTCGTGTTGCCAGCGTTCGTATTATTGCAAGCTGTGTCCGTGACGTTTGGTTTGCACGACCCGTCGGACGTCTCTCCGGAGCATTCGTCTGTTGAGTTGTTGCCATACGTCGTGTTGCCAGCGTTCGTATTATTGCAAGCTGTGTCCGTGACGTTTAGTTTGCCCGACCCGTCGGACGTCTCTTCGGAGCATTCGTCTGTTGAGTTGTTGCCATACGTCGTGTTGCCAGCGTTCGTAGTATTGCAATCTGTGTCCGTGACGTTTGGTTTGCCCGACCCGTCGGACGTCTCTCCGGAGCATTCGTCTGTTGAGTTGTTGCCATACGTCGTGTTGCCAGCGTACGTAGTATTGCAAGCTGTGTCCGTGACGTTTGGTTTGCCCGACCCGTCGGACGTCTCACCGGAGTATTCGTCTGTTGAGTTGTTGCCATACGTCGTGTTGCCAGCGTTCGTAGTATTGCAAGCTGTGTCCGTGACGTTTGTTTTGTCAGACCCGTCGGACGTCTCTCCGGAGTATTCGTCTGTTGAGTTGTTGCCATACGTCGTGTTGCCAGCGTTCGTAGTATTGCAAGCTGTGTACGTGACGTTTGTTTTGCCCGACCCGTCGGACGTCTCTCCGGAGCATTCGTCTGTTGAGTTGTTGCCAAACGTCGTGTTGCCAGCGTACGTAGTATTGCAAGCTGTGTCCGTGACGTTTGGTTTGCCCGACCCGTCGGACGTCTCTCCGGAGTATTCGTCTGTTGAGTTGTTGCCATACGTCGTGTTGCCAGCGTTCGTAGTATTGCAAGCTGTGTCCGTGACGTTTGTTTTGTCAGACCCGTCGGACGTCTCTCCGGAGTATTCGTCTGTTGAGTTGTTGCCATACGTCGTGTTGCCAGCGTTCGTAGTATTGCAAGCTGTGTCCGTGACGTTTGTTTTCCCCGACCCATCGGACGTCTCTCCGGAGCATTCGTCTGTTGAGTTGTTGCCATACGTCGTGTTGCCAGCGCTCGTAGTATTGCAAGCTGTGTCCGTGACGTTTGGTTTGCCCGACCCGTCGGACGTCTCTTCGGAGCATTCGTCTGTTGAGTTGTTGCCATACGTCGTGTTGCCAGCGTTCGTAGTATTGCAATCTGTGTCCGTGACGTTTGGTTTGCCCGACCCGTCGGACGTCTCTCCGGAGTATTCGTCTGTTGAGTTGTTGCCATAAGTCGTGTTGCCAGCGTTCGTAGTATTGCAAGCTGTGTCCGTGATGTTTGTTTTGCCCGACCCGTCGGACGTCTCTCCGGAGATTCGTCTGTTGAGTTGTTGCCATACGTCGTGTTGCCAGCGTTCGTATTATTGCAAGCTGTGTCCGTGACGTTTGGTTTGCCCGACCCGTCGGACGTCTCTTCGGAGCATTCGTCTGTTGAGTTGTTGCCATACGTCGTGTTGCCAGCGTTCGTAGTATTGCAATCTGTGTCCGTGACGTTTGGTTTGCCCGACCCGTCGGACGTCTCTCCGGAGCATTCGTCTGTTGAGTTGTTTACGTACGTCGTGTTGCCAGCGTTCGTATTATTGCAACCTGTGTCCGTGACGTTTGGTTTGCCCGACCTGTCGGACGTCTCTCCGGAGCATTCGTCTGTTGAGTTGTAGCCATACGTCGTGTTGCCAGCGTTCGTATTATTGCAAGCTGTGTCCGTGACGTTTGGTTTGCCCGACCCGTCGGACGTCTCTTCGGAGCATTCGTCTGTTGAGTTGTTGCAATAAGTCGTGTTGCCAGCGTTCGTAGTATTGCAATCTGTGTCCGTGACGTTTGGTTTGCCCGACCCGTCGGACGTCTCTCCGGAGCATTCGTCTGTTGAGTTGTTTACGTACGTCGTGTTGCCAGCGTTCGTATTATTGCAACCTGTGTCCGTGACGTTTGGTTTGCCCGACCCGTCGGACGTCTCTCCGGAGCATTCGTCTGTTGAGTTGTTGCCATACGTCGTGTTGCCAGCGTACGTAGTATTGCAAGCTGTGTCCGTGACGTTTGGTTTGCCCGACCCGTCGGACGTCTCTCCGGAGTATTCGTCTGTTGAGTTGTTGCCATACGTCGTGTTGCCAGCGTTCGTAGTATTGCAAGCTGTGTCCGTGACGTTTGTTTTGTCAGACCCGTCGGACGTCTCTCCGGAGTATTCGCCTGTTGAGTTGTTGCCATACGTCGTGTTGCCAGCGTTCGTAGTATTGCAAGCTGTGTCCGTGACGTTTGTTCTCCCCGACCCATCGGACGTCTCTCCGGAGCATTCGTTTGTTGAGTTGTTGCCATACGTCGTGTTGCCAGCGCTCGTAGTATTGCAAGCTGTGTCCGTGACGTTTGGTTTGCCCGACCCGTCGGACGTCTCTTCGGAGCATTCGTCTGTTGAGTTGTTGCCATACGTCGTGTTGCCAGCGTTCGTAGTATTGCAATCTGTGTCCGTGACGTTTGGTTTGCCCGACCCGTCGGACGTCTCTCCGGAGTATTCGTCTGTTGAGTTGTTGCCATAAGTTGTGTTGCCAGCGTTCGTAGTATTGCAAGCTGTGTCCGTGATGTTTGTTTTGCCCGACCCGTCGGACGTCTCTCCGGAGTATTCGTCTGTTGAGTTGTTGCCATACGTCGTGTTGCCAGCGTTCGTATTATTGCAAGCTGTGTCCGTGACGTTTGGTTTGCCCGACCCGTCGGACGTCTCTCCGGAGCATTCGTCTGTTGAGTTGTTGCCATACGTCGTGTTGCCAGCGTTCGTATTATTGCAAGCTGTGTCCGTGACGTTTAGTTTGCCCGACCCGTCGGACGTCTCTTCGGAGCATTCGTCTGTTGAGTTGTTGCCATACGTCGTGTTGCCAGCGTTCGTAGTATTGCAATCTGTGTCCGTGACGTTTGGTTTGCCCGACCCGTCGGACGTCTCTCCGGAGCATTCGTCTGTTGAGTTGTTGCCATACGTCGTGTTGCCAGCGTACGTAGTATTGCAAGCTGTGTCCGTGACGTTTGGTTTGCCCGACCCGTCGGACGTCTCACCGGAGTATTCGTCTGTTGAGTTGTTGCCATACGTCGTGTTGCCAGCGTTCGTAGTATTGCAAGCTGTGTCCGTGACGTTTGTTTTGTCAGACCCGTCGGACGTCTCTCCGGAGTATTCGTCTGTTGAGTTGTTGCCATACGTCGTGTTGCCAGCGTTCGTAGTATTGCAAGCTGTGTACGTGACGTTTGTTTTGCCCGACCCGTCGGACGTCTCTCCGGAGCATTCGTCTGTTGAGTTGTTGCCAAACGTCGTGTTGCCAGCGTACGTAGTATTGCAAGCTGTGTCCGTGACGTTTGGTTTGCCCGACCCGTCGGACGTCTCTCCGGAGTATTCGTCTGTTGAGTTGTTGCCATACGTCGTGTTGCCAGCGTTCGTAGTATTGCAAGCTGTGTCCGTGACGTTTGTTTTGTCAGACCCGTCGGACGTCTCTCCGGAGTATTCGTCTGTTGAGTTGTTGCCATACGTCGTGTTGCCAGCGTTCGTAGTATTGCAAGCTGTGTCCGTGACGTTTGTTTTCCCCGACCCATCGGACGTCTCTCCGGAGCATTCGTCTGTTGAGTTGTTGCCATACGTCGTGTTGCCAGCGCTCGTAGTATTGCAAGCTGTGTCCGTGACGTTTGGTTTGCCCGACCCGTCGGACGTCTCTTCGGAGCATTCGTCTGTTGAGTTGTTGCCATACGTCGTGTTGCCAGCGTTCGTAGTATTGCAATCTGTGTCCGTGACGTTTGGTTTGCCCGACCCGTCGGACGTCTCTCCGGAGTATTCGTCTGTTGAGTTGTTGCCATAAGTCGTGTTGCCAGCGTTCGTAGTATTGCAAGCTGTGTCCGTGATGTTTGTTTTGCCCGACCCGTCGGACGTCTCTCCGGAGATTCGTCTGTTGAGTTGTTGCCATACGTCGTGTTGCCAGCGTTCGTATTATTGCAAGCTGTGTCCGTGACGTTTGGTTTGCCCGACCCGTCGGACGTCTCTTCGGAGCATTCGTCTGTTGAGTTGTTGCCATACGTCGTGTTGCCAGCGTTCGTAGTATTGCAATCTGTGTCCGTGACGTTTGGTTTGCCCGACCCGTCGGACGTCTCTCCGGAGCATTCGTCTGTTGAGTTGTTTACGTACGTCGTGTTGCCAGCGTTCGTATTATTGCAACCTGTGTCCGTGACGTTTGGTTTGCCCGACCTGTCGGACGTCTCTCCGGAGCATTCTTCTGTTGAGTTGTAGCCATACGTCGTGTTGCCAGCGTTCGTATTATTGCAAGCTGTGTCCGTGACGTTTGGTTTGCCCGACCCGTCGGACGTCTCTTCGGAGCATTCGTCTGTTGAGTTGTTGCAATAAGTCGTGTTGCCAGCGTTCGTAGTATTGCAATCTGTGTCCGTGACGTTTGGTTTGCCCGACCCGTCGGACGTCTCTCCGGAGCATTCGTCTGTTGAGTTGTTTACGTACGTCGTGTTGCCAGCGTTCGTATTATTGCAACCTGTGTCCGTGACGTTTGGTTTGCCCGACCCGTCGGACGTCTCTTCGGAGCATTCGTCTGTTGAGTTGTTGCCATACGTCGTGTTGCCAGCGTTCGTTGTATTTCAAGCTGTGTCCGTGACGTTTGGTTTGCCCCACCCGTCGGACGTCTCTCCGGAGTATTCGTCTGTTGAGTTGTTTCCATACGTCATGTTGCCAACGCTCGTAGTATTGCAAGCTGTGTCCGTGACGTTTGGTTTGCCCGACCCGTCGGACGTCTCTTCGGAGCATTCGTCTGTTGAGTTGTTGCCATACGTCGTGTTGTCTGTGGTCGTAGTATTGCAAGCTGTGTCCGTGACGTTTGGTGTGCCCGACCCGTCGGACGTCTCTCCGGAGCATTCGTCTGTTGAGTTGTTGCCATACGTCGTGTTGTCTGTGGTCGTAGTATTGCAAGCTGTGTCGGCGTCTGCTGTGGTGGTCTCGGAATTACCTGTTGGTCCGGCAACAATTAAACTGGCGCACGTCAAACACGTCTGTCGCAACACAAATGAAAATGAAAATAACATATTAATACAACCTTTGTTATTAACTTTCATTTTATTATTATTAATTTGTATATTTATTAATGCGCAGATTTTTAATTAATAATTGTCATTTTAAAACAAAATATTAAATAATTTAATTACATGTGTGCAACGATAAGAAGTACACTCAATTGAAAGGTCAGACGAGAAACACTTTTCAGATTTTATAAAGTTATGGCAGTGCCATGTAAACTTTATGGCAGTGAGTCTTGGACACTGAACGCAAAGACCCAAATCCGGATACAGTCTAGTGAAATGAGATTTTTACGATCAGTACTAGGAGTATTAGGCTATTACGAAGCGACCGGCTAAGAAATGATGATATAAATAACGTTCTTGGAATATACAACCAAAACGACAGAATAAAGCAATACAGACAGGATTGGACAGACCATAGTAAAAGGATGGATAAGAGCAGGATACGAAAACAAATTTTAGTTTATAATCCGAAAGGACGGTGGAATATTAAAAGACCAAAGAGAAGATAGTTCACCAAGCATGGCGCAACGGATCGTAAGCTCCACAGCCTGAAAAGAAGAATATTAATTTAAGTATATTAATCGTGTTGTCGTTCGTCAAATTAAACATCCAGTGATGTCACCTCGTGGTCCTTAAAGGTTGGACGGCCAAAGTCTTTTCAATCTTTTGTCGATTGCAGGCTGTAGAAGTGGCCAGATCAGCATGGAATACGATAGACGTAAAATCTTGTACTGTGTCGAGTGCCACGTTCATGAACAACTTTACGGGCATATGGAATATAAACGTCTGTATGCTAAGTGTGGTTGGAACATATGTTTTATAAGCAAGAAATATGGGAGCCGATAATAATGCTTGAAAAGCTAAGTCAGGCTTCAGACGTACCTACTTTTCAAAAGAGTTATAGGTGGTAAACCTAAATTATTGAGTTAGCCTTAAAGGTGGTAATCTCCTGGATACCATGAAAAACGTGGATATAAGAGAGTATTCAACTATGGAAAGCATAATAGACGATATAACAGCAGGGGAATTGAAGACAAAATGTAAATAAAATGACAAAGAGACGAATTCCAAAAGAAGAATTGCAGTGTACATGACTTTAGAGTGAAGACGTACTGGCACAGCCTGCAAGATGCTTCTTAAAGTCGAAAGAGGCTCTGATCCCTTTATATGATCTGCAGAATCCTTGTAGGTGTAGAAAAAGAAAAACAAATATTTAAAGAACGTCATATAAAATTATTATTTATTTATGAGAAACATACATGATATATTTACTAATCTGTATACGTTGTAATTATTGATTAATTATTTCTTAGTTTATTAATAAAATAATTTTAAAGCGAGTAACTTACTTTACACAGTTTAAGAACTAGTAAAACTTATATTAATTCTACTACATGTTTTATTTAAAATAACGGTTAAAATTAAGGGAAAACCTTTGTAGCAACAACCAGTTGAATTAAAGTTTTGTTTATAAACATGGAATTTTAAATACGAATATACAGGGTGACCCGGGAGGAGAGGGAAATAATTTGAGAAATGGTTCTATAGTGTAAAAGAAGAAAAAAGTTCACATAAACATATGTCCGGAAACGCTTTGTAAGCGAGTTACGGCTAGCGAAAGATTTCGCCCTGGTTTCGGTTCCCCCGGGTAAATGAAGACTTTCTGAAATTCTGGGAAGGGGCGAATTCTGTTGTTTCTTATGGTTTTTGACCTGAAAAATCGACTAAAGTAGGTCGCAGAACTGTATCTGCCATAAGTTTCATGATATCCGACGTAAAACAGAAAATTCTTTGCTTAAAAACAAATTTAGGAAAATTGGAAACAATTGAAATTGTTTGTTAATTTTTATTGACTTTATTTACACCATTTTTCTCAGAATTAAATTCTTTACAAGTTTTGTTTTTAACTTTTATGCATTTATTAGTCATTTAACAAAGTTATTGTACTTCTAACCTAAAAACACGTTTTTTTTAGGTTAGAAGTATAATAACTTTGTTAAATGACTAATACATGCATAAAAGTTAAAAACAAAACTTGTAAATAATTTAATTTTGAGAAAAATAGTGTAAATAAAGTCAATAAAAATCAACAAAAAATTTTAATTGTTTCCAATTTTCCAAAATTTGTTTTTAGGCAAAGATTTTTCTGTTTTACGTCGGATATCATGAAACTTATGGCAGATACAGTTCTGCGACCTATTTTAGTCGATTTTTCAGGTCGAAAACCATAAGAAACAACAGAATTCGCCCCTTCCCAGAATTTCAGAAAGTCTTCATTTACTCGGGGGAACCGAAACCCGGGCGAAATCTTTCGCTAGCCGTAACTCGCTTACAAAGAGTTTCCGGACATATGTTTATATGAACTTTTTTTCTTCTTTTATACTATAGAAGCATTTATCAAATTATTTCCCTCTCCTCCCGGGTCACCCTGTATATTCTTGGATTTCGTTGTCAATGACGTGTCCGTTACTTAACTAAATATCACTATTGTAATAACGACTCGAAACACTAAGTTTTTTATAAGTAAAATCGTAAAGATTTACCTTACAGCCTAAACCGGCTTTCACCTTTAAAAGGCTTCTTCAGCCTTTACGAATATATAATTTTGATTAATTTTATACGAAACAACATTTTTTTTAATGGAACACTCGTAATTTAAAATATTCTTTTATTATTTATTCTTATTTATGATACCATAAATCTGTTGAATCTAAAATTATGTCTTAAATTTTAAATACAAATTTTTCAGTTCTTATAAAGTAAAGTCTTAAATTCATTAGAGATTTGAGTAAAAGACATGTATTATGAGATACTTAGAGCACTACAATGGTTTCTGAAAACTTTAAAATAAATTAAAAACGTAATTGTTGTATTTTTGGATCATAATAAAATTGTTTACTCTCCGATATGAGTACACGTACTAAAGGAACCAATATTTCTACTTTTATTTTTGGAAATGTAACAGCGATTACAAATTTACCCTAATGTAGTGACTTATTTATGATTCTATTAAGTCTATTGAGTAAAAAATTAGATCTTATATTATCAAAAAAGAAGACCAAAACAGTTCCGAAGTGGTCTGTAGTTGTAAATTACAGTTATATGATGAAATTATTCATCAGTTATTTACCTTTGCCTATATATAACTCACTACCAAAATCTAGAGGCTGAAGCAATAGATATCACTTTCATTTAACACAGCAATCTAGTGAAACCAATATTATTATGAACTGAGGCCAAGGTCCCCTCATAGTCCAAGCAAAAATGTGCTCCCAGTGTATATTGAGCTACGCTGCTGAAGTCGGAGCTGACCTGACCAGCAGAAACAATAGAAACATCGGAAGCTACCTAGATGAGGATACTGAACCTGGCCCAGTTAGCTAGAACTAAAAGTGATCACTTAAGGAAAAAATGCGGCTTTCAGAAAACAAGTAATTTGGTTCATAGAAAACGAGAAGTAGCACCCGCATGTGGAGAGAATGGCCGTGGACAGAGATACGTGAAAATGTTTACGAAGAGCGTACCCACTGGTAAGAGAAATAGTAGGTGTCATAAAAGAAAATGACGTAATGTTTTGATGGAAATAGATTTTTTTTAAAGTAAAAGCAGAAGAAGATACTAATGTTTTTTTTCACTATTTTTGTGCAAAATTAAACAAAATACGATAGCTATTCAATAATTAGAAAGACAAATAGCTGTAAATAAAAAGCAGTTTATTTAATCACTATAAAATGATAATTTATTTACCATTTAACATAACCTCCAGGAACATTAATACACTTGTCTCACTTCTGAATAACCTTTTTTATGCTTCCTACAAAGATATTCATATGTTGATGTCGCAGCCATTTTGGGACATTTTCTTTTACCTCGTTGTTGTCATAAAACGTCAGACCCATATAACGCTTCCTTGAGTAGATCAAACAAGTTAAAATCAGAAGAAGCCAAGTCCGGACTATAAGGAGGGTGAGGGAGTGTCAATTTATCCGAAGCCAATTTATTGATGGCTTCACGTGTTAACTGTGTTGGTGTTTAGACGGACGTTATCATGAAGGAGAATGACGTCACAAATCCGGGACGTTTACGCACCAATGACAGCTTTACTTTATTAATAAGCATGTCACAGTAGTATGTACTGTTTATTGTGAGCTGATCTAAAAATCACAAAAAAAAGCTGGCCTTTACCATTCCAAAAGACCGCCAACATGATTTTTCCCGCTGATGGTGAGGTTCTGAACTTTTCCCGACAGGTAAAATCGTACGCCTCCACTCCACGCTTTGTCTTTTAGATTCCCGCTCAAAATATTTTGTTTTGTGATACGGCAGTTAATTTTAACCAGTTTTCCACCTTCACAAAGCAAATATGAGATCACTGGACGTTGATCAAGTAATTCCTAAAGTAGACCCGCCATCGCTAAATGAGAATTTGAGTTTGCAAAGAAAACAATTCTACTAAAACCGCTAATCAGATCTTATCAAAGAGATACCAACTTACAGTTCTGAGACTATCGTACTTTGTAAATAAACCGATGTACTCGTTGACACTCCGCAGTTGTAAAGACAACTTTTAGTTGAAGAAAAACATAGGTTAAATATAATGTTAGAACGTCTTACTGCTAACCTAAATTTTATTCTATAATAATTTTGTAAACCACTTTGCTTCTTACTTTCTTAAATTAATTACAAATACTTTGAAAATCATAAACTAGGCCTATTATTTAGATTATTACTTAAGACAATAATAAATGTTCTTGCATTTAATGATTATTATTGGGTAATATATTTTAAGATAGATGTAATAGATTAAATCAAAGTTAAAGCTTCGGAAAACTATTTCATAAGTTTGAACCAAATGTGAGAAATTACTAAAATAATTCCTTTCACTTTATCTTTTAGTAAATTACTTGTAATGTAATATATTTTGTTACAACGTGAATTCAGCATTAAAAAAATTTAACAATGTGTTCAAGTCGTGACTCCATATGTTCACAAGTCATGATCTGAAAGACTCTGATAGAAGAAGAAGAAGAAGAAGAAGAAGAAGAAGAAGAACAACAACAACAACAACTACTACTACTACTACTACTACTACTACTACTACTACTACTACTACTACTACTACTACTACTACTACTACTACAACAAGAACGACAACAACAACAACAACAACAACAAGATGATGAAGAGAATAGTTTTTATTGCGAAAGTAATATTTTTTCGACGACGCCTTTGAGCACTTTCAATTAGATTGATTGTGGTCTCACTTAATGAAAATGACAGAAGATTAAGATACTTGAAGACATGAAAGGTACAAGATAAATAGCCTTCTAAATTACGTTAGGAAAGAAACAATACTAAATTTCTATACCATAATACCTGTCCAACCTTATTAAATGGAGCAGAAATCTAGAGATTAACAATAAGCTAGACTGAAAAAGCGGGAATAATACTTTGAAGATCATTCGACGGCAGAACAAGTCATCTCAAAAGATATACTTAAAATAAAGGAACTACAAGTCGGTAACCTTAAAGAGAAACTGGACAGAACGAAATGGCACGGACAAAATTTAACATTATCGGAAAATTTGATCGTTAATTTATTATATACTTATAAGCCAGAGGGAAGGAGAAGTGTTAGCCGTACTTAAATTTGAGTTTCTGTCTTCTTAAATTTGGAACGAACTGAATTTTAAGAGAACAATTGAACGCAATATTGAATCGATTACACAATTTTAGCGGTTTGAACAAAACGAAAGTATAAAGAAAATAATTTAATCTCTTACCAGAAGAAGGAGCAGCTTCATGGCAGGTGTAGACATTGTTAATCGATGGAAGAAATAGTCAAAGTCTACCTGTCTAGATTTCAAATGTTTAAGAACCCAATAAAGATATTTTTAGAAGAGATCGAAATGTAAAGCAATGTACACCTTTCAAGTTTATATATGTTGTTTCGTGTGTGAGTGTGTGAATGTGTGTGTGTGTGTGTGTGTGTGTGTGTGTGTCGTGCGGGTTTTACAGCAGATGATTACAAAATGGTGTTCTTGACAAGAACACAACAGTAAAAGACAAAACGTCAGACATGAGGCAGAGGGACCAAACTGTTGAACTAACATTGGGCACTAAAGTTTCCTTTAACTGTTTTGTTTATTACACTTTTTGCTTGTCAGTATGCAATAAACGTGATCGTGTACCGTGGCCCAGTATCTGATGTTTGTCTCTGTCGTGTATTATTTCACACTGTTTAATGATTCCAACGGTAATGAGAGAAAAATGTCCAATTATTTATCATTAGTTTTCATTCACACCAACAAAGCACGTCATCTTTCCTTGAACGCAACATGTTACGCATACTTAGAGAAAGACAGACATATCGATCTAGGCCAGTGCATTTTGGGGGCTTAGCCCGTATCAGTTCGGAAGACTCCTTTCCACAGCTTCATTACTCCACACCATTACAGTATCAACAAACGCTTCCCATGGAAGGGTACAAATAGTCCCCGCTCTCCAAATACTGGAAACCTAAACCCTCTCCTCGCATGGAGACTAACGCAATTCATTGCTATGGCATGTAAAATATAAACTGTTGATATAAGGCGCAGCAACCTCAACAGGCAGACAGACATGGTCGATCTAGCGCCGCCACATATTTTGGAGGCTTAGCCCATATCCGTTCCGAAGACTCCTTTCCTCACCTTCATTACTACACACCATTACAGTAACCACAAACGCTTCCCATGGAAGGGCACAAATAGTCCCCGCTTTCCATATAGTGGATACGTCAACCCTCTCCTCGCGTGGAGACTAACGCACTCCAACGCTACGGTATTCAAAACATAAACTGCTGATACAGCCCGAACAGACAGACAGCTCCGCGGTGTTGTAGCACGTCGGTCGCTTTTGACATCTTGGTGACTAAGGACGCATGTGCAGAATTTGACAGTACAGACTCCTGTACACTGCTGTGTCTGAGATAATTCGTACTAAGGTGGATGGTGTCATCTCTCTGCCATATAGGCCTATAGAGATATTATGTGTATTAAAGATGTAATGGAAAGTTTATCTTATGCTTAACACAGCTTTTGTCGTATTGTGGAGTTTTCTGTGTTTGTTTTGATAAATTCTGACACGGACAAGATTAAAATTTTCCGTTTTATATGGTGTAAGTGATGATTTACATTTAGTCAACTAACGATGTACGGTATCATCTGAGGGCGTATTGTAATGTCATGTGTGATTTTTCTGCAGTTACGACGACTAAGGAGCTCGGTGTGCAAAAGGGCTGTGAAGGAGCTCCTAGCATAAGCTAATGGGATTGCAGTAAGTTGCCTTGATCTTGAGGTTTCTGATCAAATCCGCTATATTAGATAAAATCTTGGCTGGGTATCGTAATGTTTGGTAATGAAAGTCTAAAGCTAACAAAGTCAGTCAATAGACAATGGTACTGGTTAATCTGACATAGAGAAATATATACATATATATACACACTATTTCAATCCATGTCTAAGAAGTCTACAACTGCCCTTTATTGCTTTTTTTCTGCCAACTATTTTATCTTCCTGTTATTTTAATTGTAAGAATATTCTATGTTACAACCTTCGGACATCTTGCTTGTGTTTACACTTGTCCTTTCTGCTTCAATATTTTCTATCAGCTCAACCCTTAAGACCCTTTTAAAAGCAGTTTTTGACACGTACTACAAATATCCAATTATTTTTGTTTTTTTTTTTAATTCTGTGGTCTCCGGTATATTGAATAATTGTTTCAATATTTACTTATTTTAGTAACCAACGTTGAATTGCTTCTAGAGATTGTAGCAACTTCATGTTTCTGGAGTACCAAATATTTTGTTCTCAAATTTGGTCTTTTTTACACGAAAATGTTTCTTTCATTTGGTCTATTTCACACCTGTATTTTTTCAATCCAATTTTTTTTTACTTCTTTTTAATTTTAGTCTTTTTGAAGTCAAACGTTTTTGCCTTCAATCTCTCCTGGAAGTACTTAACAGAGGCGTGAGAAAACAGATAGTGCTACAGAAAAGCAGATAGTTGGGGACCAGTGTGGACTGAATTTTTCCAACTTTGAATTGCTTCTAGAGATTGTAGCATTTTTATGTTTCTGGAGTAACAAATTTTTGTTCCCAATTTGGTCTTTTTCTTATGATAATGTTTCTTTTTTTGGTCTATTTCACACCTGTATTTTTTCAATCCAATTTTTTCTTTACTTTTTTTAATTTTAGTCTTTTTGACGTCACCATTTTTTACCTTCACTCTCTCCTGGAAGTATTTAACAGAGTCGTGAGGAAACAGATATAGCTACAGAAAAGCTGATAGTTGCGGACCAGTGGGAACTGAATTAAAAGGAATGAGGTGTGTTGTTGGCGGCCGTATAGTTTGGGCCATGGTTCCACCTAGGAAAAAGGAAGAGCTGGCAGTAAACTGAGGAAGTGAGGTCTTCTGAAGTCCGTCTTTTTCCACTGGAAATTCGAGGCTTGTTTCTCGGCACCAGATATCTACCTGCCACCACAATGCTTGTAATTACAGCTCTGGTAATTTATAACTTGTGCGTCATGAAACTGCTATAAAGACCTTACAACACCTGTTTTCATTACTTACTTCTCATTTGTCACTCCTCGTTTTCTAGTTAAAAAACTTTCTGAGTATCCCACGCTTTAGTATGAAACATAAATTCGGTATATTAGGATTAAGTAATTTTACTTAGTGATAAGTGTGTATGAAGCAGAACAAACGCCACTCGTTGCCGTCACTGATGATCAATGATCGGGACAGAACACATCGCAATATTTACGAGCGGTAACAAGACATATTTCGCCACCTTATCTGGCAGGGGGTGGGGGTTGCAAAGGGTGCAGACACAAGCCCCCTCGCGTACAATTTTATTGCTTGCCGGCAACTTTCGCCCCCTAATTACTGCTCTATTGCTGTTCCCCGACAGCGCTTGTAAGATATTGCAAGATATTGTCTTCCTGTCTCTCTCAACAGTATCGCTGTAGGTACCGATTGTCAAATGCATCTTTTGTTTACCTGTTGTAGCTGTTCATGTTCAGACATTTAGTCGATAATTAACAATAGATATATGGATACTTTCCTATCAATATTGCTAGTATGTGATCTTGATCAGTCCACGACAAATGTTTTCTTGTTCAGGGTTATCACGAACAGTTACAGATCGTTGCCCTCAGTTGAATAGATCATTACAAATTCTTTTTACTTACATGTTTGATAAGGAAATGGAAGTATTGTGATGGCGAAAAAATCGTGTTTGAGATAAGGGCTGATTCTGATTGTAGTACCCTCAAACCATGAAGAAAAGTTATTTCCCGAAAAGTGCCTGTGTAGAATTTTTGTTTGGCAAACGATAAATGCCGAAAATTTAAACAGAATCCAATAATGTTTTGTGTATGTGCCTGAGGTGTTGGGGGGATCAATGTCTATTCATTTTGGTGAAGATCGGATAAGGGGAAGGGTTAGTTTACTGGCAACGTTTTATGTTTTAACAAGAGTAAATTAGGCAACTTAATTTGAATAAATAAAGTATCCTAAAGTCATAGTAATCCACTGTAGAAAAGTTGATGAAATATCTATAAATAAAAAGGGTAGTTGAGGAGGAAAGGGGTAATTTTTAAAAATGAAAATGATAGTTGAATAGGAGGGAATAATTTCTTATATGTGTGATACGTTATCGGCAACAAATAAGTAGTTTGCTGTTAAAATTCCTCCCCGGGCTGTTTGGCCATGGTCCAATGTTTTCTGAAAAACCAGACGTTTCGGCAGTGCCATCGACTGCCATCATCAGTGAAAATCGAGGCGCTAATTTGAGGTGTTATACGATGGCGACCACGGTACTGTGGTTAAGGCTGAAGAAAGATGTAGAAAGAAGTAGCCCCTATGGAAATATTTCATTTCGAAAATGATTTTAAATATAAATCGTAGAACATGGAAGTCGTGTATGGTTCTCCATACCGATATTTTATTTTCGGATCGCTTCTTGTTAGCATTACGAGACATCCATTTTCGAAGGCCAGGCTTTCTCTAATTGATTACTATAGACTAAAAGCGAAGATTTATTTATATTGCCTTTGTCATCATCTAGTTTATTAAATTGAAGAATGAATTTGGTACCGGATACCCTGTCTTCCGGAATTCTCGTTGTCTGTGATATTGTCAAATGGGTCTCAAATAGGCATATATTACAGCTGGTCACTCCAGCGCTTCCTCGGACGTCCCACACCTCCCCCGTCTCCTTGGTTTATATTTCCATAGTTGTTTGGGGATGCGGCAGTCATCCATTTAGCAAAGATGTTCCCACCAATTCAGCCGATACTGGGCGATCCTGTCGAGTATACTCATAATATTCAGTTCCTGCCGTATATCTGTGTTTCTTCTATGATCATGGAGAGTATTACCCTGCCACGTGCCTGAGAAATCTCATTTCAGCCGCTTGGACGCGATTGGCCTGGCCTTTCGTTAAAGTCCAATTCTTAGACCAATAAAGAAGTGTGGGAAGAGCCATCACCTTGTAGAATTTTAAGGGGTGTTTCTTTACTTGCTGACTTAAGGGTTCGCTTGATGGTCCCGCACAAAAGGTTGAACTTATGGAACTTGTTCACCTCGTTGTTGCTTGCATTACAAGACACACTGTAGCCCAGGTATTCAAAACTGCTAACTTGTTCCAGGACAGTACCGTCTATAACAATTTTTGCCTGTACGGGATCAGTTCTACAAAAAAGCCATCACCTTGGTTTTTAATTGTGGATATCTGCAATCCATAGTCTTTGCAGATTCTATTTAACAAATGTATATTTATTTAATTATATTTTGCGTTATTTACTAAAAGCAAAATTATATATGTATAAAGTTGAAAGTAGAAAATAAAATATAATATTTTTGGAAGAAATTCATGTAACAAAAACAACTGAAAAAAGTAAATAAAGAAACTGAGTTTTGTAAGTATAGTCACAAACTTAAGTGGTTCATGTCTCATGATTTTGTTGATAATATTTTTCCTTTGGCAGAACATTTTTGTGAAAAACGTTTAGAAATTATATTGCATTAACTATATAAAAAACAAACTTCCACAAGCATACACACGGGCTTCAGAATACATGCGCACAAAAAGTATATGTAAACTGTAATTTTTAATTATTTTTTCAGTTTATTAAATTTTTATAATACAGTAAAATTCTAATCTGGTCGGCTGTTGTCTGGACAATAGAATCTTATATTTATTCAGCTTATAGAATGTCTACATCTGCCAAAAGATTGCTACTAGTTCTGGTAAGAAACTGCATTATTTACAAAGCATTAATTAATTAATTTAAATTTAAAAAGTTTTAATTAATAAACAACATAATTTTAAAATTACAAAACATTTTTGGTACAAAGTATTTACTGTGCTCTAATAACATGTAATAGTAAAATAGGCATGAGTACATACTAACCATAATTGTATTCCAAACAGAATTAAAACTGTTGCATATCACTATAGAAGCAATATAAGGATTAGCGCTTTCAAGCTTTACAGCTCATCATCAGATAGGAAATCTGATAACGAATTAAAATACATCAGATTTCGGTTCTGATGATGAGCTGTGAAGCTTGAAAGAGCTAATCGGAATAATTTTTCTATAGTGGTGTGGAACAGTGTTAATTCTGTTTGTGATTATAACCACTAACACAACTTTATTAACTAAATAATTGTATTTTGTATACTATGATTACAATCTCACAATTTTAGAATTATGATACTGATGTTAAGTTAGGAAGTTCCAAACGATCTGTAATAAAATCAATCCTGTTTTTAGAAACAAGGTACGACACAATTAAAGTTTTACAAAGTTATACAGGTGTGAATACCAAGAAAATAAAACACAGGCCTCGGAGATGCCGTTCTTAAGAAGAGTTAAAAATGTGTTCTAAATTTGATAGTATAAAGAATGAGGCCATAAGAGAAGAATTACCTCAAGAGAAGTTTTTAACTTGAATGAAAAACTAAAAGATTAAAATCAACGGTGGAAAGAACACTCAAAAGAATGACAGATTCAGCATAGGCCAAAACAAGTTACAAGACTAGCCAAACAAGTCTGGAAATATAAACCAGTAGGACACTGGTGTCTGGGTAGACCCAGGAACAGGTGGCTAGGGCATCTTTGAAGGCGGAACAGGTTGCGCCTTGCCTATGCTGTGATGTGAAGATGGTGATGTAAAAGAGGCGCCTGATATAAATTATAATATAATATAAATTATATATAAATTTTTTGCTATTTTCCTAAAAAATTTATAAGCTACATAAATAATATGGAAAATAAAATATGTAAAAACGTAAAAGTTTTATCTTATAGCCTTAAACGGTTTCGCTTTTAAAAAGCTTGTTCAGGCTGCCGTCGGGCGCACTGTCCGTCTTGTTGATGGCGACTGTATCGGCTTTTGAAAGTTCGAAGTTGTATGTGTGGGGTTGATATGTTCGAATAATGCGTGTGATCTGAATTGTGTCTGTTCATTTAGGATGTTGTTTTTATGTGTTTTCCTGTGTTTGTATATTTCCAATTGTTCTAGAGTGTCTAGTTTTCGGCCTTTTGTGTGTACGTGTAGAATCTCCATGTCATTTTCTATGTTTTTGTATGTGTGGTTTGCTTCAATGGGGTGGTACGCAAAGATGGATTCGGTAGTGGAGTGTAATGCCTTTGTGTGTTCAATGTATCTTTGTTTGAAGCTACGTCCTGTCTGGCCTATGTAGAATTTGTTGCAATCTGAACAATTTAATTTGTAAACACCAGGTAGATCGAATTTGTTTTGTGTGTGTGTTTTGATAGTGTGTGTTCTGTTTTGTTGATAGTTTTGTATCGGTAGTCGGTAGTGAAGTAATTGAATTTAGCTAAATAACGGACACGTCATGGACAACGAAATCCATGAAAAATTGTATCACTGCACGTTGTTCAACTAATACCGAAACTTCAAGAGGACTCGCCATCGTTAAATGAGAATTTGAGGTTACAATCAAAATAATTGTAATCAAACAGCTGATCAGAACTCATCAGATGGATGCCAACTTACAGTTCTGAAATACCGTACTCAGCCTATTAACCAATCTTCCTCTACAGCTATTTGTCTCTTTAATTATTTGATTATTTTATGTCGAATGATATCTGAGACAACTAATTTTGTCCCATGGTTTGTGGTTCTGGAACATCTGTCTTTCACTGTTTAGCCTTTACAACAGGAACGTAGGCAAAATTTTCAGGAGGCCATAACTTGAGAACAAAGCTTTGCTGGACCAAAATTTAAATAAAATTATTTTCTTACTTTTAGCTCTAAAATCGCACCGTAAAATACTTCCCTTTCCTCCCATCACTGTATATTCCGTCACTTCCCTACGAAACACTCTATAATATATATTTCGTAGGCTTACACGGCCGGAATCAATATTGTTAAATTCATTCCCGGGCTGTTCGGGCGTGGTCAATTTGTTTTCTACAACACCAGATGTTTAGAGCCTTAACCAGTACTGTGGTCACGAGCGTCTACCACCATACGTTAGCGTAACTCGATTTTACACTGTTAATGGTGTCGATGGCACTGCCAAAACGTCTGTTTTTGTAGAAAACAATGGACCACAGCCAAACAACTCGGGAATGTATTTTAACAACTCCATGCATATATTTCAAATTTTTTTCGTTTTCAGGCCTGCTTGACGGCGTCCGGCAGTTTTCTCGCTGTCGGCAGACCGACAGAAGACGGTGAGACAACGTCGTCTGGTAGTGCGACAACAGCAGACAACAACACAACAGCGACCCGAAGCAACTCTACCAACGATTCGGATGCAGAGTGCGACGGAAACTCCACCTCGTCAAATTCTACTAACTCAAACACAACAGCATCCGGAAGCAACTCAACCAAGGATACGGATGCAGAGTGCGACGGAAACTCCACCGCGTCAAATTCTACCAACTCAAACACAACAGCAACCGGAAGCAACTCAGCCAAGGATACAGATACAGAGTGCGACGGAAACTCCATCGCGTCAATTTATAGCAACTCAAACACGACAGATTACTCCGAGATAATTAGAGACAGTTTGCCCTTCATGTTCTCCTACCCAAGTCGTTTCTTTTACCCCTGTCCGAAACACTGCTGTTCACATTACGATCCTCCGCATCAACACCAACCATACTATCTCCTATAGCCTTTCTTTTACCTCGTCGGAAACACTGCTGTTCACATTACGATCCTCCGCATCAACACCAACCATACTACCTCCTAAAGGCTCTCTATTACCCCCGTCCGAAACATTGCTGTCAATCCTACGGTCCTCCGCATCAAACATGGAATCCAATATATTCTTTTGACTGTGACAAGGAGACCTGCGGTTATTCAAGTCACTGATCATGGAACTGGCCTTTAGGCACAAGAATTTTCAACTATTAACAGGAAATGAAAATATAATTATAATATACATTGTAACGAAATAAAACTATATGTTGTTGAATACTACAAATATAACGATATGCAATTCTGAATTTCATGTCTACCATTTATAGAACACGGATACAAAATACTTTTTGATATCTTTCTGTGAACACAGTGATCTAATGTGCAAACTTTGATGAACGTTTTACAAGTGGAATACCCCCAATGTTCTGTGTCTGGTAATGATATCAGGTGACGTGCTAACACCTTAATTACTTGTTTACAACCCTTAAGCGATGGGTGAAGTCCCCTAGTAGGACTGTTTCCATGGTAATACTTTTATTGATTGATGTTTCGATTCCGATAATCTGGGATCATTGTCAGAAGTTAAACAAAGTAAAACATCTTACAATAAAACTGTATAAAACAAAATATTGCCAAAGTAAATCTTCTTCTCCTCCTAATCATGGATTAGGTTATATAAACCTGTTCCGGCACCCATCTTATCCTCGGACGACCCACGTCTCTTTTACCAATGGGTTTATAGTTCAGTGCCACTTTCGGCAATCGATCCTCTGTCATCCTTTGAAGATGATCCCGCATTTGTCTTCTGTAAATTGAAATAATTTCATTTATGTCCTTTACTTTGAGTTCTTCTCTGATATCTTCATTATTTTATCTTTATTCCTTGCAATGTACAATTTAAAGTTTTTCGAAGAAACTCCATTTCAGCACTCCGAATCTTGCCGTTTTCTTTTTTTTTTGTCATGACCCATGCCTCACTCTCATAAATCAACGTGGGTATTACAATTATATTAAAAAATTTAATTCTTGTGGTGTTTCTTGTTTTATTTCTATGATTTGTATGAATCGTAATACAAATATTCCCAAATTATTTATCTTCTCTTTTATATCATATTCAGATTCATAGCTTATGCACAGCCGAGATACCTGAAACGGCTCATTTGTTCTACAGTGCTTTTGTTTTTAACTATCTTAGTCTTCACTGGATATTTACCTTTAAAGGCCATGGTTTTGGTCTTTCTTACTGTACATTTTTGTCTTTCAAAATGTACATAATTAAGATTATAATACTCACGAAGCAACTCTACGGACTATTAGGCTATTCTGTCGGCCTCGGAAAGCAGATGAATATACATTTGTTAGGCCTAAATCCAGACTCCAAGGTCTCTGAATTACAAATATCCACACTTAAGAACAAGGTGATAGCTTTTCGTGCAACTGATCCCATACGGGCAAAAAGTGTTATAGATTGTACTTTCCTGGAACAAGTCATCAATTTTAAATACCTCGGATACAGTGTGTCATATAATACAAACAAAGACGTTGTGAAAAAGTTATTTAAGTTCATCCTAATGTGCGGGACCATCAGACGAACAGTTAAGTCAGGAACGTCAGCAACTAAACAGTCAACTCTTAAGATTTGACTAAACAGTCCCTTCCTAGGTTGCGTTCCATCTTAATGATGTGTCACCCTCATTGCAATCTATGCAGTCGGATGGTGGTGGCCATATGAGGCATATATACGGTTAATAT
This sequence comes from Magicicada septendecula, assembly GCA_034769895.1. Taxonomy (NCBI): domain Eukaryota; kingdom Metazoa; phylum Arthropoda; class Insecta; order Hemiptera; family Cicadidae; genus Magicicada; species Magicicada septendecula. Next base: position 3,311,885 of record CM068371.1, read on the forward strand.
TATTAGTAAATTGTAATTATAAAATGGCTTTATAAAATGAAAAAGTTTCATGGAGGAGCGATGAAAAAGGTAACAAATTATCTTGCCACATTTTTGACTTACAGAAAACATCTTTGTTTGCGATTATCACGTGGATCGTTTTCTTAAAACAGTAAAGGATGTGTCTGAGCGTCGTTAAAAGATACAAAGCGACACGCCTGTGAAACAAGAACTCCATACTAAGTAAGATCTCATAGTTATGCAACGCTCCAGCTCACACTGCACAGAACAATAAAAGTAGTCACCAAGTCAAGTAGTTACGACACTGCGATAGAAAAATAGACAATTAGTTATAGCGTGGCGTGGCGTGGGTACATAACACCTGTTGTAGGTTTCGATAGGCCTAAAACGTAACAAAAAATTAATTCGAATTTTTGTTGCACCAAGTGTTCTGTTCTTCTTAGAGCTTTTTCTATCATTCGGTGAGAGAACAAGAGTGTCCCGGTGCAACGGGATCTGACTTTCATTATAGTTACACAGACTAAATCAAAACACACCTACTCGCATTAAAAATAATAAAGATAAACTGATTAAAGAAACACATTACTAAACGAACAAAACACAAATAGGTACGTAGTAACTGCTGCACGTCATTTCCGAAAACGAATATAGCTGCTAAACGAGCATTTTTCCGGTTTATACAGCGTCAACACATTGGGCGGACGAAAGTGCCCCCGCAGTTTTTACAGTGAAAACTATTACGAGGTCAATGACCGTATGCAGTGAAACACTGCCGATGTCTGAGCCGGTAACAGAAGACGGTGCAAATGCCTTGCAGTTTAAAAGCAATGCTACGCTTTTCTTAAAGTTTCCCTACTGATATTGTTGGGATTTCAAATTATTCAATAACTAAAGTATTTGTGCTGTGATATAACTAACATTACTTTCTCTTATTTCCAGTACGCCTTTAACGTCACGCTATTGATTATAAATTTTATTACTAATAACGCTTGTATAATAACATTGCACTGAATCAATTGGTGCGCAGATTTCAATTCACTATTTGTATGACCCAACTTCTTTGCTTTAACTAGTGGGGCGTCTTTGCGCCCGATGACTGCCAGGTGAAATGCCAGCTGTAGAATTCAACTGCCTGATGACACACTGCTTTATATACACAGAGAAACTGTTGTCTCGACGAGAAAATTTCTGAGGAATCCAGCAATTCCGAGAGATCTGTGCGTGACACCAGAGTATTGTGTAACATTAGTAATAATTATACAAAACATGTCTAGTGTCATGTGTGAGTTACTTATATTGCACTGGCGTAATGCTATACTGCAATGGTTTCCAAAGCGGGGACCGCGAGAACGTTTCAGGGGGTCCGCTGACACTTTTAAGGAAAATTAGAATGTACCGTAATTTTCTCCAATTTTTTATGCTCTAAAATCTAAAATTTATAATCTTAAAACAATTACAAGCAGAATTATCACTGTTGCACACCACTATATAAAAATTATTCCGATATACTTTTATATAGTGGTGTGCAACAGTGATAATTCTGCTTGTGATTTTAACCACTAACACAACTTTCTTCATTAAAACAGTTAGTAGAAGATGCCAGTATTTTTTTTTCAAACTAATTGTAATTGTAAAAGTAATTTCAAACTAATGGCTTTAATAATGTCTTTAAATCATGTTTGTCAGCCGAAATGACTAGACCTCTCTCTTACATTACAAAAAGAAGATTCATTGGCAGAACATTCAACTGATGTAATGACTGACTATCCAGAACTTGGAAGAAAAGTTTTGAAGCGTTTAACTGTGTTTCCCTATACCTATTTGTGTAAAACCGCATTCTCCTTGCTCACGTACTTGAAGTTAAAGTTAAGAAATAAACTTGATGTCGAGAGTGACTTAATATTGAAATTATCAGACATTAATCCCAATATTGCAGAGGTAATTGTTCAAAAGCAGGTTCACATTGTTCCCATTAAACTATGTTTTACATCATTTTTCAATTTAATTTTGATTTTAATACATTTTAATTAAAATATATGATTTTTTATCATATTTACTCTTTGTTTTATTTCAGAACTCAGACGGGGTCCGTTAATTTTTAAATTATTTGGGGAAGGTTCGCGGATTGAAATGTAATATTGATAGTAATGTTGATTGGTCTTGTTTTACCTTTTTAAAAACATACAAACATTTGGTAAAACCATTTCACCACGCGCAACGTTTTTAAAAACGTTTGTAGTAAATGCTTCACCAAGTGCCCAACGCGTCATCAATAAATGTTGTTTTTCTTTTGTATGAAGCCGACCCGACCCCGGTCCCGCAACTCTAAATTCTAGTTACACCACTGCTTATAGCAAATATTATGCTGCTACACCTGGGGTAATTATTTAATAATTTTTCATTTGCTTAAGTCCAATTTGAAAGTTATAAAACAAAAAAGTACGGTAATTTTTGGGTTTGATATCGATATGTCAGTGTTTATTAATTGGCAACAGATTAAAGAAAGTTGTACCGGAAGGAATTTCATCATCATCTTCAGAACACGACACAGGCAAAGTGCTGTCTGTTCCGCCTTCCTCCACCCATTTCTTCCTGGGTCTACCCACACAACTTGTTTGGCCAGTCTGGAATCTAATATTTTTACTGAGTGTTCTTTCCATCGTTGTTTCTAATCTTTTAATTTTTCATTCAAGTTCAAAACTTGTCTTATGGCCTCAGTTTTTGTACGGTAAAGTTTAGAACACCATGTAACTTCTCCTAAGAATGCTATTTCCGAGGCTTGTATTTTACGTTCTTGTTTTTGGTACATAATTCACAGCCATAGGACAGTACAGAGACTGCCATAACTTTGTAGAACTTTAACTTTGTATCTCGACGTACCCTGTTTTTAAAAATACGGTTGTTTGTTCTACAGATTGTCTGGAACTTACCCAACATAACATCAATATCATAATTCCTACCATAGCCAGTATCATTTTCCAAATAATTAAAATGGCTTACCTGTTCTAGAATTCGATCATTAATATTGTAAATACTTTTGTTCTTATTCGCTCCTTGCCTCGAAATGTCATTAGCAAACAGAAACGTATGCAAATATTTGGATTTGGTGTCACTATGTGAGTAAGTGTTTATTGATTGGCAACAGACAAAACAAAGTTATACAGGAAGGAACTTAAACACCGAATATTTCAATAGTTGTGAACAGCAGTTTGTTTCTCAGTTTTTCTCACGTTGTATTTCTTTCCGTGTTTTTCCTTAATAACGACCTCAACGAGGAAGACACAGACATTGAGGAGGAGGACGTCATCGATGAGATCATTGCTCAGGAGGAAGAGGAATTACTGAGAGATGATGCCGACTTGCCATCAGGACCAAAGAGGTCAAGGCTTTTATGAATTAATATTAATGGCTAATTTGTAATAACTTAAATATTTTCTACTTAGCTAATATACCCACATTTCATTATATATAGTATAAATTGTTATAAAATACGTTGTTTATACATCGATAATTATTGTGTTCTTTATTCTGAAATGAACATCTCATTAAGGGTGGGGTTTCTATTGTTTATGTTATTGAACGTTGTTCATATAGAAATGTCAAAAGATGAAAGTTACTAGGGAAAAACCTGCATTTTTCGCAGTTTTTTCGATATTTTGAAAATTTTTTCGAAACTTTGAAGCGCTATATCTCGGTACGTATTTTGTTTAAAAAACGTTTAACCAGTGTAAATTATAGGAAATTTAATTCTCTTTAACTTTTGTAATGGAGTGTTTTCGGCTAGAACGCGTCGTTTAGGAGTTATAAGAAAACAACTGAAAAAATTCTGAAAATTTCGGGGTTTTTCGCCTGGCCTGAAGTTCGCACAGGGTTCTCGAATTGGAAAACTTGGATTCTACACCACAGAATACCCACATACAACATACAATATTAAAAAATCATTAACTTCGGACCTTTTTCCAGGTAAAATGTACATGGTGACTGGACTATAACGAGTGAGCGCTGGGGCGAGTGTCACTGCACCTGACGGACAACACTGGAAGCGCCTTTGTACATAAACATACTGTCTGCAATTGCGTCTTGTAAACAATTTGAAAACATGTTTACGTTGTTTCACAAATTTCGATGTCACACACTTTCAGATTGGCGCTGCTCATCCCCAAGGTTTTAGTAAGTAAAATAAGAATCAGTACTTTGAAAGGTGAAAACGACAATTGAATGAATATAGCTCGATGAAACGAAGTTATAAGCACGTAAACGTTTGCCCGAGCGTTGTTCGCTGCCAGTAAATCACTCGATCCAACTAAACATGGTCATCCACTTGACAGTGTTACTCTACTCAGCCCTAAATACCGGTTACGTTCAATGGTTTAAGTAGTAGACGTAAAAGTTTCTTTATAAAAATTGTCCCTACCCCGACAGTTTGCCCCGGGTACATTTACATGTACTGTACATTCCTGGATGTATTTAGTTCCTTTCGATTATTCGTTATTACATGTTTATATATTCTTGGATTTCGTTGTCCATGACGTGTCCGTTACTTAACTAAATATCACTATTGTTTGACGACTCGGAACACTAAGTGTTTTATAAGTAAAATCGTAAAGATAAAGCTGTAAGGTAAATCTGTACGATTTTACTTATAAAAAACTTAGTGTTCCGAGTCGTCAAACAATAGTGATATTTAGTTTATATATGGTTACGACATTACAGAACATTCTACGTGTTTCTCGGCTATTCCAGTGGAATCCAGCTGTAATGTGTGTGTGCGTACGTATTGCTGCTACTTTGAGATGAAGGAAAATTATGAGACACATATCGCGCATCCGCAACGAGACTTTTCCAGAACTTACCGGTCCGTGCGCGCTGTGTTCAAAGCCGCAGTCGATTACGTCCCAGTGTTTTCTAGTACACGCGTATTATGGAATATGCTGGAATCTCAAAGAGGTATAGAAACAAGATTTCAGCGGCGCCTATACTTCAGTTTGAGTTGCGATTTATACCAGTACTGTTAGCCTATGGCGAACATAGCGTGACAGCTATGTGGCGAAGTGTTAGCCTATGTGTTTTATAATTTTGCGAGACTTTATTAGTAGACATTATTATTGAGTATGAACCATTTTTTTATTTGATTTGTTGTAAGAGACTATCTTGTTGATTACAAACTGTTTAATAGTGATAATTAAAGCTGGTGTTTAGTGACGTATTTGGTCTCTTGTATTCTGTTTTTCACTGTACCATACGACGATCAAGGAGACCGTCGTTACAATATAATTCTGCTGGTACAATCCTATAAATTGAATTAATTTTACTTGAGATATTTGGATATTTTTTACATACATACCACATGAATGTTTTTCCAAAGATATTAGGACATATGTGTGAATTTTTCCTTCTTTTTTTTTTGGTTTTCAGCGACTAGATATCAAAACAGGTTTAGTTAATTTTTTTTGTGTTTTTGTGTGTTAAGACTAGCTCAGACCATCCACTGTTTCCTAATACGACCGTACTTCCAGCAAAAATTGTAACAATTCATTTTCGGTTGAAGTTTAAAGTTATTACTACTATTATTAGAATGTAATGTGCACATAAGATTGTACCAGGACAATAAAATAATAAACTATAAATCACAATCTAAACTGTATAATTTGTTTACTTAGTCATTTTACAATAATAAAAATAATAATAAATCTAAACTTTTATCTTCCCAATTATGTTATGTATAGAATTACGTCACACACCCATCACCGTTCTTATTGGACACAAACGTTTGTAACTAATAGTGGTACACAAGGGTGTTTTCCAAAACCATCACGTAGAGAAGGACACATGAACACCAACGAGAAGAATATCTCAAGCAATATTTTGAGTGAGCCATAGGTAGGGTTACAAGTAAGAGTTTCTAGAAAAAAGTGTAAAGGATAAGGAGGAAGAATATAGAAAAGTAAGGTGGTTGAAAAGTGAAAGTGGAATGGTGAGATGGTTGAACTATCACAGGAGGTGGAATTGTGTGTGTCGAGAAATCTGTATTTAAAAGGAAAGATAATGGGTTACCAAAGGAAACTGTAAAAGCCTGGAGAAAGTGAGGAAGTCGTCAAGTGAGGATTGGCGGCAGACAGTATCCGTTCATGATGATGATGTAAACGTTTTCATCATCGCAGGTAACATTGAAGTAAAGGACGAAGTCAAACTGTCAAATTGTGGGCGGGCAGCGATCAGCGTAACGTACATTAAGCAGATCTGAAGACAAACAAAGTAAAGAAATGTTAATAAAACATAAAACCTCTTTCACGTCTTTAAACTGTGTTGTAGCCTATATCAGGTTATACGTCTTTAAGCTGTGTTGTAACCTGTATCAGGTTATACGTCTTTAAGCTGTGTTGTAACCTGTATCAGGTTATACGTCTTTAAGCTGTGTTGTAGCCTATATCAGGTTACACGTCTTTAAGCTGTGTTGTAGCCTACATCAGGTTATACGTCTTTAAGCTGTGTTGTAGCCTGTATCAGGTTATACGTCTTTAAGCTGTGTTGTAGCTAACATCAGGTTATACGTCTTTACGCTGTGTTGTAGCCTATATCAGGTTATACGTCTTTAAGTTGTGTTGTAACCTGTATCAGGTTATACGTCTTTAAGCTGTGTTGTAGCCTATATCAGGTTACACGTCTTTAAGCTGTGTTGTAGCCTACATCAGGTTATACGTCTTTAAGCTGTGTTGTAGCCTGTATCAGGTTATACGTCTTTAAGTTGTGTTGTAGCTAACATCAGGTTATACGTCTTTACGCTGTGTTGTAGCCTATATCAGGTTATACGTCTTTAAGCTGTATTGTAACCTGTATCAGGTTATACGTCTATAAGCTGTGTTGTAGCCTATATCAGGTTATAGGTCTTTAAGCTATTTTGTAACCTGTATCAGGTTATACGTCTTTAAGCTGTGTTGTAGCCTATTTCAGGTTATACGTCTTTACGCTGTGTTGTAGCCTATATCAGATTATACGTCTTTAAGCTGATATTAGCCTGATGTAGCCTATATCAGGTTTTACGTCTTTAAGCTGTGTTGTAGCCTATATTAGGTTATAAGTCTTTAAGCTGTGTTGTAGCCTCTATCAGGTTATACGTCTTTATATCAGGTTATACGTCTTTAAGCTGTGTTGTAGCCTATATTAGGTTATAAGTCTTTAAGCTGTGTTGTAGCCTCTATCAGGTTATACGTCTTTATATCAGGTTATACGTCTTTAAGCTGTGTTGTAGCCTATATCAGGTTATATTTCTTTAAGCTGTGTTGTAGCCTATATCAGGTTACACATCTTTAAGCTGTGTTGCAGCCTACATCAGGTTATACGTCTTAAAGCTGTGTTGTAGCTTTATCAGGTTATACGTCTTTAAGCTGTGTTGTAGCCTATATCAGGTAATTCGTCTTCAAGCTGTGTTGTAGCCTGTATCAGGTTATACGTCTTTATTGTAGCCTATATCAGGTTATACGTCTTTAAGCTGTGTTGTAACCTGTATCAGGTTATACGTCTTTAAGCTGTGTTGTAGCCTATTTCAGGTTATACGTCTTTACGCTGTGTTGTAGCCTATATCAGGTTATACGTCTTTAAGCTGATAGTAGCCTGATGTAGCCTATATCAGGTTATACGTCTTTAAGCTGTGTTGTAGCCTATATTAGGTTATAAGTCTTTAAGCTGTGTTGTAGCCTCTAACAGGTTATACGTCTGTATATCAGGTTATACGTCTTTAAGCTGTGTTGTAGCCTGTATCAAGTTATACGTCTTTAAGCTGTGTTGTAGCCTATATTAGGTTATAAGTCTTTAAGCTGTGTTGTAGCCTCTATCAGGTTATACGTCTTTATATCAGGTTATAGGTTTTTAAGCTGTGTTGTAGCCTATATCAGGTTATACGTCTTTAAGCTGTGTTGTAGCCTACATCAGGTTATACGTCTTTAAGGTGTGTTGTAGCTTTATCAGGTTATACGTCTTTAAGCTGTGTTGTACCCTATATCAGGTTATTTGTCTTTAAGCTGTGTTGTAGCCTGTATCAGGTTATATGTCTTTATTGTAGACTATATCAGGTTATAAGTCTTTAAGCTGTGCTGTAGCCTGTATCAGGTTATTCGTCTTTAAGCTGTGTTGTAGCCTATATCAGGTTATACGTCTTTAAGCTGTGTTGTAGCCTGTATCAGGTTATACGTCTTTAAGCTGTGTTGTAGCTTTATCAGGTTATACGTCTTTAAGCTGTGTTGTAGCCTATATCAGGTTATTTGTTTTTAAGCTGTGTTGTAGCCTGTATCAGGTTATATGTCTTTATTGTAGCCTATATCAGGTTATACGTCTTTAAGCTGTGTTGTAGCCTATATCAGGTTATACGTCTTTAAGCTGTGTTGTAGCCTGTATCAGGTTATACGTCTTTAAGCTGTGTTGTAGCTTTATCAGGTTATACGTCTTTAAGCTGTGTTGTAGCGTATATCAGGTTATTTGTCTTTAAGCTGTGTTGTAGCCTGTAACAGGTTATATGTCTTTATTGTAGCCTGTATCAGGTTATACGTCTTTAAGCTGTGTTGTAGCTTTATCAGGTTATACGTCTTTAAGCTGTGTTGTAGCCTATATCAGGTTATTTGTCTTTAAGCTGTGTTGTAGCCTGTATCAGGTTATATGTCTTTATTGTAGCCTATATCAGGTTATACGTCTTTAAGCTGTGCTGTAGCCTGTATCAGGTTATACGTCTTTAAGCTGTGTTGTAGCCTATATCAGGTTATACGTCTTTAAGCTGTGTTGTAGCCTGTATCAGGTTATACGTCTAATTAAAATTAGATAATAAGAGTTGCGTATAACTTATGTATGTAATTTGTTAGCAATAAGTTATGTACGAAAACTTCGTACAAACGAGTTAATAATGAGTCAACGTTTAATATCCGATATGAAAGATTTTGTTCAAATTAATAAATAATGGAACAATTTTAAACTTAAATAACGTATCATATTCTTATTACGATTACAACCATGAATTCAATACACAATAAATTAAATTGTTAGGTTATACAATACACAATATTTAAATACATTACATAACAATTTAAATTAAATTAAATCGATGTTGTGTGTTGTTGAAACATATTTCTAAATAATGCCTTCAAATAAATTCACTTTAAGTAGGTTTATTTGGCAATATCTGGAAAAATCTTAATATAAAGAAACAAATAATAATAATCTACTAATTAAAGAATAAATACAAATATAAACCAAATAAGACGATTTATTTAAAATTATACGTTTATTATAATAATGAAATAAACATTAAGTATATAATAAATAGCTACTACATAAACATTAAAAGAATTGAATATAATAAAGGTAAATTCGATTATCCTTTAGCTGTATTGTAAGCAAAGCATTCGATTACAAAAAAACCTCTGAAGATACAGAATAATTTCTGTGAAACGTGCGTCAGGTAAAAATAAACTAACTTGCAGTGAGTTTATTTTAAGGTACTACATAAGAGACCTGCAGGAAACTCAACGAGTTACTTAGAAAGGAATAATATTTTAAGTGTACGTTAGAAACACTGAAATGGGTTACTTAATTCATGTAAATACAATGCTTATATAAAAATAGTAAAAAAAATTCTTACCAGAACAAACAGGAAACTCATGATCGATATAGGCATTTTGTAAGCAAACTGCAAACGACTTCTCTTCTACTGCCAAACGTTTTAAAATCGAATGTTGACAACTTTCCAGTGAATAAACTTTTTAACTGACGAAAACAAATTTATATTGTCATGTGGACGCACGTGTGAGAAAATTTATGACGTAGCCAAAATAACTTTTATTAAAAATGTCATAAATATATTATGAAAATCGTGAGGAACGTGGCTGTAGTGTTGTTTAACTGTTTTATTTATTACACGTATAGAGGGCGCGCTGTCAGGCACGCTCTATCAGATGTTCTGTAGTGTACGAACATCGACGATTTTGTCAGACTTGAGAAAAGTGACGTTACTTTATTTTGATATACTTTCATTAAATAACGTTAAGGGATGAATCTATCTTTCTTCTTCGTCTTTTTCTTTATTACACGATTAGGCAACATCACCTGTTCCGATCTCTGTTTTCAAGCCATCTTTTGCGTCTTCTTCCCACATCTATTTTCCCTTTAGGCGCATAATGTAAAACCTGTTGACGTAGCCTTTTCGCTTCCATTCTACGTATATGTTCAATCCATCTCACCTTACATTCCTCGATTCTTGCGTTTACTGAGAATACATCCAATTTATATCTTATTACCTCGTTTCTGATTCTATCATTTTGTGTACATCCCTTTACGTATTTCAAGAATTTCACCTCTGTAGTTTGTATATGAGTTGTCTTTTTTTAGATAATATTCGTGTTTTGGAAACGTATAACAGTGTGGGGACTGTCATGACCTTATAGAACTTCATTTTAGTTTTCATAAATGAATCAATCCTAAAATTAAAAAAAAAACATTTACGTTACGTTCTAACAAACAACCTTTGCTATCTTTATTTGTCCATCACAAAAATAAATAATATGTTAGAACTAAATTAGCCGTAGGCTCCATGCTCTGAAAGGTATTAATGCTGAAACAATGAATCCGATAGAAACATAGATTGCTAAAACCATTTTATTGTTGATTAAAATTACATTTAAAAAAATGTATATTTAAATCAGCAATTATAACCCATAATGTATAGGACGAATTGCCTTTCAAATGTGTTAAAACTAGTAATTATTCATATTTTAATATATATACAACTCACATTATTATTGCAGTAACATTAAGAATAAATAATACTTTATACATTTAAAAGGGGAATAGGGGTCCAAAGAGGGTGTGATGAGAAAATATGCTTTAATAGAAGAGAAATTCACTAGCCCCTCCATCCCAAAATCCACTCTCACCTACACGTTGGCGGGCCCTTTTACGCCGAGCAGTTTACTCCAAGGTTATGGTAGCCAATTCCTTAGGCGGGGTGGATCGGTAAGAAAACGAGAGAAGGGTGTTCTGTGAAGGCAGTCTGGGGGTGTCCTGGGCTGACAGGATGGTGCACATCGGCAGCAGAATGTGGAGGCGAAGGAGCCTATAGTAGCCCAACGGCTACACACATGGGCTGAGTCAGTTAGCCTACTGTGTCCGGGCAGAGAGAACTCGTCAGTTGAGGTGAAAGCGGCTCTGTAGGGGAAGAGCACTCCGAAATCAAATTCCTGGTCCTTCAGGTTGGGGGTTGGATCGGAGAATTCACATATCGCATTTGTGAAACTCTTTTATGTGCCTGTCAGTTTCTCAGCCAGTCAGTTATATACTTGGGACCCGGAACTGGAGAGCAGTTGCATTTGACCGGGACAACTGGCGGAGGCTGTTAAAGGAGGCCTTGACTGAATAATGGGCTGTGACGCCGCTAAAGAAGAAGAAGATACTTTAAAAATTGGAATATATTTTATATTGTTTATACAATGTCTCGTCAGTTTTAATTTACTTTACTGTTATTATCAGAAATATAATATGTAATTTAATTATAATAAAAACAATTATAGTAGAAATATATTATAATTCCGATGACGACAGTAAATTAAATTAACAGTATCAAAACACTGTAACAACAGTTGAAAATATTTTCTTGTTTTTAAAATATAAATTATTATTTGTTATATGCAATATCTTAAAATAAATACACTGCAAGTACTTTTATTATTAAACTAGTGACCTGACAAACTAATACACCTACTTGCAGTGTATTTATTTGAAGACATTGCATGTGAGACGTACAGAAAAGTCAGCGAGTTACTTTCAAAGGAATATTTGTTATATGTGTATACACAAATTGTAAGGGTGGACTTCTTCCAAATGTTTAGTATTTACAGTATTTAAAATGTTATTAGTATATACAAAAACCTGTCGCACGTTTCACAGAGTAATTTGTGTCTTCAGAAATTTTAGTTATTACCTCTGAAGGTACAAATTACGTGCAGATTCAAATATTACCTCTGAAGATTCAAATATTATACTAGCAGAAGAAATCAATTCTTATAATTAACACAGAAAAAACTCGATGCGTCAGTCTTTCTCCGCGAATGAGAGAGCATCCGTGCCGGTGACCAAGGTAACAGTGACAAGCAGCGAGCACAGCGTAGCGTACTAGCAGGATGCAGTCTGAGGATGTAAGGAAAGGACAGATTTCGAAGGTCAACTCTTGGACTATGGACAGAAATTACCGTGAGGATGGTTTCATAGTGGGTCATCAAGAGTCGTTCGATGGAATTTGACCCTCATCGGGGGTGGTATGTTTTAGCTGCCAGGGCTGTAGGGATGCGCGTCCGAGACGTCCCTTTTGGTATCCTAGCTCCAAGCTTCCGGAAGGAGCTCCTGCCTAGTGGTCCGGTCCAATACGGAATCTTTTAATTAATTAAATTTAGGCCCGTTACAACGTCATGCTCGTACTAGGTAGTTCTAGTAGCCTACAGTATTTGATGAGGCCGTTTCCAAGAATCACCTGGTAGTGGACGGTACTGCCCAGCCCGGTTATGGGGTCTGGGTCCTTGCCGCTGGACGTAAAATTTACGTGCAAGTGGCCGCACGGCGTCTTCTAAGGAGCGGACACCGAGTCCACTTCTCAAAAGACGAGAAGAGAACCGATAGGGGCTTTGGCTGCTAGCCGGCCAGTAACTCTGGGTACGTCGTTGACGTAAACGGAGAACAGAAGAGGCCTAGGACGCTACCTTGATATACACCGGGTGTAATATGTCTCTCGAAAGAGACGTGGTCGCCTTCCTGACAGAGCGTAAGATTTCTTTTCATACATTTGCCCTCCCGTCAGAGCGAGAAATCAAGGTCGTTCTGTCGGGAATTCCTTCATTCACAGATACTGATGCCATCAGGCAGGAACTTGTTGCGCTCGGCTATGCGCCGACCGCGGTAAGCGTCCTGCATGTTGGCAAAGGTGATGACCGCCGACCTGTTAACAGCTTTCTTGTAAAATTACTGAAAGTAGGCCCTTTCGAGGAGATTTACACTCTCCAGAATCTTCTGCACCTACGGGTGCAAGTCCGAACATTTGACCCGCGGCCCGGCCCCTCGCAATGTTTTAACTGCCAGAGGTTCGGCCACAGCAGTATCTTTTGCCATCAGCCCCCGCGTTGCGTGCGTTGTGCTGAGCCTCATCGTGGCTGTGATAAGCCAAAGGTGGGGTACACAGCTAAATGCTGCAACTGCGACGGAGCCCACCCGGCTAATTACCGAGGCTGCCCTAACTTTATCGCCGCCATGAAACCGCAGCGACCTCCTGTGCGCCCTGGCGCGCAGGCAGGCCGTGTAGCTGGTCCTGGCCCTAACCGGCGAGTGGCTTTCCCGCCTCTCTCTGGTTCATCTGCCAAAGTCCCGGCAGCAACTCCGGTTGCTTCCGGTGCCGCTGTCTCGCCTGCAGTCGTCGCTTCGGCGCCGCCTGCAGCGGCCTCAACACCGGCGCCTGCCGGAGCGCCCGCACCTTCCTACGCGGCCATGGCCGCTAAATCAGCCCCGCCTCCAGCCCGACCGGGCAAACCCAAGCGCTCTCGTCGTCGCCGGAAGTCCGCCGGCCGACCTAAATCATCACAGGTTCCACCTGTACCCTCTCCGCGGGCTCGACCCGCCCCCAGCCATCGTCCTCAACCTCCCAGTGAGCAGTCTACTACGCAGACCACCAGCCCAGCGCCATCTGCTACCCCTGTCGAGGCCAGTCATGCTTGTCCTCCTGAATCCCGGGAATCTTCCCGGGCTTTGGCGGATCCCCTGACTGCCTGGGCAGATAATCTTGTTGCATCCATCAGGACTGCTCGCGACACTACCACTGTGCTTGCCCTGGTGTTCCAATCGTTAGCTACCCTCTTTCCTCTACTTCCCCTAAGTGGCTAATAGCCTGAGGATCGTTGCGTGGAATGCCTTCGGGCTACTCCCCAGACGATCTGAACTGATGACTTTCGTGACGGAGTATGATGTTGATATCATCCTTCTTTCCGAGACTCATCTGGCTCATTACCACTCGTTTTCCCTTCCTGCCTATGCCTGTTATCGTCAGGATCGTCCCCTACGGCCTCGCTGTCCCCCCTCGGGGGGCACAGCTGTTTTAGTCCATAGGCGGATATCCCACAGGCTTTTGCCTCCTCTAGATACATCTATTATTGAAGGCTGCGCGGTGGCGGTGGACGCCGGCGGATCGGAGCTGTGCGTTGTTTCTGCGTACCTCCGGCCTGGCCGGCGAACTCCGCCACCGCCCGAGGAGTGGGACGCCCTCCTCGACCACCCCCTCTCAACCATTGTAGCCGGCGACTTAAACGCCAAACACCCTTCATGGAACAGCCGCGTTGTCAACGCCTATGGAAATTCTCTGTTCCGGTTCGTCTCTGGCGACCCGGCACTTAATGTCATCGGCCCTGAAGACCCTACCTACTTCCCCTTTCACGGCCATCGGCCGGACGTTCTTGACATAGTAGTTGTCAAGAACGTTGCCCGCAACATCGAGGTCTCGTCTGTGTCGGACCTTTCGTCCGATCACAATCCCCTTGTTATAACTCTTCGAGAGCTGTCGGCGTCACCCCGACTTCCCGCTCAGATTGTTAGGAGAGTCAACTGGCGATCCTATCATGACGAGCTCTCTCGAAGGTTACCATCTCTCCCGGCGGACCCAATCGTCACTCGTGACGATCTCGATCTCCGCGCCACAAATCTTCAGGAATTGGTTCAAGGTGTCATGGATCGACACACCTACGCACTCGAGGTGAATCATCGTAAATCGGTCTTACCTGCGGAAGTACTCCACGCCATCTGGCTACGGCGCCAGCTCCGCCGCAGATGGCAAAGGACCCGAGACCCAGTCGTTAAGCGACGATTTCAACAACAGTCCCTTTACGTTCAGCAGCTACTGCGGGACGTAAACTCTGATCGATGGGACTCATACCTTGAGTCTCTTGAAGTCGACCACGCCTCCGTCTGGAGAGCGGTGAGTAGACTGACCCGCGAGAAGAGAACTCGCAACCCGCTGGAAACCCCGAACGGGGTTGTGTCTTCATCAGAAGGCAAGGCTGAGGTCTTCGCCGACTGCATGGAGTCGCAATTTACCGTTCATCGAGGCGTTTCGGACCCTGCTCACTCGGCAGAAGTCCGGGACTTCCTATCTGGTTATTTTTCTCGCCCTCCCGCTGGCCCAGACCTCCCGTTCGACAGAGACGAACTCGTTTCGTCTGTCTGTCGACTAAACCGCCGTCGCGCCCCCGGTCCTGACCGGATCGGGGCCGCTGCATTACAATATCTCCCGGCCTCAGGCGTTGACCTCGTTCTCGAGCTGTTCAACTCTTGTCTCCGGCTACAGTACTTTCCCCGCCTGTGGAAAAATGCCAACATCGTTATGGTTCCTAAACCCCGCAAGCCGCGCATGCTTCCTGAAAGCTATCGGCCAATATCTCTCTTGCCAGTTATCTCGAAGGTGTTCGAGCGGCTCCTGCTGGCCCGCATCTCGCCGTTGTTGGATAATTTTATCCGCAACGAACAGTTCGGGTTTCGCAGAGAGAACTCGACCACGCTTCAACTAGTCCGCGTGGTAACGCAACTCTCTGACGCCACCAACAGGCGAGCGGCTACGGCCGCCGCACTGCTGGACGTGAGCAAGGCCTTCGATAAAGTCTGGCACGAAGGTCTTCTCTTCAAACTCGCTAACTCCCCCTTACCATCGTCCATAGTGTTTTTCCTCCGGTCGTATCTCAGCGACCGAACCTTCAGGGTGAGCGTCGACGGAACCTGCTCTGCAGTTCGTCCTGTCGCCGCCGGCGTACCTCAGGGATCTGTCCTCGGCCCCGTTCTGTACCTCGTGTACACGAACGACCTGCCTGTATTGCCCGGAGTCACGTTGTCCTTTGTTCGCTGACGATGCAATGTATCATTACGCTCTGTGTCCCCGCGTTTTGCGAGTACACAGTTGCAGCGTCAGTTGGACCAGCTTCCGGACTGGCTACGGAAATGGCGTGTGACGATCAATACGGAGAAATCCGAGGCGATCTGTTTCACTCGTAAGTCCATGTCCCGATGCCAGCCCCTCTCCCTGGAAGGGAGGCCTATCGCCTACAAAGAGTCGGTGAAGTATCTAGGCGTTCGGCTAGATCGTCGCCTTTGCTTCAACGCCCACGTGACGGAAACCCTTGCCAAGGCTCGCGGCGTTCGAGCCAAACTTTACCCATACCTCGCGTGCGGCAGCCCCCTGGCGCTGCGCACGAAAGTTACCCACTATCTGTTGTTTCTCCGGTCTGTACTGACCTATGCGGCACCTGTTTGGTGGTCACTTGCCTCCGCCACCAACAGGCGTAGGCTGGAAAGTTTACAATCCAGAACCCTCCGTTCCTTGTCGGAATCTCCTTGGTTTGTTCGAAACAGTGTCTAAGAGTTCCTGCTCTCTCAGCCTTTGTCTGGTCATTAGCTGCGACTCTCTTTGCCGCAGCTGAGACCTCTTCCTTCCCTTACCTCAGGACCATCAGCACCACGCAACCACCTCCCCCTGTCCGGGTCAAACGCCCTCGGGCGATTCTCGATGACCCGCCATAAGTTTAAGTAAACTGCTTAAACCTCACTTTGCATACTCACTATCTGCCCATGCCCCAGAATTTACCTGCAAAGCTGTTTCCTTCCTCCCTTCCTAGTATGCCGACCGCGCTGAATGCCGCTGCTACGCGCTATCACTGGCACGGAGGCTCTCTCTGGTCGGGGAGCGACCGACGCCTCACGGCGTCTGCACGCGGGACTGGGAACGCCTGACATCTGTCACCTGAACCAGTCCTTGCGGCAGTGCCCACTGATTGCTGTAATTTTAAAATAAATAAAAATAAAAATTGAAAACCTTTCTCCCCCGCCTTCTCAGTTAACTGGTTGGCGGTTGTCCATTCCTATTTTATTCTAGGTTACCTGTCGAATGAACCAGAACTACGTGTATCCACAGGCAGCCATTGGGCTCGTCCCAGATGCTGCAGTCATGCACCGGGTGCAAAGACGCCCCGCTACTACAGTGCTACATGCTACATGCTACGTGGTCGCCTATTCTCACGCAGAAAGTCCTCTCCGTCAGAAAGCTAGCAATCAAGTAAAGGTAGCAATCTGGGAGGTGGATTTTCCGGAGTTTGAACAGGAATCCGTCGTGTCAGACACTATCAAAGGTCTTTTCCACATCTAGGAAACAGGGGACAGTCTGATTTTTCCGACAGCAGGGGTCCGTGATGTATTCCACCACCTTCATCAGGCTAACGTGGCTGATAGTAGACTAGTAGGCCTGAGGTTGTCGGTAATAGAAGGGTCCTTTATATAAAGTCTCATTACAGCACGACGTAAGCTGGACCAATCATAATCATTTGTCAAGTTATTGACTTGGGAGCACAGTATGGGAAATTCTATTTAATAGGGGGCTTTCTCCCCTTTGATTCACAGCAGTGGAACATTGCTTGTAATTTTGACAAACCCATTATGCAGCCGACGTAGCAGTCACTCACCGAGGACAGAATCTTAGTTTCCTCGCAGTGAACCCTGTGATTCACGTTAGCAAGTGCATTCTTGGCCAGCGCAACTTTGTACAACGGACCCATCTATAAACGAAAACATCTATAAATTTGTCTCTGAACTAAGGTATGTACGGCAAACATCAAAAGCTGGTACTCTTTACCACTGAAGATGGTCTCCACAGGTGAGTTTGGTTTATCAAACTTGAGACCACGGCCGAACAACCTGTCCTCTATCCGTTTCAATAATATTGGCCCCGGCCGTAGAATTCAGTTATGTCTTGTTTATATTTGCGTTTTGTGTGTGCGCGCGCGGGCGGATGTACATGTCTGTGTGTATTTGTCATACACGTTGTGTTTTAGATTGTACATATGATATAATTTCTGACATGGAGAAAATAATATTCTCTAGGACGGTGTAAAATAATAATAAAAAAAGGGTGAGACATGTGGCTCTGCTCTGTAAAAGTTTTTATTAATTGCTTTATTTACTGTACGTTTCATATGTTGTGTGCACGATCAGCTGATGTTCTCGTGTTAGCTGATACGCTGTGTTGTTGTATACATAATCAGCTAATCTCCGGCGTGTCGATTGGTCGTGCAGCATTCTTCTACTTCTCTAGCCTCTCTCCGTCACCTTGTATGGAGCTTTTGTCAATATTTTCCAGTTATTCTTAATCACAAACGCAAAGTATTAATTACACTAGACAACATCAAAAATCATTATTTTTTCTCCTGCCTAAAAATTAGCTGATTTTGATTGTTTATTGGGTAAGAAAAGAGAATATAACTGACAACAACTTTTTTTTAGCTCCTGTTTTATTCATATACTGTTCTTCTTATATGCGAAATTACAATCTCCAGGGCAAGAAATAACATCTAAATATTTTAGTTTATTCAATATCAAAAACTGAATTTACATAAAAATGTTTATAAAATGTTTACATAGTCTACAGAAAAGAAAAGTAATTCTTTAAAAGTTAATGTTCTTATTAAAATGGTTCATTATTACTGTTTTTACTTGATTGTTTTTACGTTTCCGAACGCACCCTTTTAGCTTACCGCTTGTGCTCTAGGTCTGAAACATCCCTTGCTAATGTCCAGCAGTAATCTGCAAGGATGGACACGTTCTATTTGCCCTGATACCTCTTCTCCATGTCGGCGATCCCTTGGTGAAATCTTTCACCATGTTCGTCACTTACGTGTCCACAATTGTCAGGGAAGAAATCTAAATGCAAGTGGAGGAAATTAATTTTCAAAGACATATTCCATCCTAACTTATGGTATTTTTCCAAAAGCTCATTTATATTTTAAATATAGTTTCCAGCTCTTTTCTTGCCTAAATAACTCGTAACTACTTTTTCAAATGTTTCCCAAGCCGCTTTCTCATTGGTGTTAAGTGCATTTTTGAACTTTTCATCTCTCATCAGCTTTCTGATTTAAGGGCCAACAAAGATGCCTTCTTTGACTTTGGCATCACTTAGTTGAGGAAATTTTCCTCTAAGATATTTAAATCCCTCACCGTCATCTGGCAGTAGTTGATAGTCTTGTGAAGGGTTAGGCACCGGAAGACTACCACCATATGGGACGGGACGAATAGCTGATCGAATGTTCGGATATTCTACAGTCCACTTTTTTTCTTTGAAATACCATCCTGTAAAGCCGATGTCATGCAGAAATAACAGTCATTAACATGATTTGTTGGTTCTTGCCATATCACCGGTACACCAAAGTTCATTGAACGTCTTTTTCCAGTTAACCAACTACGAAGATTCACTGAACATGTATTGTAACAAACGTAAGGCCCCCATAACTTGTCTTGATCCCCGACCTTGACTTCATTGACAGTAATGAAGGTAGGCTGTTTTTACTAGCTGTATTATAGGCCGTTTCTGAGTAGAAAATGTCACATCATCACGTACATAGCAACCGTTGTCAGCACTATTAACGCATTTGAGTGGCATTTTCACAGTTTCTAGACTCAGTATAAGGAAGGAAAGAAAATATCACTAACATTCACCAACCTTACAATGCAGTTAGATGAAAACTAACCTCAAATGACAATAAAAGTGGTCTCAGACAGATTTGCCAACCATAAAATTTAAATTTTCCAGTTTGAAACAAAAATTCCCCTAACTATACTTAAACTTTTGGATCTTAAAAATAAGAGCCAACTAACCATTTTAAAGGTTAATTAGTTTTTTGTAACCTAAATTAAATACAAAATTGCTACTTTCAAGCAGGAAACATTTTTGCTGTTGGACAGTGTTATCTGTAAACAATTCAAATTATATTGTAACCGTCTATCAACATATTCCTGACATATTATTATCCTGGACCTTTTCTGCGTCTCTGATGTTACTTCCAGGAACTGTTTTATTTTTCTTCTTTTATCTTCCCCTACTTCCACGCTCTAGCCGCTTCTATTGCCTCAAATTCAGAAAATTTAATCAGAGGTTTCACATCAAACTACCGCTTGATCTTCTCATTTCTCCTTCTTTTTCTTCTTCTTCTTCTGAGAAACCACATATTTGCTGATATTGCCTTGCTTAAGTGATTATCAGGAGTAATCCCAATTTCCGATTCGTATGTTATCATTTGTAGGTAAACGACTAACACATCTAGACTGGTTTAGGTTACCTTTGTTACCTAACCTTTAGATATTCCTTCTTTCTTCTTCTTCTGAGAAACCATGTTATCCTGCTTAAGTGATTATCAGGAGTAATCCCATTTCCTATTCGTATTTTATTATTTGTAGGTATAATGACTAACACATCTAAAGGTTCCGTTGTTACCTAATTCTCGTTTCCTTATAAGAGTTGTTTATTATGTAATAGGCGGAGTTTTCTTGTTCTTCTTCGTCTATCAGAAAACAAGCGCAAAATCTGTGTTGATCCTAAAGGAATACATCCACATCACTACCGCTTCCTATACTTCTTTGTCAAATAAGCTTGTATTCCTAAACTGCCTTAGACAACTTGCCATCTCATATTCTATTCAAAATCCACCTCACTTTCTTATAATGTTTGCTTCGTCATAGAACTAAATTCTATCTGATCTGTTCTATCATCTCTGTCAGGTGATCAGTTTTATCTTCAGCAGGGATTAAACCAAAAACGGTTTGTTCCGGTCATAAGCAGGTACAATCACGTTACTTTACGGTGGCCTCTCCATAGCTGCGCGAAAAGTGGGGGTAGTGGGGAGATTCAGTGTGCTAAGTTGTAACACTTCATTTCAAAAACGTCCGTCTTACTGTTGCTACAGCCGGCTGTATGGATGCCCTTAACTATTTAATTATTACAACTCCGGTTTTACACATTATTGACATTTCCGGATTTCACTCAACTAACTACTATTTATAATTCTACTCAGTATTACTAGAAATTGTATCAAATATGTATTTGTAATACACAACAATGTTATTTGTTACATAATGTAAATAATAAATAATTACTAGTGTAAAGCAAGCAAGTGGAATACTAATAGAAGAAATAGAGAAATATAAATTTCAAGTAATGACCATAAATATGCTTTATGCAAGTGCTGCTAAAATAGGACCTAAACGAAAAAGTGGGTAAAAGTGGGTAACCACGCATAAAAATATGCATACTTTATATGAAATATCACATAAAATCGAGCCCATTAATGTTTCTTGCATTTAATACAATTATTAATACAAATTTTAAAATTAATATGTAAGTAATGAATGTAAGTAACTTACCGACTTATAAAGAAGTATATACGAAGTCAGAATTCAGTATCATTCTGCAAGTCCGGCGATGTTTCTCTGTCCAAAATTGCTTCAACACCGGAGATATAGCTGCCATCATCTGAAGAAGATTCAGCGCTTGATAGGTCATCGTCATCGTCATCGTCATCATCATCTTCGTCTAAGTTACATTTCATCTATTAATCCTTCTCTTTCCAAATATTCGTCTTCAATTTTATTACATGTTCGCACACTGATGTCCATTGTTGTTTTTCTATTGATTGCCATGCTTGCCTAGTTAAATCTGTTATGTTTTTATTATCAAAAGTGGTGTTGTTTTTTGCAACAGAGTGTTTAAGTTGAGCCCAAGTAAGTTCTATGGGGTTTAGGTCAGGATGATACGGAGGTAGACAAATAACAGTGTGGCCGTGATTTCCTAAAATACTATCTATTTTATACGGTTTCTACTATCTACTATCTACGGTTTCAGTATTCTACTATCGTTTTCTAACGGTTTATTTATTTTTAGTAACTTATGTAGCTCTGGTTTAAACATATTAGGTGTAAAAGGAATTTTTTATTAGATAACTACTGCATTAACTCACTTTTTGAAGAATTTGATGTGGGACATTTTTCAGATTGGTAATTGTGGCATGGTGCATTATATAATACTAACACTGAGTTTTTTTGATAATCCCGGAATTAGCTTTTCAACTACCCATTCCTCGAAATTTGTACTATTCATATCCCCATGATAATCACCTGTTTTCTGTCCCGATTTAAAAACCAATAAGGCACCATCGATGAACCCTTGATTTGTACCCGCGTGAACTATTATGAATCTGTCTCCTTTATTAACGGTGCACTCGCTCCTTCACCACTTTCGTCGTACCACGACTTTTTTACTGCATGAGACGTGTGTATATACGTCTCATCTGTGTAAACGATTGGCCAGTTTTCTGCCCTGAATTGTTTTATTTTCCTAAGGTATTCAATTCTTTTTGCCCTTATCTCTTGACGTTCATTTAATACATGAAAAATATATTATACTAACCGTCTGTGACTTATCGTATTTGATGTCCCTTCTTATTACGACATGTTTCAAGACTCTTGTCCCATTGTCAAGCATAAAATTTATAGCACATATCAGATATGTTTGTCAAACGTTAAAAACCATGTCATGTCAAACGTTTGACAAACATATCTGATATGTGCTATAAATTTTATGCTTGACAATGGGACAAGAGTCTTGAAACATGTCGTAATAAGGAGGGACATCAAATACGATAAGTCACAGACGGTTAGTATAATATATTTTTCATATATTTAACGGAAACGTGGCTTGGTACTAAAATAGGTTTATTCCTACTATAATAATTCATTTAATACTCTTCTATTATTTCTAATCTTCTTCCACTTAAACCCTAAGTTTATAATAACTTTCCTTAAACATGATAAACTACCTTGAAAGTTCACACTAGACTTCAGAAGTTGATGAAGTTTTCGTAGCGTAGGATATGTTTTTTCTGTTGTCGTAAAATTGTAAATTGTTCGTCTTATCACACATTTATCAAAATCATCAATATTAGATTTTGTTGACCTCCTCTTTCTTTCTTTACGAGGTGTTATAAAGTGTGGTGACTGTTCATTTTCTATTGTTATACCCTCACTTTTAATACGGCGGATCGTTCTTTTAGAAACTCCTGTTGCTGACGCTATTCGTTTTTCAACCTTTTTAGTGGAATACTAATTCCATACTTTTCACTTTCCATAAATTTACATACATTAGAAATGACTTCCCGAGCTTGGCTAAGCAGAATGTTTTTACCTAACTTCGATTTAATAGGAGGCATTTTTTCTGATTACGTAAAGAAATAAAATGTACTGTAAAAGTAACAATACGTTAAGCAAAATAAAATTCAGTTTAACTTAACTTGATGTCTAAAAACACAACCACAGACAATATTAAATGATATTAAAATGTAATTAGATTATTTATCACATGTCACACTCCCAAACTAAACACTAGTAACGATACAAACTAAATAATTAAATGAAATACAGGCCTACACGTTAAATGTTTTTGAAAACGCATCAACCCTTATGCACTCAGTGAGACGTGCCGTTACAATGACAAAAAACAGGGTTCTGCGCACACTGCTTTCACCAAGATTGGGCGGCCATCATAAATTACACAATTTATAGACTAGAATTGGTTACTCCATCGCTTTTTCTACCCACTACGCCAGTACCAAGTTAAGTAAGAGTGGAAATGATGCCGAACCGGCTTATCTTTCCATTATTACAAGCGTGAATCTAGCTAGATTTGGTCTGCTGTAATGGTGCATACAAGAGAAACTGGTCCCTTTTTTATTTCGGTAAGACAACCAGTTTATGGGAGACAATCCGGACAGAATGTTGGGCTGAAAGACACGACAGCTGGCGACGGACTCCCCCTTTGTCTGGCATTATTAAATATCACACATAAATACTCATAGTCCTTCTGGACCTGAATCATTTACTCTTTTTTTTCTATTTGTATCGGACACCTGAGGACCACATACCAATTTAAATTATTTATTCCTTGTTCTTTTATTTTTCTCTAAAATTTTTCATCTTTCACTCTGTCTTTTCTTCCTGTCTTCAATCACTTTGAAGCTGCGTTTTTCTTTCTCCTACCTAAGAAATTTTATCCTCGGGCCTAAAATTTTCTTAGTATGTCCGATTCGTCTTTTCAGTATGTCCAGTTTGTCTAAATTCTAATTCAGTGCTAGACATTCACTTGCATATAAGCATTGTGACCTCACTACTGTACTGTAATGCCTTATTTTTGCATTTTTAGATGTGCTCTTTTATTGTAAACATCTTTAATTATACCGTATGCTGTTTCCATTTTACGAATCCTTTCTTCTATAGCAGGTTTTTCTAAACAATTCTCTTGAATTATTTCCGCCATTTACTCTTTATTAAACATAATTTTCAAAGGCTTTCCTTTCTTCTTTTCAACAAACATTACTTCGCGTTTATCAATATTCTGCCCTACACTTTATGTTAAATTTCGTTGTCCATTTCACTGGGCAACTTGAAATACCAACCGATACGTATGTATAGTGTATCACCAAGCTAATCAAATTCAAACCACTCTTCCCTGGGCTTCTAGGGTGTCGGTTCACTTTTGGCTTGTACAATAGTGTTCGTCTGGGAAATTTTAGCCAAAAGCTGTTGTTTCTACATAACGCAGATGTCTAATTTGCAATTTACCAATCATTTTATATATGTTTAGAATCTATTACATTTGTGTGTTTATATATTAGTCACCTGTACTGTTCTGTATACTACATCCGCTTCACGTAACGCAAAAAACTCTATCTCAGAGTCTTAGGTCCTACATACATATTGTGGATCCTATTGCATTGTTACAAAATTCTTAAGCACAGAAAACATTATAGAGAACTCGTTTCTTGTTTAACTGACTAACTACGTTGAAGGGAATAGGACTTGTGCATCTATGCCTCCACTGTTTTCGTAAGTGATGCTCCTCCCCATTTATTTCTTTTAGTCTTCATTTCCTGCGCAGTATCTTTTTTCTTATCGGACATTTCGTTTTGTTTATATAGGATACAAAAGACGTTTAGTATACTGGAGACTTACTTGTATTTAGTCTATGGTTATTTAAACTTTTTAATACATATTATGGCTGAAGAAGAGAATGGTTTCCAAAAAGAATGTTTATACAAACAGACAACATCTTTAGCATTGAAATATAATTGAAAAGATGAGATAGTACAATCTGGGAACCCATATAGACTTTACTAATGTTATGAAGGCTTTTGATAGGGTCGGTGGATCGGTGCTCTGAAATATTTTAGAAAGAATAAGGTACTCAATAAAGTAACATAGATGCTAAAAATAAAATTAGGAGATTACAATGTGTGACAAAAATAAAATGCCTAACAAACTTACAAATAAAGAGTTGATGAACAGAATATGCAATGAAAGGCGTTTGTTGAAAGGCATAATTAGAAAAAGGTAGAACTTATTGGACATACGCTGCGGCACCACTACTCAAATTGGTAATGAAAGGAACAATAGGGGGTAAATGACATAAGGGAAGACGAATGCTTCAGTATGTAAAGCTAATTATGGAGGATGTAAATTGTCAGACTTATGAGGAAATAAAGAGGAAAGCGCAAGATCGATCAGAATGGAAGACTGCTGCAAACCAATCTTAGAGTTGAAGACATAAAGAGGAGGAGGAAGAGGAGGAGGAGGAGGAGGAGGAGGAGCAGAAGAAGATGAAGAAGAAGAACAAGGTACCAAACTACCCAATAAGGTACATAAAAAGCTTAAATACTGAAGTAGAAGTAGTGAGTTTATCGGAAGAAATTATCACCATAAAGAAACCTTTTGTGACTTAATTGCACGCCATAGAATTCACGTGGGTTTCTTGCTGTCGAGTTCTTGATTCAACGTTGGACAGCAGCATTTACAAAGAAAAAAAAATGAACCGAAATAATATCAACCGTTTGCAAGCTCTCCTTATCTGTTTACTTTCACAATAGTTCAAAGTGAAATTTACTCTCTTTGTTTTATTGGTAATTTTGAGTTTTTTATTGTTTTCTTGAGTTGCTTATGCTTATGGCGTAATATTTCTGTTCAGAAAAAACGATACTTTTTTTTTTTTTTTAAATTTTCGATAATAGTTTCAAAACTATTTTCCTCATAATCGCCGGTAATATTATCTTTTTATTTATTGCGTATTGCAAAATAAAGATATAATAAGAAAAACCTAAAAAGTTAAGTCACATAAAGTTTGTACTATCCATTTCCAAATGTTGTCTACTTTTCACCACTTTCTGACATCTCCATTTATTTTCCCATATTATATTGTTTTCCGCTTATTTTTCTTAATATTTTTTTAATTTATGGTGCTACTTCCTTTGATTTGTTAGCATTATTTAATTTTTCTCTCTGCAGGATGAAGCTATATGGGTATCATTATTGCTTATTACATATTATAAGTTTGGTAATCTTGTTTACAACTTAAGCATTAAAATATAATTGAAAACCTGAGAGTGTACAACCTGGGAACGCATATAGACTTATTTAATGTTATGAAGTCTTTTGATAGGGTCGATGAATAAGTGCTTTGAAATATTGTAAAAAGAATAAGGTACAGTATCACCCAATAAGTGCATCTTCTTCTCATCTTCAAGGATTACGTTATATAAACCTATTTCGGCACCCATCTTATCCTCGAAGAACACATGTCTATTCCACCAATGTCTTTATAGTTCAGTGCCGTTTTCGGCAATCGATTCTCTGTCATCCTTTGCAGATGATCCCACCATTGCCTTCTGTAATTTGCAATAATTTAATGTATGTCCTTTACTTCGAGATCTCTTCTGATATCTTCATTCTTTATTCTATCTCGCAATGTGTAATTTAAAGCCTTTCTAAGAAATGAATTTCACCACTTTGAATCTTGCCCCTTTCCTTTTTTGTCATGACTCACGCCTCACTCGCATAAATCAACGTGGGTATTGCAATTGTCTTATAAAATTTAATTCTTGTGATGTGTCTTGTTTTATTTCTAAAATTTCTATGAATTGTACCACAAATGTTTCTAAATTTATTTATCTTTTCTTTTATATCATATTCGGATTCATAGGTTACTGCACAGCCGAGATATTTGAAACGGCTCACTTGTTCTAAAGTGCTGTTGTTTATAACTATCTTAGTCCTCACTGGATATGTACCTTTGAAGGCCATGGTTTTGGTCTGTCTAAATAAAAATGTCAGTGAATTCTCTCTTGTCACTTTTCGTAATTGAAACATAGCTCTTCGTAAATCATCCTCATTTTCCTGAATAAGAACTATGTCATCCGCATATAGCAGGGAACCCGTACAAATTGATTTGTTAAGCTGTATTCCCGAAGACACTTTGGATTTCCATGCTTTCAACATGTCGTCAATGTATATAAGGTGCATATAAAAAATAGAAATAAAGAAGTGCAAGCTATCAATTTAGCGGAGAGGTAATCGTCAAATCAGAGACCCTAGCTTGCTCTGAGGATTCGGCTCCGTTTACAACAAAAAACCGTGAAGTGTTTCCTAAATTACGTATAAAGCCACTTTCTATGCATTTTCCTCTAGACAAAACCTAACTTAAATTCTTATAAAAGTTATGACCTCATAAGGTAAACAAACGTAAAATGACGTCATAAAAGTGCAGCCATAAAGATTGGTGGCAAAGGTGCTCTGTAGCTATAGTACTTTCCGCACTTTCGCGAACGTTAAATATCGATCAAGACATTGGTGCCCGCATATCTGTGCCATAACCGTAATCCACACTCGCATCTGCATCAATGGTAGTCGTAGCCGTAATCACCGCTCAGAGCAGTCGCGGTTACGAGTCTCTCACATCTCGCAAAACTGTCGACTTATCGGAACATACGCGCGCATTCTTGGACTGCTTTTGTTATTACGACACTCCAAGGATGATAAGGGATAAATGCAGTTCATACACACTACCACATTACATGATCCGAAAACACTGCGATGAATACAAATATTGAAGATAGCGTATTTATTGATGACTCGTTGGGCACTTGGTGAACATATACAGTACTGTGCATTGCAAAAATAATTAAAATAATTAACAAAAATAAATAAATATATGGTTGATAAACATGATTCAGATTGGAAGCTGGATTGTTTAAAATATAGGGAACAGTACAATTCATGCGTAGACACGCATATCTGGCCACCTGTCGTTAGCTGTGTGTACATGTGTATTTAATATGTGTGTGTGAAACCTGTCCGTTCTTGGACCGTAACAACCCCTATTCAAATGATGTTAGATTTTAAGTACTATTTTAATTATAAGAAAAATATGTACAATAATGTAAAACAAAATACACCAAAGTGTGTAGAAAATAAAGATGCACAAAGGGTTATAAAACCGTGAGAAAGTGGCGTAAAGTGAAAGTACGATGAATGAAAAAGTGAATAGCTCTCTGAATAATTCGAATAAAGAAGTGTAAGTTACATATAATAAACATATGAAAATTAGCGATCGACTGAGTATCGTGTAGTGTAAAACAGACTTCGCAATTCGCGAAGATATGCGAAATTAGTGAATCGAACAAGAGTGGGAGTAAGGACGCTTTCGACAAACTCTGACAAGACAAATATTGTTCAGACAAGAGCTTTTGCACGATGTGGCTATAAATACCAGGTCGCGCTAATAAAGCTCTCTTCTTCTTCATTCAACCGTTGCCGCAGAGCCGAGGACCCGACGACCGAAGGACACGGACCGAGGACCGAAGGAGGACACACCAATAATGTACCACATCAAACGCGGTGGTAAAAAGCCATATAATTACCTTCAATTGAAAGACAATAATTAAAAACTATAATGAGAGACATTTGGACTGTTGCTATAAGTAATTAAATTGTACATAGTAGTGTAAAGACAGATTGTTAATTTAGAATAATATTTCATGTACGTCAATTAGGACTTGAATATAACGTAAATGCTATAAGAGCAATATTTGATTTGAAATTGACATAATTTAAAGTAATTAATAAAATCTTTATTTGGTAAAAGAAAAGTGGATATGCAGTAGAAAAGAATTAAAGCAAAGTAAGATTAAAGAAACTGAAATAAAAGAAAACTCATTGTTGAAATAAATTGGTAAGCAATTGCAAAGATAACCACACTGAATGAGTTAGCCGAGAGAAACATATTTAATTTGATAGTTAAGATTAGATAATAAAATTTCTGTATAATCTGTTTAATGTAAATTGTCAACCAGAAGTCACATGCAAAAGGTCGCACAAGCGAAGAATAATGAATTTTCTATTTCCGAAATAAGTAAAGATGTTGTTAAATAAATAATGTAAATATTTAAAAAACG
The DNA here is from genome assembly GCA_034769895.1 of Magicicada septendecula. Classification (NCBI taxonomy): domain Eukaryota; kingdom Metazoa; phylum Arthropoda; class Insecta; order Hemiptera; family Cicadidae; genus Magicicada; species Magicicada septendecula. Next base: position 3,341,035 of record CM068371.1, read on the forward strand.
TAATACGGATTCTTGTTATTACGATTACACTTAACATCATTGTTATGTTATAACATATGCAAATAAAATAAAATAAATTTGAATTGTTGTACATTTGGCACACCAAAACGTGGGGCTCCCCAAATTAATTTATGTTACATAATATTGTTGTAATATATATAAACACTTGGTACGTTTCTAAGTTTTTATTTAACTCTGACAAATGTTTCAGCTTATTAAATCAAACGCACTACAGAAAAAATGGAGTTTATAAAATACGCTGTGCAGAATGCGATGCTATTTATATCGGACAATGTGGCCGTGCTCTGAAACGTCGCATTTCTGAACATAAGAAAGCGATTTTAACTAATACAGCCAATGCAGGTTTTGCCGATCATTGCTTACAATACAATCACTTCATAGATACAAAAAACATAACACTACTCCACAACATACAGAAAGGTAAGAAAATGCATTTATTAGAAATTCTAAAAGTTAGAAAAGCAATCAAAAGTAACAAAAATTTAACAAACAAACAAACTGAATTCTATGTATTTCCTTCATTAAAAGTTTTTATCTAGTTTACCTAATTTTTTTTATTTTGACTTCCAATTATACATAGTTTTACAGACAGTTGACCTTCCCACTAGCTTCTCCACACCTCCGCCATATACAAATGTCCAAATACACGCCCTAAACACATGTTCACCACCCTTATAAATCTTGAATACCGAACAGCTACTTATTGAAAGTTAAGCAGTGGGTGTGACAGTTAAGTCTCCTATTTTAAAAATTAATAAACTTTTAAGTTTTATTGGGGTAACATTAACGAAAAAGTTTTGAAAATATCAGTGACACATTAAAACCCGGGAAAATTTTGTAATACAAGTAAAGAGACAAGGCTTAAATTATATTAAAAAAATGGCAATGCCTGTTTTACTAATGGATGTGAAACATGGAGGTGAGTTATGGAATAGACCCCATCAGGAAGAAGAAAAGAGGAAGACCATCTATCACGTGGATAAAAGAAATTCAGACTATATTGAGGGAACGAGAAATTGACGTTCTTTGGATAGATAAGCAGCAGCGGAAGATAATAATTCAATCACTTCTGTAATCTTTTGTTCCGGAAAATGTGTAAACATTGTACAGCCGGAATATTAAACAATGCAAAACATGGATTACTAAAAAAAAATTAAAAACCAGATTCAAACGTTGGAAATGAATTTTATGATAAGAACAAAGTGTTGCACAAGACAGGATATTACAGAAGAGCAATGAGGATATTAGAGAAGAGCTACAGGCATCCTCCATAAATGATAAAATCCAGACTTATCGCAGGGGATGGTTACACCATATGGACAGAATGGAGAATGAACGACTACCTAAGGTTGCGTTTGAACATCTTTGCAGAATGGATGACTGCTGCATCCCCAAACAACTATGGAACTATAAGCCGAGGGGACGGTGAGGTGTGGGACGTCTGAGGAAGCGCTGGAGTGACCAGCGTAATCTTTGCCTATTTGAGAGCGGAACAAACCATACTTGGTTTAATCCTTGAAGATGATGACTAATGAGTTTCCTTTTCAATAATAGTTTGCTGTTGGCATAATATGTCCTATTTCGTATAACTTACGCCGTGAGATAGAGGGTGAGAGAGAGAGAGAGAGAGAGAGAGAGAGAGAGAGAGAGAGAGAGAGAGAGAGAGAGAGAGAGAGAGAGAGAGAGAGAGAGAGAGAAAACGAGGAAGAGGTGCAGTTACCAAGGATACAAGAAGTTGGTGTTAACTCCCAAGTGGAATGGCACTTCCCAGGCAAAGTAAGTAATCTGTATAAAAGTGAATGAGTAATTCACCGATTACGGTTGTGCATAAACGGGTGTGGTGGTTCTGGCTTATGGTTATGGCTAAGATAAATAAAGGTTGAGAGTATCGCCCTGCTTACGTCTCAGTCGATAGTTTTTAACGTCCCCCTTGATCTCAGCTGTTACGCCAGCCACCGCCGTCTTTATAGTGAAAATCTCTTTACGTCTACCGTGATACGATATACGTAGCTGGTGTGCTGTAAAGTCGAGATAAACGTACATTGTTACGACGATCTACTGATCGTCTTATGGTACAGTAGAAAACAAAATACAAACACCAATTAAGTTACTAAACACCAGCTTTAACTGTCACAATTAAACAGTTTGTAATCAAGAAGATAGTCTCTTACAACAAATCAAATAAAAATTGTTCACACGCAATAATAATGTCAACGAGTCTCGCACAATTATGAAACACATAATAATTCGCTACAATACTTCGAACAGCACTGGAATAAATCGCCACTTCAATTGACTAAGCGTCGCTAAGTGCTTGTATTTAACCCAGCTGATGTTCAAGAATAATCCGTACTACGCGTCAAAAATGCTACTAGAAAACACTAGAGCGTAATTGCTTGCCGCGGACCGGTGAAATCTGGATCAGTCTCGGATACGGACGCGTGACAAGTGTCACGTAATTGTCCTTCATCTCAAAGCAGCAGCAATTTGTACGCACACACACATTATAGCCGGGCTCTGATGGAATAGCCGAGAAATACGTAGCTTGTTGTATAATGGCGTAACAGTATTATGTAAAATCAATTTAAAAGTGTGAAACAATATTAATATTATTTTAATATATATTACCGGTATAATCTAATCAAAGTTTTCTGAAATTTGATGTTTCATAGTAGCCTATACCAAATATAATTTAGGAACAAAATTTGTCGTGTGTAGTAACACTCAATCTACAAGGAAATTTCCGTATAATTTTAGGCCTAAAATGAAAGCGGAAACTAAAATTTTATTTTATGCCGTTGGCAGAATTCTGGCCACCAAATAATTTTTTTTTTTTTTTCAGTATGTACAACAAATATTGTTTAAACACAGATAAACACAAGAAAAATTTCAAGGGACACGATGATGGCGGCTGAGGTAAGACTTATTGTTTATTACATAAATAACACTAATTAAGCCGTACATTTAAAAATGTCCTTTTGAATGTCTCGTACTTGTTAAAACAGTAACATGTATTCTTCATTTGTACATTTACCTAACTTACTAAGTCACTTATCAAAAGTATTTAATCATTTTCATTATATCTCGTCTAATGAGAAAGGACGAGGTGTAGTTCCGTGATCACATGATATTACATCATGTAAATCTTCCCCCCTCCACAGCAGACATCGGACCAGAACGCCTTGCTATTGGACCAAAACATATATTCTGGTAACAAAGATACAAAGAGCAATTTTACCATCATCGAGCCCCTTGAAATTTTTTTGGTATGTATCTGTGTTTAAAAAGTATTGGTTATAGATACTGAATGAAACAAGATATTTTGTCACCAGAATTGTGCCTACGCCATAGAAAAATTTAGGTTCCGTTTTCATTGTAGGCCTAATATTATACAGAAATTTCCTTGTAGATTGGTTTTTACTATACACGACAAATTTTGAAATTGGTATAGTTTGCTAAGATACGATAAAATTCATAAAACATTGTTTAGATTATATATGTATTAAAATAATGCCAACTCTATCACACCGTTAAATTTATTTTACATAATATCCTTCACAGGCGGCTCGTGGTTCTGACAGTTGGAGGTTCAATGATTCTACTCAGAAAAAAGCAATTATCCCATTCCAAATAACACACGGGGTGGGTCTCAACATGAAGACATTGACAACTATTAATAGGCCTAATAGTGTGTTTACGCTGTTTGTTAACAAAATACCTTGTATCGTTCGGCATCTATAACAAATATTTTGTAAACACAGATACATACCAGAAAAATTTCAAGGGGCTCGACGATGACGGCAAGAGCCGCTGAGGTAAGACGTTTCTGTTTATTACATAACTAACACTAATTAAGCCGCACATATATAAATCTCCTTTTGGATGTCGCGTACTTCATAAAACAGTAACATATGTATTCTTCATATCCTTCAACATATTCTTCACTTGTATGTTTACCCAACTTACTAAGCCACTTATCAAGTGTATGTATTCATTCACAATCTTTATGTCTTGTCTAATCACAGAGGACGCGGTGCATTTCTGTGATTACATGATAACAGATCAGGTAAATCTTCACCCCCCCCCCCAGCATAAATCGGACCAAAGTGGCTTGCTATTGCAAAACATTAAACTATCCTCTAAACTGTTTTAAAAAGTGATACTCTGAAAAATTAATGCAAATAAATTAAAAATGTATTTCATATAAAAGACGTCACTTAATTGAGAAGAGAGAGAGAGAGAGAGACACGTCTTACTTGAGCGGCTCGGTTCTTGTCACTGTCCTCGTGGCTTTTCACTTTTTACATTTGATTTGTATCGGTTTTTGCAAAACATTTGATGTATACTGAAAATGAAACTAAATATTTTGTTGTCAATAATGTTTCAAAGGCAAACAAAACTTTAGTTTCGGGTTTCATAGTAATAGTATATAAAAATATTCAATAGATTGATAAATATTTTAAAACACGTTAATTTTGTTCCTGAATTTTGTCAATTGTTACCTACTTAAATTTGCTGTATTTTCCTATGAAACTTTAGAATTCATTAAATTTTGTTTAGATTAGGTTATGTATCTATTAAAATAATATACTTTAATAACTGAAATAAAAAAATAGCCTCCAACTAATACTAAAACAATATTACTATGAATTCAATAGCAAAATTTATCAACAACAACAAAGTTTGGTAATGGGATCTCCATTATCTAGCATAATAGCAGAAATATTCTTACAACACATAGATACCAAAATACAAAATATTATAAATTCATTTGATCCAAGTGGCATATGGATAAGACATGTAGGTGACAGGCTATATGTATCAATAACAAAAATATAAATGCAGATAACATATTAAAACAAATCAGTAACATACATCCAAAAATGGATACAATAAAAATACTGTCAACAAAATATAAAATAAAATCAAATATAAAATTAAAAACTGAACAATTAAGAATCAATCAAAATGAACAACATAAATAATAACAACATTCAAAAATGGGCCACATTCAAATACATAAATAATAAAATAACAAGACTAACAAAACTCTTTAAAAACGCAAACATTAAAATAGCATACAAAACTAATAAAAATAATTTACAAAAGCTAAGTAACACACACAACAAAAATTATACAACAACCAATGGTATATACAAAATTGAATGCCAAAATTGCAAAAAATGTTACATAGGCAAACAAAAAAAAAACTGAAAAAACGTTATTTTGAACATCTAAACCCATAGAAAAAACCAGAAATATATAAATCTAATTTGGCCACACATGCAATCAACACTGGACATGAATCCCCAGACATAACCAACATGACACTAATAAAACCCATACCACACAAAGGCACCATAACAAAAGTTGGGAAAATTTACAAATATATAAACACAAAACAAACTAATACCTGAACAAATACAAATCAATACAAAACATGATACTATTTTCAAAGCACTCAACATCGAAAATACAGAAAATAGTAATATATGAACAACAATCGCATACAATAATAATAATTAAAAAAAAAAAAATCTGCCACATAATTGTTACCGTATTCTACATTCCTACTGTACTTAGTGGGCAGAGTGTTTCAACTCAAGTACTCGGATGCTACTTCTCCTCTATTACCAGTGGGGTCAGGTGTTCCGCAGGGTAGTGTCCTGGGTCCTCTGCTCTACCTTCTGTTCACCTCGGACTTACCGTCAGCAAGTGAAACCACTGTTGCTACCTACGCCGATGACACAGCAATCCTAGCGACACACTGCGACCCCTCAATAGCATCTCTTATACTACAAGAATCATTAAACATCGTTCAGTTATGGCTTGATAAATTGCGAATAAAAATAAATTCATCCAAGTCAGTCCACGTTACCTTCACCACACGTAAGGCAAACTGCCCTCCAGTAACAATTAACGGTCAACCAGTACCGTAAGCTGAAAGTGCTAAGTACCTTGGGATGCATCTGGACAGGAGACTAACATGGAAAAAACATATCACATCTAAGAAGATTGAACTTAATCACAAGGTCAGAAACATCTATTGGCTTATAGGCAGAAAATCGCTGTTAAGTCTCGTCAACAAACTCTTGATCTATCAAGCAGTTCTTAAACCGGTATGGACTTATGGTATTCAACTTTGGGGTACTGCAAGTACAAGTAATATTGAGATTATCCAGCGCTTTCAGTCCAAAACTTTAATATCAATAGTCGACGCTCCATGGTTTGTCTCCAACAACTCTATACACCGCGACCTCAAAGTTCCAACCGTGAGAGAAGAAATCATGCGTCTCTGCAGGACTCACATCTCCAAATTAGAACAGCATCCAAACCACCTGGGAATTGACTTGTTAGACAACAGTGAAGATATTTATAGACTAAAAAGAATCAAACTATTAGACTTACCATTCAGGTTTAACTAATAATGTATTCTCTGTATTTTCTGTATTGTACTGTATGTGATATGTGTTCTGTATTTTTTTGTATTCGTGTCATTCATACGTGTTAATGTCAACCTGTATATGTGCCTTATGGGCCCAGTGTTTAATATTTGAACGTATTGTATCATGCCAACAGGAAGTGAAAGTGATTTTTGTTCATTTGTTTACATGTTTTATCATTTAGTTTTGCATTTTGTGTACATCTTTAATCTATTATCAAAAACAAGAAGAGCTGTCAATGGTCAGCTCTTCATAATCCTATGTGTGTTGTCAGCCAATTTTTTAAATGTTCGTTTAGTCGAACAGATTACAGATCTCCAATAAATTTAAAAAAAAAAATTATTTTCCATAATATATATTGTTGCAGTTAATCGGCACTCCTGCCGAATGCAACAACCGTGTATACTAATTTGAACATAGTAAAATTTAAATAGTCGCGCGACCGAAAATTACCCGTTGATCGGTCAACGTCTCTCTGACGTCACGCCGTTTCCTTTACTAACGAAGCCGTTCGCTCCGTTAGATCACGTCAGTCGAACACCAGACCACCCTTGTGAGCAGAGCCGTCCGTTCAGCACATTAAAGAAGGAGCCTCGATTACCAAGGTAACTATGATTTTTTGGGTTATCATAAATCAATGCTGGTGGCGAATAATTTTGTATATTACGTTTGTAAAAAAGAAGAAACCTTGTAATTTCTGTAAAAAGATTGTTATTCCTAACAAACCATGACGTATCTTGTTTGTAATAGTCAGCCTCGACGAAAAACAATTTTCAGTCAGTCAATTTAAAGAAAAAAGTAAAGATATGTAAAGTTCAATGTCAGTACTTGCTGTATATATAATTCGAAGTTGTAATTTTGTAATGTAATTTTGTAATTTTGTAAATTTGCGATTACGCATTGTATGAATGAATTTGTGCGTGCTAACTAACTGTGTGGGTGCGTAAAGTATACTAAAAGATGTGGAACTTTCAGTTCAAAGCTTGGTTCGACGTACCGGAGTAAGAATAGAAGAATACGGCGCCGATGTAGTTTTTTCTTCACATGTTGTTCCAGCATGGACACAGCAGCAGTTCATGGCATGAGCTGGGGGACAGACACCCGTCGCGACCAGCTACTGCGCGCTGTGAGCGAACTTCTCCGGATTGCCAAGTAACACTTAACCGCTAACAATTTTCAGTGGAAGTTACAGTACAATTACTAATGAAAAGAGAGATAAACCAGTTTCCTCACCTTATGTGATATGAACTGAAACTTTTACAAATATTTTGTGATGTAGAACAGTGTTAGAATTTTCCTGAGCATATCACAGCTTGTACGCTAAACTCCATTAACTCTAAACCAGTATAGATTTATGCAATTGTTCCATATTCAGCAATCAGTTTATCCAGTATGTAATTTATACAATTATTGTATTTTGGCAAACCATTTATTCAGTGTTTCATCTTTTTTATATTTAGTTTATTTTGAGTTAAATTAACTCAGTAATTGACCATTGCTGACTGTCTTATGATTACATAAAATTTTGAAGCTCATTTTATTTTGAAATAACCGGGTCTAGCTCGACTCTGCTCACTAGCAGGTGGTACTGAAAATTTTTTTTACACACACCTCCCCCTTCTAGGAATTATGTTAAATTTTAAGGCTAATTTAAAAGTATGTTATAATGTAGAGAGAGACGTAAATAGTAATAAGTATTATGATTATTTTTGGTGTATTCTGTGTGTTACGTTTTTCGGGGCTCAGCAGCAGTAAGACGTGACGCAACGTCTACCAGTGTTTACATTGTACGTTCATTATTTCCTTCCGGATAATCATCGTGTCTTACGAGTAGCATCAGCCGTTTTGTGTGCTCAAATTGTCAGAAATAATTACGAATTTACGCAAAACAATCCCACCCAGTTTGCTGCAAACTTGATAATGTGCCGTATACTAAGTACTGTAGAGTAGGGAAGACATACGTGTCGCAGTCCAGTGGCACTAGGCACTAAGCCGCGGGCGGTAGTTCAGCTGAGCTCGGCTAAACAATTCCCGTTTACGTACATACTGATGCGTATTCGCTGACGACACTGCTTTACTAGCTACTGGTGTTACTATAGAAGCAGCAACAGACGCTCTACAATCAGCAGTTGAGTACGTCAGTACGCCCCGGGCGGCAGTTCGGCTGAGCTCGGCTAAAAAATTCCAGTTTACGTACGTACTGACGTCTATTCGCTGATGACACTCCTTTACTAGCTACTGGTGTTAGTATAGGAGCACCAATCAGCAGTTGAGTACGTCACTAGATGGACAAAAAGCTGTACGAAACCAAGTCTACTCATATCAATTTCATCAACCGGAAAAAGGATTATTTACAAATCGTAATCGATCAGCAAGTATTCCACTCGCAAGCACACTAAAGAATTTGTTCATGAGTCTGTATGCCAAACTTAGGTGGAAAGACCATATTAAGAAGAAACGGGAAGAACTTGGATTAAAAATGAATAAAATGTGGTGTCTGCTTGGAAGACACTCTGAGCTGTCGCTGTATAACAAGCTGTTGTACAAACAAACTTGAAATCAGTTTGGGTGTATGGTGTACAGCTTTGGGGTTGTACTATAAAATATAATCTATATATATAAAAGAGAAATACCAGTGACTCACTCACTGATTCATCACGAAATCTCCGAAACTATAACACCTAGAAACTTGAAATTTGGCATGTAGGTTCCTTATGTGATGTAGGTATCCGCTAAGAAGGGATTTTTGGAAATTCGACCTTTAAAGGGGGAAAAGGGGGGGGAAGTTTGCCTGACTAACTGACATAGAATCAACGTAGAGCAAAAACTACTAAATGGATATCAATGAAACTTTGAACACAGCTTCATCATAGGTCTTAGGTGCTCACTAAGAAAACGGTTTTAAAAACTTTCACTCCTAAGGGGCAAACCCCCCCTCAATTTTATGTATGTATCTATGTATGTATGTTCCACATCTCCTCCTAAACCACTGGACCGATTTCAACCAAACTTGGCACAAATATTTTACGCGACGGGAGAACCAACATAGGTGAGGTGCTTTTTCGATGGGGTCCTTTCGGGGGTTCTTTGGAGTCTTCCACATCTCCTCCTAAACCACTGGACCGATTTCAACCAAACCTGGCACAAATATTTTACGCAACGGAAGAACCAACATAGGATAGGTGTTTTTTCGATTGGGTCCTTTGGGGGTTCTTTGGGGTCTTCCACATCTCCTCCTAAAAAACTGGACCGATTTCAACCAAACTTGACACAAATATTTTACTCAACGGGAGAACCAACATAGGGTAGGTGTTTTTTCTGTACGATCCTTCGGGGGGTCCTTTGGGGTCTTCCACATCTCCTCCTAAACCACTGGACCGATTTCAACTAAACTTGGCACAAATATTTTACGCAACGGGAGAACCAACATAGGACAAGTTTTTTTTCGATACGATCCTTTGGGGGGTCCTTTGGGTCTTAAAAACTATTAGATCTGGTTACTATGGCAACCCAATAGAATAGATTCTGGTTACCATCGGTGGAAGTCTCCCGCGTAGGAAATAGCGCGGGAGTCGTCCGACGGGCCTTCCCCGGAGTTCATCCACGGAACCCGGGGAGTCTTAGTTCGTATCCCGCGAAAGACGGCGGGGCCAGAGTCCACGATTCTTATAAATAAAGATATAGGTTATGCTATCAAAGGTGGTGTATGCATCTTAAGAAACTTCTTAATAGTTTGTGAATTCAGAATTGTTTCAGTTTGAATTTAAAAGTGGATAAGTTAAGATCGAAGTAAGTTATAAGCGAGTATAAAAAACAAAGTTTTGATAGCAAATGTATTCAGATCATAGTGTTCAGACAATATAAATGCACTTGGTTCAGTTTGAATTTAAAAATTGATAAGCTGAAATCTATAGAGGTATTATATTGTTAGAATAAGTTTAGGAGACACTAATTTAACAAATGCCTTATTTCAACATTAACACAATGAATTATAAAAGACAGTACATACGCAGCGCGTGCAAGTACTGTAGACATTTTATTGAAAACTAATTTAGCTGTTCGCCCTCCCCCAGAGTTAGAAATCTAGCAGGAGCATCACGCGCAACAGAATTCTTCTCCAGGTATAAGAATACAGTTTATGACATGTTCTTAAACAGGTGCGCTACAGAGTATTCCTCCAGTGAGAATGCGAACGTAACAATATAAGGAAGATTATACAATATACAAGTAATATAACGTTAGAACAAGAATAGGTGCCTATGAGCCTATGAATAAATTATGAACCCGAGCAACGCTGGGTAAATCGGCTAGATATAGATATATATAGATATAGATATCACTGACTGACTCACTGATCACGATATCTCTGAAACCACTGAATGGATATCAATGAAACTTTGAACGTAGCTTCATCATAGGTCTTAGGTGCTCACTAAGAAACGGTTTTAAAAACTTTCACTCCTAAGGGGCAAAAAACCAAATAATGAAATTTATCGCGGGAATTGCATACTTTGTAAATGAAGTGGTTGACATCTCAGTTTATTGGAAACCCCGAATACATTAAGTTCTGAGTTTTTAATCATTGTTTTAAATTGAAAAACTTCGTTGTTTGCAGGTTCTTATAGTCGAGAAAATTTCGAAGTTCAATTAATTAATAAATGTATGTCCCTTTTTTTCTCGGAAACGGCTCTAACGATTTTCTCGAAATAAATAATAAATAGCTGTTGCTATGAATGTAAATAAACAAACTAAGAGTTGAGAATTTGTACAATCTATCTAATCCTATACTATTAAGCGAGCAATAATTGTACAATTACGTACAACGTGAAACTCCGTAGCGAAGCACGGGTATTTTGCTAGTATTAAAAGAATTCAGACTTGTTGAAATAAGGTCATTCACACTATTGTCGAAGCACCATGGTACGTAAGAATGATGACATCCATCGGGACTGGAAAATGCCTATCGATGCTAAATATGAAAGAAACTTCATGAACAGAACACGTAAATAATGAAATGGCACAATTCCTTGATAATGCTGGACTCGTTTGGCGATTGCAGAGACAGAAATCATTTGAACTAGTGAACTAAACGTGTATAGTAATTCTCAGCATATGCACAAAGTGTATCTGTACTGAGAAATGCTCCAGTGAGAGCTTATCCTACACACTGTTAACTTATGTATTGGAATAAAATTGGTAGATAGTTTGTATCTAGTTGTGATGAAGTCAAATAAAATAAATATATAAATCTATGAGTTTTAGTGACAGATTATATTATATTATATCCCAATATATTTTCCAAGGCTCCACTTCCGACTACACACAATTCTAACACATTTAAATATTATGTCGACATTTCTACAAACTGCATTGTTATCTGTACATGCAGAACATAAATAATTAATTCACATTAAACGAATAGTAGCTGGTATAAATGTTTATAAATACTCCAAATTACTCAAGAAAATATTGAAGAACGCTTGCCACTCAAAAAAATCGGTATGGAGAACTATACATGACTTCCATGTTCTAAGATTTATATTTAAAATCATTTTCTAAATGAAATATTTCCATAGAAACTACTTCTTTCTACTTATTGCTTCAGCCTTAACCACAGTACTGTGGTCACTAACGTATACTACCTCACGTTATCACACTCGATTTTCACTGATGATGGCAGTCGATGGCACAGCCAAAACGTCTGGTTTTGCGTAAAACATTAGACTACGACCAAACAGCCCAGGAAGGAATTTTAACAACAAACTACTTTTCTATTGCCGATAACCTAGTACACATAGTCTATAAAAAATTATCCCCTCCCCCTTCAACTATAATTTTGATTTATAGAAAATTACCCCCACCCCATTCAACGAGCCTCTTCATTTATAGATATTTCATCTACGTTTCTACAGTGGATTATTGTGATCTTCTTATCAGGATAATTTATTTATCAAAATTAAGTACTTTACTCTTGTTAAAACATAAAACGTTGCCGGTGAACTACCCTTTAACCGTAACCGATTTTCATCAAAGTCAATAGACCTTGAGTCCCCTACAACTCAGGTACACATGTAAAAAATTATTTGATTCTGTTTGAATTTACAGCAGTTATTGTTCGTCATAAAAAAATTACTCTTTTTAAAACATAAAACGTTGCAGGTAAACTACCCCTTTCCATTAACCAATCTTCACCAGAATCAACAGACCTTGAGTCCTTTACAATTTAAACGTATGCAAATAATTATTTGATTCTGTTTGAATGTGCGGCAGTTATCGTTCGTCATAGAAAAAATTACCATTGTTAAAACATAAAATGTTGCAGATAAACTACCCCTTTCCCTTAACAGATCTTCACCAAAATGAATAGGCCTTGAATCCTCTACAATTCAGGGATGTATGAAAAAAATATTTGATTATGTTTGCATTTGCGGCAGTTATCGTTCGTCATAAAAAAATTTACCCTTGTTAAAACATAAAATGTTGCTGGTAAACTACCCCTTTCCCTTAACCGATCTTGATTAAAAACAATTAACCTTGAGTCCTCTACAGTTCAGAGATGTATGCAAAAATTTATTTGATTCTGTTTGAATTTGCGGCTGTTATCGTTTAACATAGAAACAATTCTACACATAGACACACAGACACTTTTCGAAAAATGACTTTTCTTCATGTTATGAGGGTAGTACAATTAGAATCAGCACGGTAGTTATCTCGTACACGATTTTTTTGCCATGACCATTCTTTCATTTCCTTATGGAATATGGAAATAAAAATATTCAAAAATGCCCAAGGTTTTCAGGAAAACACCAAGAAGACGACAGGTACCATCTGGACTGACGGAAGGAGGGAGAGACATCTATCAAGAATGAAGGACAGATGGAAGAGGAGGAATTGAGAGGAGAAAAAGGGAGGAACTAGTTGAACAAAACGTAGTCTACAGTAGCTCATACGCAAAACAATATGAATTGTAATATATTGTTACGTAATGAGGAAAATGTGTTACGTCATTACGGAACGTTCTGGTACATTGGAGAACGTTGTTCTACTCTTTTATCGGCTATTCCCGCAGATGTAATGCGTACGTGACGCTTGACATGCGAGGCAGTATTACGTAATGCGGAACGTCTCGTGCGTTCAGTGGTGTCGTTCTAGAAGCTTCTTGACTAGCCCAACGGTGTGTGTTTCTGCGAAGGTCGCGCTGAAGTGTCCTCTAGAATTTTCGATTTCTTCTTAAGGACGCATATTGTGGAACCCTGCAGACTATAAATAGCCCATACCTGTTGCTCAGTATTCAGTTATTGTCGGGCGATTACACAGTGCGTTTAAGTGGCGATTTATTCTAGTGCGGTTCGAAGTGTGGCGAAGTGTTATGTGTTTTATAATTATGCGGTACTCTATTAGTTGAAAATATTCTTATTACGCGTGAACAACTTTTATTTGATTTGTTGCAAGAGACTGTCTTGTTGATTACAAACTGTTTAATTGTGATAAATAAAACTGTTGATTAGTGACTTAATTGGTGTCTTGTATTTTGTTTTCCACTGTAACATAAGACGATCAGTTAGACCTTCGTAACAATATGTACAAGCAAGCACGGGGTTGACAAAAGAATGTTGCCTAAACTATATTTTGCAGATTCCTTACGCTTTTACGGCCGGGCTCGTAATCCTTTCAACCAATTATCCAGGTTGTAATGCAGTGGTCTTCCGTTTTCTACAACAGACGTTTCAACCTCGCCTCTGGAGACAATCTTTGTGGGGGGCAGTCTCCTCTGTAACGTTTGCTTCATTAAGATGCCTCACACGGCCGCCGACTGCTGTAACCGGCACAAAGAAAAATGTGGGTCACCACTCTTTAAGGTTTTCAACCCCTCCTTTGTTTGAAAATATACTGACGTCATTAAATACGGATAAAAGAAAAGCGGAATCTCACTCTGATTGATATTAATGACATACCGTAGTTACGGAGAACGTGCTTTTTACTTGGTCTCTTCGTTTTTTCTTGTAATTTAAACACAAATGGTACATCATCATTTAACGTTTAAAGACGTTCTTTAGAATCTTATTTACTTCACCGGTCTGTCGGTCACAACTTTTTTATTTATTATTTTGTACTGCAAAAAACTAATGGCGCCTTTCTTTGAAATACGTCAAGTGATGGGTTATATTGATATTAAGCCTACAGATTTCTCCATCACTGCTGTTTTTAAATTAAAAAGCAAAGTTTCTGCTATAACAACAAATTGGTAGCCGTTTTCAGGCAAAAAAAAAACTACAACAGCAATAATAAAAGATAAACAATACTCGCTTAATAAAGGAATTGAAACTTACTGACAAGATGTCCGTCAATAATACCATAGTACTGTGGCAAAGGCTGGACGCAGACGTTTCAACCTCGCTTCTGGAGGCCATCTTCAGGGTCAAAAGGGCTTGACACTTCTTTTAAGTGCGTTTCTTTAGTTTGTTTATGTCCTTTGAGGCTGAAGAAAAATCAACAGCCTTTTCCACAGTACTGTGGTGTTATTGATGGACATCCTAATTCCTTTTGACACTAAAGATGGCCTCCAGAAGCGAGGTTGAATCGTTTATTGTCAGAAAATTAAAGACTACGGCCTTACAGCCCGGATAGTAGTTTTAACAATTATTTCACACATTATGTAAGAGACCTGGAGCTGTAGAGGAAACAGAATGGTGAGTCGGATTGGCGAGGAAAGTTTATCGCGGACGACCATTTGGTTATGAGACATTCTTTAAATGGTGAAAAAATTAATATCACAGTACAACAAATAGGAATTGATCCGAACACAAATAAACGGAATATATAGCTTACATATATTTCCGAACACAAATAAACGGAAAATGTAAATAATAAACATCTGACATATGCAGTAACACAAGTTAATTTCTTTGGAAGACAGCCGGCAGAACAGGCTTAAAACTTCAAACAAAAAACTAATTTCTCACGAACATTAAAAGTGTGCCAAGATTCCTGCAAACAGATATTGGTCGAATAGGGAGGGTTATAAAATTTAAGTATCTAGGAGAAATAATTCAAGAGAATGGTTAACAAAATCTGGTATAGAAGAAACGATTCATAAAACGGAACGAGCATATGGTATAACTAAAGTTATGTGCAATAAAAAGAGCATATCTAAAAATGAAGGCATTACTACACCTTAGTGAGGCCAGAATGCCCATATGCAAGTGAATGTCTAGCTTTGAATTAAAATTTAGACAAAGTAGAAATATTGGAAAGACAAATTATTAGGAAACTATTAGCCCACGAAAAACTTCAGAATGTTGGAATTTAAGAAGTAATGATGAAATGTATAAGAGTATAGAAAATATAACATAAACAGTGGGAAAAATGACTAGTAATTTTTGGATATTTATATAGACTGGACGACAAGAGTTAACAAAACAGATCTTCAAATATCTGCGGGGGAAAAAGTCAATATCAAATTGGTTAAAGAAGTCAAAAATGATTCAGAAAAAAATAATATAAACGCAGAAGAACCAATTGAAAGAGAGGCTTTTCGGGCAAACGTGTTAATAATGGAAGTAGTACAGTGTACGAGAGAGAAAAACGCAGGTTTTAAGTGGATTGAAAACAGGAAAAGATAAAAGAATATTGGAAAATAGGAAAAGAACAAGGAATAAAGAATTGAAATTGGCATGTGGCCCTCATATTGCCGATACAAATAGAAAAAAAAAACAATCATAAAACAAAGAGAAATTGCACTCTTGCACACCACAATCTCCCGACTAGAGCTTTCAAGTTTCACAGCTCATCAAAATATCCGGAAATATCCAATAATGAAACAAGGCAATTTTTAATACCTTTACTCGCCCTATAGGTTACAGAATAGTTTCATAGTTTTATAGATAAATGATAATATAGAATAACCCATAAGTTATAAAGGACATATAGTAGGGAATAATTCATTAAGGACAGAATGAATGTAAAAAATTCAATTGTCGATTTTATCAAAACAAAAAAATTACAATGGTATGGACACACGAAAAGAATGCCACAGAAAGATTGCCAAGGAGAGTTATAGTATAGGCCCTACCAGGAAGAAGGGAAAGAGGAAGACCACCTATCAACTGGATAGAAAAAATTCTGACTATATTGAGGGGACGAGAAATTGAAGAAAATCTTCGGATAGACAAGCAGCAGTGAACGATGAGAATTTTTACCACTTCTGTAATCTTTGGTTCCGGAAAATGTGTAAACATTGTACAGCCGGAATAATAATAATAATAATAATATGGAATATACAAGAAAACCTGTATTAAAACTAGAACCCATTTACACATACACACTGATATGATTTACATTAGGCATACGGACTTCTTCCGTCACTGCATTAGGCATACGGGCTTCTTCCGTCACTGCATTAGGCATACGGACTTCTTCCGTCACTGCATTAGGCATACGGACTTCTTCCGTCACTGCATTAGGCATACGGACTTCTTCCGTCACTGCATTAGGCATACGGACTTCTTCCGTCACTGCATTAGGCATACGGACTTCTTCCGTCACTGCATTAGGCATACGGACTTCTTCCGTCACTGCATTAGGCATACGGACTTCTTCCGTCACTGCATTAGGCATACGGACTTCTTCCGTCACTGCATTAGGCATACGGACTTCTTCCGTCACTGCATTAGGCATACGGACTTCTTCCGTCACTGCATTAGGCATACGGACTTCTTCCGTCACTGCATTAGGCATACGGACTTCTTCCGTCACTGCATTAGGCATACGGACTTCTTCCGTCACTACACTTTTTTTATTAAAAAGCGACGTTTCTGGTACACAACAAGTCGGTAGCCGTACTCAGGTGAAACAATACTAAAACATCACAAACAAAAGATAAGCAATACTCTGTCGCACAGCCAACAGAGAGCCAAACACACACCGAAATATGTAAAGTAATGTGTTTTGACTCTCGGTCGGGTGTGGGGCGAGTATTGTTTATCTTTTATTATTGATGTTGTAGTTTTTTTTGCCTGAAAACGGCTACCAATTTGTTGTTATAACAGAAACTTTGCTTTTTAATTTAAAAACAGCAGTGATGGAGAAATCTGTAGGCTTAATATCAATATAACCCATCACTTGACGTATTTCAAAGAAAGGCGCCATTAGTTTTTTGCGGTACAAAAAAATAAATAATAAAGTTGTGACCGACAAACCTGTGAAGTAAATAAGATTCTAAAGAACGTCTTTAAACGTTAAATGATGATGTACCATTTGTGTTTAAATTACAAGAAAAAACGAAGAGACCAAGTAAAAAGCACGTTCTCCGTAACTACGGTATGTCATTAATATCAATCAGAGTGAGATTCCGCTTTCCTTTTATCCGTAATTAATGACGTCAGTATATTTTCAAACAAAGGAGGGGTTGCAAACCTTAAAGAGTGGTGACCCACATTTTTCTTTGTGCCGGTTACAGCAGTCGGCGGCCGTGTGAGGTATCTTAATGAAGCAAACGTTACAGAGGAGACTGCCCCCCCCCCCCCCCCCCAGACGTGTGACACGATACATCTTTGCCTTATCCTGTACCGTCAGTAATGGCCTCAGTGACTTCAATTTAAAGAATTATACTAGCAAGATAAAGGCGACACTATTGTTTGTGAAACGGAATTAAAATTTGCTTTAAAGCAGTAGCATTTCTCTTAAAAAATTGTCATTTTAATACTAGATACTTAAATTACAAAATTTTTACGTATCAATCTAATACAATGTCAAGATTGCTTTTAATTAATAAAACTATTAAAATGATACCCACAACACTTTAAGACAACATAGGTGAGTACATATTAGCCGTGAGACCGGTGTGTCATATACATTACTCAAAACGATATATCTAACTACATCATTTAAGTTATATAATTACAATTAGCAATTGTCATTGCTTGATAATGGCGCGTTTTGTTATCGAAAAAATATCTTTGAATTTGAAGAATTTCTTGTTCGATGATCTTCTCAAATCCTCATGATTCTTAACGTTAATAGTGTTTACACGTTGCTTTAAGTAACCCACGTATTGAATGTTTGCAAGCAGTCAAGTCAGGTAATCATGATAGCCACTACAAAAGTTCTCATCCTCCAACCAACTTATTGAAGCTGATTAGTTAGCAAAAGGTTAACAATGTTTCTATAGTGGGTTGGAGCTCCAACTTATGTCAAGGTGAAACACTTTTCAAAACAGTAGACTTTAGAATTCAATCTTTCCGGCTGTACAATGTTTTCATATTTTTCGGAAACAAAGATTACAGAAATGACTGCGTGCTCGTCTTCCGCTGCTGCTTGTCCATCCAAAGATCTTTTCCAATTTTTCGTTAACACAATATAGTCTGAATTTCTTCTGATAGGCGGTCTTCCTCTTTTCTTTCTTCCTGGTGGGGTCTATTTGATAACTCTCCTTGGCAATCTTTCCTGTGCCATTCTTTTCGTGTGTCGACAATTGCAATTTTTTTGTTTGCATAGTTAGTTAGTCAGTTAAGTCCTTAAATTTCTAGGTGGATCATAGGGCCTCAACGAAATTTTTCCAGCGTGTTCTGTCCATTGCCAGGGCCTTCACCTCCCTCCATGTCTTGTTGACACCAGCCACCTCCCTTTCCACAGTCCTCTTCCAGGTGTTCCTCGGTATTCCAAGTGTGCGGTTACCTTGCGGATTCCAATTCGGTGCCTGTCTAGTGATATTTTCTGGAGGTATTCTCAGGGTGTGCCCTATCGACCTCCATTTTCTTCTCTTTACCTGTAGTTGAATGGGACTCTGACTTGTGGCCTCCCATAGATATCTGTTCGAGATGGTCTTGGCCCATCAAATTCTTATTATGTACCTCAGACAACGGTTTATGAAAGTCTGTAACGTTGTGGTGATTTTCTTTGTCACTTTCCAGGTCGCACATCCATACAGCAACACCGATTTGACATTTGAGTCAAATATTCTGAGTTTTGTCTTCCTGCGTATATAGTATTATCTCCATACTGGTCTTAACTGTGGAAATGCTCCCTTTTCTTCATTTATGCGACTTATCACATCCCTAAGAGCACCTCTATCCTGACTAACCACGCTACCCAGATATCAAAATACCTCTACCCTTCCTATAACTCTTCCGGCTAATATCAAATCAGAATTATCTCTATGGTTAATACGCATTTGCTTGGTCTTTCTGTTATTTATCTTCATGCCTAATTTTTGTTTGGAAAAAATCAACAATTGTAGAAATAAATTTCCTGTAAAAATTTTTAGTGTTACACAAACAATCGCAATTTTGTTTGTTTTTACAAATAAGTGGTTGCTGTATTTTCTGATCAAAACATCTGTTAAATACGTTTATAAGTGAAGTGTAATAAAAATTGAAATAGCTCTATTTATCAATCAATGTGCAATATAATAAAATTGTATACATTACGCTAAATTACACGTGTAATACGCGCACTTTTAGTCGTGCAGTCAAAAGAAAAGTGTAATAAATAAAGCAATTAAACGAAAATTAGTTTATGTGCATGCAATGTTATATGCCATTTGCCTCACGATTATTCGGAATTATTGTGTTGTTTTTGGAAAGCCGTTTCACTAATGTTCAAGTGATAAACGATGTACACGTATTATCACGTTCTAGAGATAAAACACACAGATGTCCGGTATACGGCCGCCCACACGTCAGAAACACGAATATAACATAGAATTTGTTTACGTTTGTCGAGCTCTAAACATTTCACCTTCATCAACCTATTCTGTTGCAGACCCGTAT
Source organism: Magicicada septendecula (assembly GCA_034769895.1). Lineage (NCBI taxonomy): Eukaryota > Metazoa > Arthropoda > Insecta > Hemiptera > Cicadidae > Magicicada > Magicicada septendecula. The sequence goes on from CM068371.1 coordinate 3,361,268, forward strand.
CCGTCATGAAGTTGGTACTCTTTCTGGTGAGAAAAATATAATATAAAATAATAATAATAATAATATATTTACTTATTACCATTATTGTAATTGTTCATTACATTCACAGCACTAGGAATTACTACCGGCTCACCACATACTGTGAGCAGTGACAGATTAGGGTTTGTTAATGTGCTTCCAATATAAGTATTTAGTTCAACAAAAACACCAATCATTCATATTAGCTCTTATCGTTAAAAATTTATTTATTGTAACACAATTATTCACTGAATACGTATACAGACATGTAATACACTGAACACTAAATGCTCGTATATCAGATAATAGACCCTTAACATTTCAAAATGAATCCCAACTGAAATATTCCTTTTTAACCTTCATTCACATCAGTGATTACAACTAAGATATAGTAATAATCATTACTATTAATAATATAAAATAATTAACTTATTAATTTACAGTTATGATAATCTTCAAGATAAAAACAAGACTTTCAACAAAATCTGATATAACTTACTATTTGCAAATGAAATGAGATTATTATGTTAATTCTAAAAAATGTTATCAATAAACAGTTCCTGATTACTTTTACATCAGAACTAAAACTAGCAGTACTCTTTACAAGTAAAATATCAACAGAGATTAAATGCCTTCTGTTAATGATAGCATCTCGGGTGTTTAAAATCATTGTTAACAATACACAGGATGACAAAGGTACTCGTCGGGGATGCTATTCATTAGCCAATGTTTCAAGTGTTTGAGAAATGTGGTTTTGTTTTGTTTTTATTTTTCATGTCGGTAGGTAAACGATTATAGAATCTAGGCTACAAACTATGATTATTATTTGTTTTATATTTCCTATTTAAATAACGTTATCAAAAGAATTTTTATTTTCATACCTTAAATGTTGAAAGTTTATTTTCGCATAATCTCCATTTCTACTGAAATAGATTTTTATGTACTATGTATTGTAAGTTACCGGGATTCGTCCCCTTTAGAATCTCACAATATGCTCGCCGATTTATTTTATTACGATTATTAATTATTTTAATTTATTTTATTGAAGTTCATTTATGATTTGTTTTTTAAGTTCTATGGGTTCTGTTTACTTATTATGAAGTCGTTGATTTAAAGTGTTCAAGATTAGTTGTAATTGTTTAAACTGTTCGTCGTTCGTCGAACGTTGAGTATTGGACAGAGGTTGGTGCTTCTTCACTCGTAGATATAATTCGGTTGCATTGGTTCTCACTGGAATCAAAGATAATTTAGGACAACGGTACTTACTTTGAGTGACGTCCTGGTTCTCAGGTAGAGTGTATCAGCTCATCTAAAAACAAAATTAATTCAAAATCACTCGTGGCGCCGTCGTTTTGCCAACCGTTGCATGTCATCTACGGAGCCTGCAAATGCCTATCTACGTGAAATAATTGGGCCAACTCTAATCGTTAGTTTAAACATAATTTATTTCTCGTTATAGTGTGCGTATTAATTTCATTTAACCATTAACATAAGAAAGTCAGACTTCACAATTAGTTTTTCATTTTCGTAAAACTCTTATTAAAATCTCAGGGTGGTTAAGCTGCATACGTGGATACAACACTCCACGATGTTTTTGTTTACAATAACTTTAATCAACATGGGTTCTTTTCGCTTACAAGATACTAAACATTAACGCAACACAATAATTATAATTGTTTAATAGGAGAGTGGTCACCTCGGATAACTAAAATCTCAATTCATTAATAAAACTTCAACAGACGGCTTGCGTCAACTTCTAGGTTAGACCTGGCGTGTCTGGTATACTGCCAGTTAAGTTAATTAAAATTCTAAATGATCAATAAACAAAGAAAATTTAAATTTACTAAAGTTCTAAACATCTTCAGCATATCCAACTATCGTTAGACTACTAGATGGGAAATCCTTTCTCAGGTATTTTCCTTTATTCTAACAACATATCAGTAGGTTATGAAATGTTTGTACACTGACTTAACCTTCTAGATTCAGTAAAGCATACTGTCCTTTTATAATTGGTTAACAATCATTTTATAATTAGAGTGAATAATAGTCGTTAACTCTTATCCCTAGTCTAATTGTTAATTGACTTTACAAGGGTTAATGCCTCTTCAAAGTTCATTATATATCCTTAGCTCTATACATTGTCAGGTTATGGTTCACTTCATAAGTTTATAATAATAATATTAATTTACCATACTCCCTTTTCATTTATATGACCGCGATTGCTGGGATTGTACACTAGAAATCGTATTCGCACTTTCACAAGGCTTGTTTAATGCGTTTATATAACTTTATGAATGCTTTTAGACATTTCGAGTTGTATTAACCCAAATATGACGTTCACTACACGCACAGGTTAGGTTCATTTACTTTTCTGGCGTCGAGAACTCTCGTCTTGTTTCCAGAGTCGATCGTACAATAAGAGTGACGCTTAGCTCGGCGTCCCTTTTTCGGCCAAGCCTCGCTATAATTAATTTGATTGGTGGAAAGCTTGATGACACCTCACTGGCTTTATCCGGTGGCGTCGGTCTTTGATGTCGAGAGTATGAAAAATATTTTCTTCCAATTTACACAAATCTTTTAAATGCGTTTAACTTTCTTATGTTACTTGGGAGTTCTAATTTAATCATCTAAATCGTTTGCGACTGTTCTTTAGATCAATTAGACAGCCCTCAAGCCATAATTCTGTTTAATATTTCTTACTTTCATAACTTATGCCTATTACAATATTTTTATTTAAAAATATCTTACGTTTATATTATATACAATTTAACTTCATTACTAATTATTTTTACTATTACTCAGTCTCTTTCTGCTCTTTAGTTAGATTATAATCAGTTATGAGTGAAAACAACTTTAAAATTGGGTATAAACCTTGCTGTACAGATATGTTTTAGATTTAGTTGATATAATTCATTGATGGTATTTTATGGGTTAGTTACTTTTCACACTTATTCTTAAGTCTTTCCTTCAGCTACTGGTCATCATTGTCTGACTTAATTGTGTATTTTTGTTATTGACATATTTAGTGTTTGGCACACCTAGGCCTTATTTTTTATTCTGCCTTTAATCTTAGAATACATTGTTTATATCGATTACATTTTAATCACTACTTGGTGTCTTGTCTATCTTATGAGTTTACTACTGTTGGTTTAGTCTGATACTCTGTTCAACATAATATTTGGTATCAGTCTCTAGGCTCCCTTTATTATCCCTCAAGTTAATTTTACAGTGGTTTGTTTATTTCTATTGCATTACTTTTGAATATGGTTACTTATTTATCTAGATTAACTATTACAACTTCTGGTTATTATACTTAGTGGTTTTGATAAATTATTCCCTTCAATTATACTCTTTGGATTCACCTACAGTTCAGACACTATATGGTGTTACATCTTTTCTCTTAACTCTTAATTATTTTTAATGTTAGTGATCATTCTCCTTTACAAAATAATGGTAGTAATTATTCTCAGGTGTTACAATCATTTGATTGGTAATAGTATATCAGCTTTTTCTGTTAATTCAGTACAACGTCTTGCATCTGGTCTCAAGATACAAGTACTGTATGTCTATTTTACATTATACTGATATATTTTTAATCTAATTACAATTGTTTTATATTATATAAGTGACTGTGAACCTTGCTGGTTCTATTGACACTAATGTCTCATCCCTTTTATACCTTATTGTTAAAGTTTTTGAAAGATTTGTTAGGTAACTTCAGAATGTCTAAGTTCTTGTTTGAATTTACACTAATTATAATACAATTCTAATTCTTCTATACATTATTTTTGTGTTGGTATTAACTTTTTAACATATAGGTTCATTACCCTCCAACAGAAATTGGATTATTAGTCATTTAGTTACTTAATTCTCTTATTTGAGGTGCATAATTCACATTTAGTGCTGTTATGGGTCCTATCTTGGTTTGACAACAATATGTTTATTTTATTATGATTTCAATGTCTTTCAATTCATACTATTATAGTACTAATAAGGTTATTTATTATTTTAATTTTATTATACGCTTTTCTGTCCTTATCACCCTTCTTAAACAGTATTCATTGATATCGTTCTGTCAGTTATATCCCTACATTTGCTCTAGTTACAATACTGGTCTACATGATTCATTTTAGTTATCCTTCCAGATACACAGTTAATTTATACTTTGACTAAACTTACTTCACTCTCCTGACTCTTATTCATTAAATCATTAATTTACTTTATAAGCTTTCTTAGTCAGCATAGTTATTTATATTAGTTATTAGGCTTCATTATTACTCTGTTCTTTACTCTAGGCTTTCTTCTTATGATCCTTTTATCTTGTTTTAATTCTTCTTTTGTTTAGTGTAGGACATATCTGATTCTTCTTTCTGTTTTTGTATGTAGTTGGGTTTTGTAGTATTCTTCTTTACTCCACTTATAGTTTCTTCTCTCTGTCTTTGGTTTTCTCATTTTTACCTAATCTATTGGGTCAGTTGTCAACTACTTTACGTCTCTTCTAGTCATTGTCATTATTTCACTCATCCTCTTCATCAGTTTGTTAAAGATGCATTCTTTATTCCTTTAAAATTAATTTCTAATTATCTTTGTGATTAACATTAAAGTTTAACTGTAGCATTTCTTATGATTTGTTATTGTTGGTTGTTGTTTGTTTTGGACCCTGGTGGTCGTGATATTATGTAACATTACAATATTTACATAAAACGTTTTAAACAATTTAACCAAAAAAAATATAACAAGAAATCAATATCCATTAATGCCAAACTTAGGCATTATTGAACAGTAATTTGCCAGGAACCATTTTATACAGCTGAGTGTCTGACTCTGAAAAAGAAAATGATAATGGAAGAACTGGAAGTCACGGAAAGGAAAATACTTTTTTTTTTCACGGAAAGGAAAATATTATGAAAAATCTTTGGATCAATAAAAGATGGAGAACAGTACAGAAGACGCCACAATAATGAGCTGTACACACATGTTGAGAAAATCACAGACGTCATTAGAAAAATAGACGAATTACTTTCTACTAACATGTTCAAAAAATCAATCCTGACAGACTAATAGGAAAGCTTTTTAGCTAATTAGGAAAGCTCAAAATGTCGAATACGTGGTTCAAAGAAACAGAAAATAACATAGAAAAACTCCAGATTACTCAAGAAAAAATTTAAGAAAGATTGCCACTAAAAAAAAAAATTATAAAGTGCCAAAGGTTTTCATGAAAAACCCAAGAAGAGGACAGATGACATCTCGACTGATGAAAGGAGGGAGAGACATCGATCAAGAAAAAAGGAGATGTGGAAGAGGAGGAAGAGAGAGGGGAAAAAGGGAGGTGAGCCAGTTACAACAAACGTAGTCCACAGTGGCTCATACGCAAAAAATAAAAGCTTCTTAAAAGTAAATAATTTATTCATAAAATTAACAATATGCAATATTCTATAATATACTTATAAACTCACTGAGCTGCATAACTCGGTCACTGTTTTCAAAAAAATTCATTCGTTGTTAGACAAAATCAAATAAATAAATTTTAATTTTTTTAAAACTCTATTTAAAGGTCTGCTTATATACAAATCTTGGCGTCAGCAGAGATACACAACGAGGAGCCGACTATACGCAACATTGTTTTTCATACTTAGGTTGTTTTTTATTTTTTTACCTTTTTCTTTACAATTTATGTGTTTTTATGCACATTCAAATTAATAGGTTATAGGTAATATGCTAAATAATATAATCAACTATCCCAGACAGACTTGGAAAAAATGTGCGGAAACATGGGAATTCCAGTTGATGGTGATACAGTTTATACATTACAGTTTGCTGATGACCAATTACATTTGGCTCAAGATTTTGAAGACATAGAGCACATGACTAGAAATTTGATACTGGAATATCAGAAATGGGGACTAAAGGTAAATATGAATAAAACAAAATACATAGCAATAGGTGACCTTCATCATGACCTGATATTGGAGGAAGACATTGGGAAGATTTCATATACAGATATATACACATTGTGACAGCAGCGGTATGCGAACGTCTGCTCTCCGGTACCAGCGACACTGCGCGTGACACCTTTTTTTTTCGCTTTGGGCTTTGCGGTTGTGCGTCGCAGAGACGAACCGCTCGGTATCTGAGTTCCGAGCTGCCTTCTGGAGCTCCTGCCTCGTGGCCCTGCCCAAGTAGGGCGCGTGCTCTATAGCAGGCCGATTCTCGGCTGTTGTGGTAGCCTACACTAGCGCAGTATACACCGAGGGCGTTTCCACGAATCACCTGGACGTATACGGTACCTTCCCAGCCCAGTCACTAGAGGATTGCCTGGGAACCTCGCCGCACGTGCATAAAATTTGCGTGCAAGCCGCCTGAATGTGTCGTCTAAGAAGCGGACGCCAAGTCCTCTCCTTAGAAGGCGAGATGAAAAGCGACGGGGGACTTTGGCCGCTAGCCGAAGCCCCCTGTCGAGGACGCTCTGCAACTTCTTTTTATGCATTGCGGCGAGGTAACCCCAGACCGGGCAGGCGTAGGTAATGACCGGCAGCAGATACGCGCCGACGATCATCCTACCCAATTTCCTGGTCATGGCTGAGCTGATCAGGAGTGGAAACAGTGCGCACAGGCGAGTGGATGCTCGCTTAAGAACTGTCTGTGCGTGGGTACGCCAGGTGAGCCGACGGTCAAGGTGTAAGCCGAGGTACTTGACCTCGTTGGACCAGCGCAAGTACGTTCTGCCGATACGTAGCTGCCTAACGGGGTTCTTCCGTCGCTTAGAGAATTCGACGGCTACACTCTTGGTGGCGTTGAGTTGCACTCTCCAATTCTCAGTCCAGTCCACGAGCGTGTCGAGCTGGCGCTGCAGTCGTAGGAAGGCCCTTTCCTCATGACGATCGGCCGTAAATACGGCCGTGTCGTCAGCGAAGAAAGCCATCTGGACTCCAGGCTGTCTCGGCACGTCGTTGACGTAGATCGAGAACAGAAGGGGGCCTAGAACACTACCTTGAGGGACGCCGGCTGTGATTCGTCTCTCGGAAGAGACTGAATCGCCAACTCTCACGCAGAAGGTCCTCTCCGTCAGAAAGCTAGCAACCAGATGGAGGTAGCAGTCCGGGAGCTGGACTTCCCTAAGCTTGAATAACAGGCCATCATGCCATACGCTGTCGAAGGCTTTCTCAACATCTAAGAAACAGCCAACGGTCCGTTCTCTCCGACACCCGGCTTCCGTGATGCTTTCCACCAGTCTCATCAGTTGATGAGTGGTCGAATGCCCCACACGAAAGCCGAACTGTTCGGGGACCAGCACGTCAAAGTTGGTTAGATATTCTCGTACACGACGCTGTACGAGGCGCTCAAAAACCTTGGACGTAGCGGAGAGTAGGCTGATAGGCCGGAGGTTTTCCGAGCGGGTGGTATCCTTTCCCTGCTTCGGGATCACGATAACCGTCGCCTTTCGCCATTTCTTGGGAAAGTAGGCCAGTCTAAGACACGCGTTGAACAAATCAGTCAAGAACTGAACTCCAGGCTCGGGAAGAAGTCGAAGAGCGGTGTTAGTAACACCGTCCGGGCCTGGAGCTTTTCTTGGCTGAAGTTCAGCGAGCCGATCTGAGACCTCTTCCAAAGAGATGGGTTCGGGGTCCGCCGTGATCGGAAGAGACAGAAAGTCTTCCACAGCTATCTCGACTTGTTCGTCGAAGTCCCAGTCCATGGGCGGGTTGGGAGCGAACTGTCGCTCGAAACACAAGCCCAAGTACTCGACCTTCTCCTCCGGGCGACCCAGGAGTCGACCGAACGGTCCAACAATGGCGGGGAGTGGAGGTCGGCGCCTCCGTCCCGTCAATGCGGTAGGTATTCTGTACGGGTGACTTTGCGGGTCCGCATCCCCCGTTCGGGCCACATCGAGTTCCCAACAGCTACGTCGGAACGCCTTCAGACTGCCACGCAGTCGTCCGGTGAGCCGATTGTATGCTGCCTTATCGGCCGGATCACGGGTCCTCTGCCAACGTTTCCGGAAGTAATTCCTCTCGCGAGCGAGAAGAGAGACTTCCTCAGGGATGCGTTGGTAGTCAGGCGTGAAACCAGCTCGCGTACGTGAAGACACGCCTATAGCCGAGATGATTGCCTCTTCGATTCCCGCAACTGCTTCGTCTAGGAGGCGAACGGAATTGAGTGGGGCCGCTGGCGGTAATCGACGGCACAAGGCCGGGCCGTAGCGATCCCAATCGATGACCTTCTTCTTGTTAGAACGTGCATAGGCGTGCTGGGTAGCGACGTGGACCAAGATAGGGTTGTGGTCGGATGTCAGCTCCGTAAGTGAGAATACCTCGACCGGACAGACAACTCCTTGGGTCACCGCGATATCCAGAACATCGGGAGCCGCGTTAGGCCTTGACGGAAAGAACGTGGGTTGCGCTGGACCAAACACCATCGCCCGGCGCGATTCAACAAAACTGAGCAAGCGCCTCCCGTTCGGAGTAGTCATGCGACTATTCCAAACGCGATGCTTGCAATTCAGATCGCCGGCCAAAATTACCCTTCAATGGGAATCGAAGATGACGTCCAGGTCTAGCCTGTGTTTTAGGCTGCCTCTGAGGTTGGGGCTGCATAGCTGGCTGCCTTGGCTTTGGGAGGGGCCCCTGCGGCTTTTGCTTCCGCAGGAGCTCCGCCTTGTAGACCGGGCAGTTTACGTTACTTGCTGCATGGCCTTGGCCACAATTAATGCAGCGGAACTTGGACTTGTCTGCCACAGTGCAGGCCTGAGTGGAATGTCCCAGAGAACAACGTAGACAGGCCGGGGCATTGCGGCAGACGTCGGTATGATGGCCGAACCTCTGGCACCGGTGGCACTGCGCGAGCTTGCCCTGGGGACGACTGGATTCCACCCTGACGCGGAAGCCAAACAGCCGCGTCAGTTGGAATATTTTGTCTGCAGCCTCGCCCTTCTCGAGCTGGAGACGGACGAGCGGGAGAGGTACTCGGGTTTCTGAGTGTGTGAACAGGCGGATAATTGCCTGCACCGGGTACCCGAGGTCTCGGAGTTCCATGAGGATCTCCTGTGGATCGGTGTGCGCGTCAAGCCCTCGCACAATTACAGACAAGGGCTTGACTCGCTTGGGAGAGAAGGTGTGGTACTGAAGGCTGTGCGCCTGGAGGAAGGCCTCGACCAAGCGATGGTCCTCGAGCTGGCGGACGACAATCTTGACCGTATCATCGCCAAGCAGCTTCAGGTCAAGCTTGTCGGCCGACAGGCCGTGGGCCGCGATCAGCCGTCTGTATAAGGCGGCGACATTGGACACACTGTGGACATACAGGGGCGGCGCGCGACCAACAGCGACAGCAGCCGGAGCTGCTGTCGAAGCAGTCGGAACCGCGGCCTGTGGGCCCTGAGAAGGTCCGATGTCCATGGCCGAGGTCTGAGAGGAAGTGGATCCGGGTGTATGGGTCCTCTTTGGCTTCTTAACCGGGCGATTACGCCGACCAACGGTCGCGAATTCGCCCGACTCGTCTGCCGGGAGAGGGGGAAGCGGGTTAGGGAAAGGATCGTCCGTCTCCATCGCCCGAGGCGATTCAGGCGAGTCGCCAAGATGGGGCAAGGCAGAGCCGAGCGACTCGGCACTTGAGCCGTTGCCTGTAGAAGGCATGCTGGCCAGGTGCGGCGGCTGCCGGGCAGAGACTGCTAGGCAGTCACTGCCAGACGCCAGGGATCTCGGGTCCGGCCGAAGCCGGATTACCCGCGCGTCTTCCTTGCTCACGACGATGCAGGAGGAGCTGGGCTAACGACCAGCTTCGTTGAATACCAGTCCTTACCAAGACTGGTGTCCACTGGTCCCTTTACCCCGGCGATATCCTAGCTCGCTTACCACTGGCGGGGGCTTGCAAGGATCGTCCGGGGCAGCGCTACCTAACAGTCGCGAGCAGGTTAGGAATTACACACTGATATGCGGCACTCACCAGGTGAGCCCAGAGCACTCCTCTCCTTTCCTGTCCGGCCAAGATGTTTTCCGGCGCAGGTGGTCCTAAAAAGGTCAACTTCGGCCAGCTACCACTTGTACCGGCTACTTAATTCACCGGCAGCAGCTGGCTCCTAGTCGTCTTTCCCACGAAGAAAGCAGATATTCCTCGACCAAACGGCGAGGTGGGCGAAGGCAGCAAGCCGTAGATCGTCTAGCGAAGAGAGCTGAAGAGAGCAGTCAAAAGAGCAGTCCTGTTCAGTCCGAAGCTGGAGCAGAAGTGTCGTCTTTTGCATTTGAATTGAATAGTGGGGCGTCTTTGCACCCATGGCTTATTACAGCTTCCGGGACGTGCCCGATGGCTGCCAGAAGAAAACAGTGCTGGACTTTCATAAGTAAGGTTTCCTAATTTTGTCGGGAGGGACACGCCAACCAGTTAACTGAGAAGGCGGCGGAAATTTTTTAAATTTTTTATTTATGTAGGTACCGGGTCATGGTAACACTGCCGCCGGTCGCGGGGCGAACGGCAGATGCCGCACGCGAAGAGTCTACCTCGAGCTGTTGCCAGGGTAGGCTGTGTCCGTTTATATGGCGTTTTTGCCAGGTGATTTCACAGTTGTTTTTCAATATTTCAAAGTGATTTTTTCACCAAGTGCAGCACTAGTGTTGAGTTTGTGCTCTACTTATTTATCTTTGTGAAGTTTTAATTATTTAGTGTGTTATTGGCAGTAACTTCAGTGCAGTGTAGTGCGCGGCCGTTTTTGTGTTCGTGTGCTGTGCGGCTTCTGGTGAGTACGTGTGTCAGTGCCTGTTAGTTAGAATAATCAGTGCTGGTGAGTTCTCTCTCCTCTAACCACCTTTGACGTCCATTTCGGGCTTCCGAAATGGCGTCAAATAAACCTGACGTTCCTTTGCCGGAGCCGTTAAGCTCTCTCTTGGGCGCTTGCGGTTCTGCTCCTTTGAATACTCCTCTCCCCCGTGAAACCCATTGTGATAGTGGCAGTGACAGTGAGTAATCCGACGTCCATATGGGAAGTGTTGGGTCGGGAGATGAGGGGTTTTCGGTTGTGGATGGCAAACGCGCCAAACGCAAGCGAAAGCTCGCCGCCAGTCAGTCTCCCGCCTCACCTAACCAGGTCGCTGATTCAGGTAACAGCGGCCGGCAGTCTGTTAATCTTCCATCTAGTTCTCAGCCTGACCCTTCTACCACTAAGTTTCCGCCTATTATAATTCCTGATAATAGGAATTACACCCAGCTTTTGGCTGCACTCCGTTCTGCCCTTCCTTCGACGTCCGTGGAAGCGAAATGCTCCGGCAAATCGCTGAAGCTGGGCGTCAAATCCATCGTAGACTTCCGCGCTGTTCAGCACTTTCTGTCAGCGCGGAACATCTCATTCCATACCTTCGCTCTCCCTGAGGAGCGTGAGGTAAAAATTGTGATTCAGGGCATTCCCTGTCATACCCCCTCCGATGCTATCGTGCAGGAATTGACCTCACTTGGATATACGCCAACTGCTGTGTCGGTTTTGCACGCTGGCAAAGGGGACTCTAAGCATCCCGTGAACTCTTTTCTTGTAAAGTTGCTCAGAACCGGAAATTTTGAGGAGGTCTATGGCCTCCAAACACTCCTTCACCTGCGGGTGAATATTAGATCATTTGACCCGCGCCCAGGCCCTGCTCAGTGTTTCAACTGCCAGGGCTTCGGGCACTCATCCCTGTTCTGCCATGCGCCCCCACGTTGCGTGCGGTGCGGCGACCCTCACCGTGGCTGTGATAAGCCTCGTGTGCCGGGTTTTGTCCCGTACTGCTGCAACTGCAAGGGCGCCCATCCGGCTAGTTACCGGGGTTGTATCAAGTACATCGAGGCAGAAAGACAGCAGCGATCTGCGCGCCCTGGCGCGCAGCGTCGTGTAGCTGGCCCGGCCCCTAATCGGCGAGAGGTCTTCCCCCCTCTCACCGGTACATCTGTCAAGGCCCCGGCAGCGACTCCTGTCGCTCCCGCGGTCTCAGTCCCGCCTGCAGGCGCCGCTCCGGCGGCGCCTGTGACGGCTCCACTCCCGGCGCCTGCCGGAGCGCCCGGCCCTTCCTATGCAGCTGTCGCTGCTACGACATCATCAAAACCTGTTTCCGCCCGAAAGGGTACCAAAAAGCGCTCTCGTCGCCGGACTCCCGGCCGACGCCATCAGCAGGCTCGACCTGCCCAACCTCAGCGGGATCTTCCCGTACCTGTCATCTCCCAACCTCCGCGTGAGCAGACCATAGTTCAGTCCGCCAACCCAGCGCCATCTACAGTCCTGGCTGAAGTTCCTCAGGAACGTCCGCGCGGGTCCCGGGAATTTTCTCGGGCTCCAGCGGACCCCCTGACGGCTTGGGCCACTCAACTTGTTGACAGCATCAGGTCTGCTCCTGACACCACGACAGTACTGATGTTAGTTTTCCAATCCCTCTCTGCTCTCTTCCCTCTCCTCCCCCTCAATGGCTAGATCCCTGCGGATCGTCGCTTGGAACGCTGATGGCGTTTCCTCTCGTCGATCTGAGCTGGCGGCTTTCGTCGTGGAGTACGACGTTGATGTCGTGCTTCTCTCCGAAACCCATCTAGCCCCCTACCATCGATTCTCACTTCCTTCTTACACTTGTTATCGTCAGGATCGTCCCCGACAGCCGCGCCAACCCCCGAAAGGGGGTACGGCGATTCTGGTCCACAGGCGGATATCCCATAGGCCACTACCCCCTCTCACTACTCGACTCATCGAAGGTTGCGCGGTGGCAGTGGACGCAGGCAGCTCGGAGTTGCGCATTGTTTCCGCGTATCTCCGGCCTGACCTGAGCCCGCCGCCCCCGCCTGAGTAGTGGAACGCTCTCCTCGACCACCCAATCTCGACCATTGCAGCCGGCGACTTCAACGCCAAACATCCTTCCTGGAACAGTAGGACTACCAACGCCTACGGCAGATCACTCCGCCGGTTCGTCCTTGACGACCCGGATACGCACGTCATCGGCCCTGATGATCCTACCCACTTCCACTATGCTGGTCACCGACCGGACGTTCTTGATGTAGCTGTAGTCAGGAACGTGGCCCATAACATCCAGGTCTCGTCAGTGTCAGACCTCTCGTCTGATCACAATCCCCTACTAATAACTGTTCGAAATGTGTCGGCTTCACCCCGACTTCCTGCTGGTCCTGCTAGGAGGGTCAACTGGCGCTCCTATTACGACGAGCTCTCTCGAAGGTTACCATCTGTCCCAGCGGACCAGATCGCCACTCGTGACGATCTGGATCTCCGTGCCACTCATCTTCAGGAGTTGGTCCAAGGTGTCATGGATCGACACACATACAACGTAGAGGTGAATCGTAAATCGGCCCTTCAACCGGAAGTTATCCACGCCATCTGGCTTCGGCGCAAGCTCCGCCGCAGATGGCAACGAACCCGAGATCCCGCCGTCAAACGACGGTTTCAGGCCCAGTCTCTTTACGTCCAGCAACTTTTGCGGGACGTAAACTCTGATCAGTGGGACTCATACCTTGAGTCCCTTGAAGTCGACCCAGCCTCCGTCTGGAGAGCAACGAGTCGCCTTACTCGCGAGAAGCGTACTCGCAACCCGCTGAATACCCCGAACGGCATTGTTTCTTCGTCGGAAGGCAAGGCAGAGGTCTTCGCCGACTGCATGGAGACTCAATTCACCGTTCATGGAGGCGTCTCGGACCCTGCCTTCTCGGTTGTGGTTCGAGACTTTCTATCTGGTTATTTTTCCCGCCCTCCACCTGACCCTCCCGCTCTCTTCGACAGGGACGAACTAGTTTCGTCTATCTGTCGACTAAACCGACGTCGCGGCCCTGGTCCTGATCGGATCGGGGCCGCAGCTTTGCAACATCTCCCGGCCTCGGGCGTTGAATTGGTCCTGGATCTGTTCAACTCCAGTCTCCGGCTGCAATACTTCCCCCGCCTGTGGAAAAATGCCAACATCTGTATGATTCCCAAGCCCGGCAAGCCTCGAATGCTTGCAGGCAGCTATCGTCCCATATCATTGTTGCCAGTACTCTCAAAGGTGTTTGAGCGTCTCCTACTCGCCCGCATCTGGCCGCTGCTGGATAACTTTATTCGGAGCGAACAGTTCGGGTTCCGTAGAGAGCACTCGACAACTTTACAACTCGTCCGAGTTCTCACAGCATTATCCGACGCCGCCAACAAGAAAGAGTCTACGGGCGCTGTCTTGTTGGACGTGAGTAAGGCCTTCGACAAAGTCTGGCACGAAGGTCTTCTCTACAAACTCGCTCACTCCCCCATCCCACCGTCCATTGTGCATTTCTTGCGGTCATACCTCTGTGATCGTACCTTCAGGGTTAGCGTCGAAGGGTCCTGTTCGTCAGTCCGACCCGTCGCCGCTGGCGTTCCGCAGGGATCTGTCCTCGGCCCCGTTCTGTACCTAGTGTACACGAACGACTTGCCTGTCATTCCTGGAGTCACGTTATCTCTATTCGCTGACGACGCAATGTATTACTGCAGCTCCCTGTCCCCGCGAATTGCGTGTTCAAAGCTGCAGCGTCAGTTGAATCTGCTTCCGGCCTGGCTACGGAAGTGGCGGGTGCTGATCAACGCGGAGAAATCCGAAGCGATCTGTTTCACCAGCAAGTCCACTTCCCGATGCCAGGCCCTCTCCCTCGAAGGGAGGCCTATCGCCTGGCAAAGTCGGTGAAGTATTTGGGCGTTCGGCTAGACCAGCGCCTTAGCTTCAACGGCCACGTGACTGCTACCCTCAACAAAGCTCGAGGCGTCCGAGCCAAAATATTTCCCATGCTCTCGTGCCGCAACCGCCTGGCTTTGCGCACTAAAGTTACGATCTATCTTTTGTTTCTCCGGTCAGTATTGACCTATGCTGCTCCCGCATGGTGGTCGCTTGTGTCGACCACTAACAAGTGTAGGCTGGAAGCTTTCCAGGCCCGTACCCTTAGATCCTTGTCGGGGTCTCCATGGTTTGTGAGAAATGATGTCATTCGTGGAGGCCTTCGAGTTCCTACCCTTGCCGATTTTGTCCGGTCGCTTGCCGAAACTCTCTTTGCTTCTGCAGCGACCTCGTCCTTTCCTTATCTCCGTTCTATCAGCACGTCTGAACCACCTTCCGCTATACGTGTCAAACGCCCTCGGGCGATCTTAGACGACCCCCCGTAATTCTGTTTGCTCTAATTTAGGTTCCCGAGCAATCTGTCTCCTTGTTACCATACTATCCAGTCAGATACCTTCCCCAAGTAAGTTGATTTTCCGACTGCTTGGCGCTGTTACCGATGCCAAAGACACGGCGGATCCCTGCCTCGCGGGGAACGACCGGCGCTACAAGGCGCCTGCTTGCCGGGCCGGGCGCGTGCGGCATCTGCCGTTCGCCCCGCGACCGGCGGCAGTGTTACCATGACACGATACCTACATAAATATAAATTTGAAAAAATTTCCGCCGCCTTCTCAGTTAACTGGTTGGCGTGTCCCTCCCGAAAAGTTTAGGCAACCTTCATATGAAAGTCCAGCACTGTTTTCTTCTGACAGCCATCGGGCACGTCCCGGAAGCTGTAATAAGCCACGGGTGCAAAGACGCCCCACTATCTAATGCACTGCACTGCACTGCACTGCCGCACGCAAGTCTACCTCTAGCTGTTGCCAGGGTAGGCTGTGTCCGTTAGCATGGCGTTTTTGCCAGGTGATTTATCAGTTATTTGTGCATATTTCAAAGTGATTTTTTCCTCAAGTGAAGAAATAGTGTTGAGCTTGTCACCTCTCTCCGGAGCATCATCTCAGGCCCCGGCAGCAGTTCCGGCTGCTCCCAGGGCCCCAGTTCCGCCTGCAGTCGACGTTTCGGCGCCGCCTGCAGTCCCTTCTGTCCCGGCGCCTGCCGGAGCGCCCGGTCCTTCATACGCGGCTGTGGCCGCTACATCAGTCCCGCCTTCCGCTCCTCGGAGCCACAAACCAAAGCGCACTCGTCGCCGTCAGCGACAAGTTCCACAGGCCTTGCCTGTAAAACCTCAGCGGGCCCCGCCCGCCCCCAGCCATCAACCTAAGCTCCCAATTGAGCAGACCCCACGTCCGTCCCCGAGCCCTGCGCCATCTGCAACACCGGCCGAGGCCAGCCAGGTCCGTCTTCCGGAATCTCGGGAATCTTCCCGGGCCCCGGTGGACCCCCTGACTGCCTGGGCTGAAACTTTGGTAAACAACATCAGGTCTGCTCCAGATACAACCACGGTTCTCGCCCTGGTGTTTCAATCCCTGTCTACCCTCTTTCCTCTTCTTCCTTTGAATGGCTAGGAGTCTTAGGATCGTTGCGTGGAATGCCCATGGGGTAGTCCCTCGACGATCTGAACTGATGACTTTCGTAACGGAGTACGACGCGGATGTCGTCCTCCTTTGCGAGACTCATCTGGCTCGCTACCATACCTTCAACCTGCCATCTTACATCTGTTTTCGTCAGGATCGTCCCCAACGGCCTGGCTGTCGCCCCTCGGGGGGGACAGCCGTCTTAGTCCACAGGCGGATATCCCACAGGCCACTACCCCCTTTAGATACATCTCTTGTTGAAGGTTGTGCGGTGGCGATAGACGCTGGCGGATCGGAGTTGCGCGTTGTTGCGGCGTATCTCCGGCCCGGCCTGCGGCTACCTCCACCGCCCGAGGAGTGGGACGCTCTCCTCGATCATCCCCTACCAACCATCGTAGCCGGCGACTTAAATGCCAAGCATCCCTCCTGGAACAGCAGAGTAGCCAACGCCTACGGAAAATCTCTGTATCGGTTCGTCTCCGACGACCCGGTACTTCAAGTTATCGGCCCAGAAGACCCTACTCACTTCCCCTTTTCCGGTCATCGACCGGACGTCCTTGACATTGTCATAGCCAAGGACGTGACCCATCACATCCAGGTCTCGTCAGTGTCGGATCTCTCATCCGATCACAATCCCCTTTTTATAACTGCCCGTGAGCTGTCGGCCTCACCCCGACCTCCCGCTCAGACTGTTAGGAGAGTCAACTGGCGCTCCTACCATGATGAGCTCTCACGGCGGTTACCATCACTCCCCGCGGACCCGGTCGTCACTTGTGACGATTTGGATCTCCGAGTCACTCATCTTCAGGAGTTGGTCCAAGGTGTCACGGATCGACACACATATACTCTCGAGGTGAATCATCGTAAATCGGCCTTACCTGCAGAAGTACTCCACGCCATCTGGCTACGGCGCAATCTCCGCCGCAGATGGCAAAGAACCCGTGATCCCGGCGTCAAAAGGCGCTTTCAGGCCCAGTCTCTTTACGTCCAGCAGCTACTGCGGGACGTAAACTCTGATCGATGGGACTCATACCTTGAGTCTCTTGAAGTCGACCACGCCTCCGTCTGGAGAGCGGCGAGTAGACTGACCCGCGAGAAGAGAACTCGCAACCCACTTGAAACTCCGGCCGGGGTTGTATCTTCATCAGAAGGCAAGGCAGAGGTCTTCGCCGACTGCATGGAGGTGCAATTTACTGTTCACCAAGGCGTCTCGGACCCTGCCCACTCGGCAGAAGTCCGTGACTTCCTATCTGGACATTTTTCACGCCCTCCCGAAATCCCAGCCCTCCCGTTCGACAGGGATGAACTAGTTTCATCTATCTGCCGACTAAATCGCCGTCGCGCCCCCGGTCCTGACCGGATCGGGGCCGCTGCTCTACAAAATCTCCCGGCCTCAGGCGTTGACCTCGTTCTTGAGCTGTTTAACTCCTGTCTCCGGCTACAGTACTTTCCCCGCCTGTGGAAATCAGCCAACATCGTAATGATTCCGAAGCCTCGCAAGCCGCGCATGCTTCCTGAAAGCTATCGTCCAATCTCTCTCTTGCCAGTCATCTCGAAGGTGTTCGAGCGTCTCCTGCTGGCTCGCATCTCGCCGCTGCTAGATGGTTTCATCCGCAGCGAACAGTTCGGGTTTCGCAGAGAGCACTCGACCACGCTTCAATTGGTCCGCGTTGTTACGCACTTGTCAGACGCCACCAACAGGCGAGCGGCTACGGCCGCCGTACTGTTGGACGTGAGCAAGGCCTTCGATAAAGTCTGGCACGAAGGTCTTCTCTTCAAACTTGCCAATTCCCCTCTACCATCGACCACAGTGTTTTTCCTCCGGTCGTATCTCAGCGACCGAACCTTCAGGGTGAGCGTCGACGGGTCCTGTTCTACAGTTCGACCCGTCGCCGCCGGCGTACCACAGGGATCTGTCCTCGGCCCCGTCCTGTACCTTGTGTACACGAACGACCTGCCTGTCTTGCCCGGAGTCACGTTGTCTTTGTTCGCTGACGATGCTATGTATCACTGCAGCTCCCTGTCCCCGCGATTTGCGAGTACAAAGCTGCAGCGTCAGTTGAACCAGCTTCCGGACTGGCTACGGAAATGGCGGGTGACGATCAACACGGAGAAATCCGAGGCGATCTGTTTCACCCGTAAGTCCATCGCCCGATGCCAGCCCCATCGCCTACAAAGAATCGGTGAAGTATTTAGGCGTTCGACTAGATCGTCGCCTTTGCTGCAACGCCCACGTGACGGAAACCCTTGCCAAGGCTCGCGGCGTCCGAGCCAAATTATCTCCTTTCCTCTCGTGTCGCAGCCGCCTGGCCATGCGCACGAAACTTACCATCTATCTACTATTTCTCAGGTCTGTATTGACCTATGCGGCACCCGCCTGGTGGTCTCTTTTATCCACCACCAACAGATGTAGGCTGGAAGCTTTCCAGTCCCGAACACTCCGATCCTTGACGGGGTCCCCTTGGTTTGTAAGGAACGACGTGATTCGAAGGGGTCTCCGTGTTCCTACCTTGACTTCCTTTGTCCGGTCGCTGGCTCTAACTCTCTTTGCTAAAGCCTCGACCTCCACCTTCCCGTACCTACGAACCATCAGTGCATCAGAACCACCACCGCCCATTCGGGTTAAGCGCCCTCGGGCGCTTCTTGATGACCCGCCATAACGCCATCCTCTTTAAATTAAATACAAACAAGTAATCATCAGTCCTAGACCAGAGTATTTCACCAAACTGTCCTTCTCTCCTTCCTATCCACCTCCTAGCACGCTGAGCCGGCTGCTTGTCGCTGTCATCATTCACTGGCACGGAGGCTCTCCGCCTCGCGGGGAGCGACCGACGCCCTCAGGGCGTCTGCTGACTGGACTTGAAACGGGCAACATCTGTTGCTCGAATCGGTACCAGCGGCAGTGCATTAAACAAATAACAGTTATACTCCCCCGCCTTCTCAGTTAACTGGTTGGCGGTTTCCTTTTCCAGTCTTAGGTAACCAGTTGACATGTACCAGCACTATGTTTACTTCTGGCAGCCATTGGACACGATCCAGATGCTGCAATCAAGCCACGGGTGCAAAGACACCCCGCATCCATAATGCAATGTTGAGCTTGTGCTCTAATTAATTATTTTTGTGAAGTCTTCTAAACTAGTGAGTTATTGGCAGTATCTTCAGTGCAGTGTAGTGCGCGGCCGTTTTTGTGTTCGTGTGCTGTGCGGCGTCTGGTGAGTACGTGTGTCAGTGCCTGTCAGTTAGTTTAATCAGTGCTGGTGTGTTCATACTCCTTTAACCACCTTTGACGTCCATTTCGGGCTTCCGAAATGGCGTCAAATGCCGATCTACCTTTGCCGGAACCGTTAAGCTCTCTCCTGGGAGCTTGCGGTTCTGCTCCTCTCTCTTCACCTCTCCCCCGCGATAATTGTGAAAGTGGCAGTGACAGTGATATTTCCTCAGTCTCCCGCCTCACCAAACCAGGTCGCTGATTCAGGTAACAGCGGCCGGCAGTCTGTCAATCTTGCTTCTTCCTCTAAGCCTGACCCTTCTACCCTTAAGTTTCCTCCTATTATCATCCCCGATAATAGGAATTACTCCCAGCTTTTAGCCAACCTTTGTTCTGCCCTTCCTTCGACGTCCGTGGAGGCGAAATGCTCCGGCAAATCGCTGAAGCTGGTCGTCAAAACCATTGTTGACTTCCGCGCTGTTCAGCACTTTCTGTCAGCGCGGAACATTTCCTTTCATACCTTCGCTCTCCCTGAGGAGCGTGAGGTTAAAATCGTCATCCAGGGTATTCCTTATCATACCCCCTCCGATGCTATCGTGCAGGAACTGACGTCTCTTGGCTATACGCCAACTGCTGTGTCAGTTTTGCACGCTGGCAAAGGGGACAATAAGCATCCCGTCAATACTTTCCTAGTTAAGTTGCTAAAAACTGGAAATTTTGAGGAGGTCTATGGCCTCCAAACACTCCTTCACCTGAGGGTGACAGTCAGATCATTTGACCCGCGCCCAGGCCCTACTCAGTGTTTTAACTGTCAGGGCTTCGGGCACTCTTCCCTCTTCTGCCATGCGCCCCCACGTTGCGTGCGGTGCGGCAACCCTCACCGTGGCTGTGATAAGCCTCGTGTGCCGGGTTTTGTCCCGTACTGCTGCAACTGCAAGGGCGCCCATCCGGCTAGTTACCGGGGTTGTATTAAATATATCGAGGCAGAAAGACAGCAGCGATCTGCGCGCCCTGGCGCGCAGCGTCGTGTAGCTGGCCCGGCCCCTAATCGGCGAGAGGTCTTCCCCCCTTTCTCCGGTACATCTGTCAAGGCCCCGGCAGCGACTCCTGTCGCTCCCGCGGTTTAAGTCCCGCCTGCAGGCGTCGCTCCGGCGGCGCCTGTGACGGCTCCACTCCCGGCGCCTGCCGGAGCGCCCGGCCCTTCCTACGCAGCGGTTGCTGCTAAGACATCATCGTCAACCACTTCCGCCCGCAAGGGCACCAAAAAGCGCTCTCGTCGCCGGACTCCCGGCCGACGACACCAGCAGGCTCGTCCTGCCCAACCTCAGCGGGACTCTCCCGCCCCTGTCATCTCCCAACCTCCGCCTGAGCAGACCAAAGTTCAGTCCGCTAACCCAGCGCCATCTGTAGTCCTGGCCGAAGTTCCTCAGGAACGTCCGCGCGGGTCCCGGGAACTTTCTCGGGCTCCAGCGGATCCCCTGACGGCTTGGGCCACTCAACTTGTTGAAAGCATCAGGTCTGCTCCTGACACCTCTACCGTGCTAATGTTAGTATTCCAATCTCTCTCTGCTCTCTTCCCTCTCCTCCCCCTCAATGGCTAGATCCCTGCGGATCGTCGCTTGGAACGCCGATGGCGTTTCCTCTCGTCGATCTGAGCTGGCGGCTTTCGTCGTGGAGTACGACGTTGATGTCGTGCTTCTCTCCGAAACCCATCTAGCCCCCTACCATCGATTCTCACTCCCAGCTTACACTTGTTATCGTCAGGATCGTCCCCTACAGCCGCGCCAACCCCCGAAAGGGGGTACGGCGATTCTGGTCCACAGGCGGATATCCCATAGGCCACTACCCCCCCTCACTACTCGACTCATCGAAGGTTGCACGGTGGCAGTGGACGCAGGCGACTCGGAGTTGCGCATTGTTTCCGCGTATCTCCGGCCTGGCCTGAGCCCGCCGCCCCCGCCTGAGGAGTGGAACGCTCTCCTCGACCACCCAATCTCGACAATTGCAGCCGGCGACTTCAACGCCAAACATCCTTCTTGGAACAGTAGGGCTACCAACGCCTACGGCAGATCACTCCGCCGGTTCGTCCTAGACGACCCGGATACGCACGTCATCGGCCCTGATGATCCTACCCACTTCCACTATGCCGGTCACCGACCGGACGTTCTTGATGTAGTTGTAGTCAGGAACGTGGCCCATAACATCCAGGTCTCGTCAGTGTCAGACCTCTCGTCTGATCACAATCCCCTACTAATAACTGTTCGAGATGTGTCGGCTTCACCCCGACTTCCCGCTGGTCCTGCTAGGAGGGTCAACTGGCGCTCCTATCACGACGAGCTGTCTCGAAGGTTACCATCTGTCCCAGCGGCCCGATCGCCACTCGTGACGATCTGGATCTCCGTGCCACTCATCTTCAGGAGTTGGTCCAAGGTGTCATGGATCGACACACATACAACGTAGAGGTGAATCGCAAATCGGCCCTTCAACCGGAAGTTATCCACGCCATCTGGCTTCGGCGCAAGCTCCGCCGCAGATGGCAACGAACCCGAGATCCCGCCGTCAAACGACGGTTTCAGGCCCAGTCTCTTTACGTCCAGCAACTTTTGCGGGACGTAAACTCTGATCAGTGGGACTCATACCTTGAGTCCCTTGAAGTCGACCCAGCCTCCGTCTGGAGAGCGACGAGTCGCCTTACTCGCGAGAAGCGTACTCGCAACCCGCTGAATACCCCGAACGGCATTGTTTCTTCATCGGAAGGCAAGGCAGAGGTCTTCGCCGACTGCATGGAGACTCAATTCACCGTTCATGGAGGCGTCTCGGACCCTGCCTTCTCGGTAGTGGTTCGAGATTTCCTATCTGGATATTTTTCCCGCCCTCAACCTGACCCTACCGCTCTCTTCGACAGGGACGAACTAGTTTCGTCTATCTGGCGACTGAACCGACGTCGCGCCCCTGGTCCTGATCGGATCGGGGCCGCTGCTTTGCAACATCTCCCGGCCTCGGGCGTTGAATTGGTCCTGGATCTGTTCATCTCCAGTCTCCGGCTGCAATACTTCCCCCGCCTGTGGAAAAATGCCAACATCAGCATGATACCCAAGCCCGGCAAGCCTCGAATGCTTGCAGGCAGCTATCGTCCCATATCATTGTTGCCAGTAATCTCAAAGGTGTTTGAGCGTCTCCTACTCGCCCGCATCTGGCCGCTGCTGGATAATTTTATTCGGAGCGAACAGTTCGGGTTCCGTAGAGAGCACTCGACAACTTTACAACTCGTCCGAGTTGTCACAGCATTGTCCGACGCCGCCAACAAGAGAGAGTCTACGGGCGCTGTCTTGTTGGACGTGAGTAAGGCCTTCGACAAAGTCTGGCACGAAGGTCTTCTCTACAAACTCGCTACCGATGCCACAGACACGGCGGATCCCTGCCTCGCGGGGAACGTCCGGCGCTACAAGGCGCCTGCATGCCGGGCCGGGCGCGTTCGGCATCTGCCGTTCGCCCCGCGCCCGGTGGCAGTGTTACCATGACCCGGAACCTATATATAACAAAAATTGAAAAAATTTTCCGCCGCCTTCTCAGTTAACTGGTTGGCGTGTCCCTCCCGAATATTTTAGGCCACCTTCTTTTGAAAGTCCAGCACTGTTTTCTTCTGGCAGCCATCGGGCACGTCCCGGAAGCTGCAATAAGCCACGGGTGCAAAGACGCCCCACTACTCAATGCAAAATGCAAAAAATGCCGCACGCGCCCGGCCCGGCATGCAGGCGCTTTGTAGCGCCGGTCGTTCCCCGCGCGGCAGGGAACCGCCGTGTCTGTGGCATCGGTAACAGCGCCAAGCAGTCCGTAAACCAACATACTTGGGGAAGGTATCTGACTGTATAGGAATGTAACAAGGAGATAGAATTGCTCGGGAACCTAAGTTACAGCATACAGAATTACGGGGGTTCGTCTAAGATCGCCCGAGGGCGTTTGACACGTATAGCGGGAGGTGGTTCAGACGTGCTGATAGAACGGAGATAAGGAAAGGACGAGGTCGCTGCAGAAGCAAAGAGAGTTTCAGCAAGCGACCGGACAAAATCAGCAAGGGTAGGAACTCGAAGGCCTCCACGAATGACATCATTTCTCACAAAGCATGGAGACCCCGACAAGGATCGGAGGGTACGGGCCTGGAAGGCTTCCAGCCTACACTTGTTAGTGGTCGACACAAGCGACCACCATGCGGGAGCAGCATAGGTCAATACTGACCGGAGAAACAAAAGATAGATCGTAACTTTAGTGCGCAAAGCCAGGCGGTTGCGGCACGAGAGCATGGGAAATATTTTGGCTCGGACGCCTCGAGCTTTGTTGAGGGTATCAGTCACGTGACCGTTGAAGCTAAGGCGCTGGTCTAGCCGAACGCCCAAATACTTCACCGACTTATGCCAGGCGATAGGCCTCCCTTCGAGGGAGAGGGGCTGGCACCGGGAAGTCGACTTATTGGTGAAGCAGATCGCCTCGGGTTTCTCCGCGTTGATCATCACCCGCCACTTCCGTAGCCAGGCCGGAAGCAGATTCAACTGACGCTGCAGCTTTGAACACGCTATTCGCGGGGACAGAGAGCTGCAGTAATACATTGCGTCGTCAGCGAATAGAGATAACGTGACTCCAGGAATAACAGGCAGGTCATTCGTGTACACTAGGTACAGAACGGGGCCGAGGACAGATCCCTGCGGAACGCCAGCGGCGACGGGTCGAACTGATGAACAGGACCCTTCGACGCTAACCCTGAAGGTACGATCACTGAGGTATGACCGCAAGAAATGCACAATGGACGGTGGGATGGGGGAGTGAGCGAGTTTGAAGAGAAGACCTTCGTGCCAGACTTTGTCGAAGGCCTTACTCACGTCCAACAAGACAGCGCCCGTAGACTCTTTCTTGTTGGCGGCGTCGGACAATGCTGTGACAACTCGGACGAGTTCTAAAGTTGTCGAGTGCTCTCTACGGAACCCGAACTGTTCGCTCCGAATAAAAGTATCCAGCAGCGGCCAGATGCGGGCGAGTAGGAGACGCTCAAACACCTTTGAGAGTACTGGCAATAACGATATGGGACGATAGCTGCCTGTAAGCATTCTAGGCTTGCCGGGCTTGGGTATCATACAGATGTGGGCAGTTTTTCACAGGCGGGGGAAGTATTGCAGCCGGAGACTGGAGTTGAACAGATCCAGGACCAATTCAACGCCCCAGGCCGGGAGATGTTGCAAAGCTGCGGCCCCGATCCGATCAGGACCAGGGGCGCGACGTCGGTTCAGTCGACAGATGGACGAAACTAGTTCGTCCCTGTCGAAGAGAGCGGGAGGGTCAGGTGGAGGGCGGGAAAAATAACCAGATAGGAAGTCTCGAACCACTACCGAGTAGGCAGGGTCCGAGACGCCTCCATGAACGGTGAATTGAGTCTCCATGCAGTCGGCGAAGACCTCAGCCTTGCCTTCCGATGAAGAAACAATGCCGTTCGGGGTATTCAGCGGGTTGCGAGTACGCTTCTCGCGAGTAAGGCGACTCGTCGCTCTCCAGACGGAGGCTTGGTCGACTTCAAGGGACTCAAGATATGAGTCCCACTGATCAGAGTTTACGTCCCGCAAAAGTTGCTGGACGTAAAGAGACTGGGCCTGAAAGCGTCGTTTTACGGCGGGATCTCGGGTTCGTTGCCATCTGCGGCGGAGCTTGCGCCGAAGCCAGATGGCGTGGATAACTTCCGGTTGAAGGGCCGATTTGCGATTCACCTCTACGTTGTATGTGTGTCGATCCATGACACCTTGGACCAACTCCTGAAGATGAGTGGCACGGAGATCCAGATCGTCACGAGTGGCGATCGGGTCCGCTGGGACAGATGGTAACCTTCGACATAGCTCGTCGTGATAGGAGCGCCAGTTGACCCTCCTAGCAGGACCAGCGGGAAGTCGGGGTGAAGCCGACACATCTCGAACAGTTATTAGTAGGGGATTGTGATCATACGAGAGGTCTGACACCGACGAGACCTGGATGTTATGGGCCACGTTCCTGACTACAACTACATCAAGAACGTCCGGTCGGTGACCGGCATAGTGGAAGTGGGTAAGATCATCAGGGCTGATGACGTGCGTATCCGGGTCGTCTAGGACGAACCGGCGGAGTGATCTGCCGTAGGCGTTGGTAGCCCTACTGTTCCAAGAAGGATGTTTGGCGTTGAAGTCGCCGGCTGCAATTGTCGAGATTGGGTGGTCGAGGAGAGCGTTCCACTCCTCAGGCGGGGGCGGCGGGCTCAGGCCAGGCCGGAGATACGCGGAAACAATGCGCAACTCCGAGTCGCCTGCGTCCACTGCCACCGCGCAACCTTCGATGAGTCGAGTAGTGAGGAGGGTAGTGGCCTATGGGATATCCGCCTGTGGACCAGAATCCCCGTACCCCCTTTCGGGGGTTGGCACGGCTGTAGGGGACGATCCTGACGATAACAAGTGTAAGCAGGAAGTGAGAATCGATGGTAGGGGGCTAGATGGGTTTCGGAGAGAAGCACGACATCAGCGTCGTACTCCACGACGAAAGCCGCCAGTTCTGATCGACGAGGGGAAACGCCATCAGCGTTCCAAGCGAAGATCCGCAGGGATCTAGCCATTGAGGGGGAGGAGAGGGAAGAGAGCAGAGAGGGATTGAAACACTAACATCAGTACTGTCGAGGTGTCAGGAGCAGACCTGATGCTATTTACAAGTTGAGTGGCTCAAGCCGTCAGGGGGTCCGCTGGAGCCCGAGAAAGTTCCCGGGACCCGCGCGGACGTTCCTGAGGAACTTCGGCCAGGACTACAATGGCGCTGGGTTAGCGGACTGAACTATGGTCTACTCACGCGGAGGTTGGGAGATGACAGGGGCGGGAGAGTCCCGCTGAGGTTGGGCAGGACGAGCCTGCTGATGTCGTCGGCCGGGAGTCCGGCGACGAGAGCGCTTTTTGGTACCCTTGCGGGCGGAAGTGGTTGACGATGATGTCTTCGCAGCAACCGCTGCATAGGAAGGGCTGGGCGCTCCGGCAGGCGCCGCCGGGGCGGCGTCTGCAGGCGGGACTGAGACCGCGGGAGCGACAGGAGTCGCTGCCGGGGCCTTGACAGATGTACCGGAGAGAGGGGGGAAGACCTCTCGCCGATTAGGGGCCGGGCCAGGTACACGGCGCTGCGCGCCAGGGCGCGCAGATCGCTGCTGTCTTTCCGCTTCGATATATTTGATACAACCACGGTAACTAGCCGGATGGGCGCCCTTGCAGTTGCAGCAGTACGGGACAAAACCCGGCACACGAGGCTTATCACAGCCACGGTGAGGGTCGCCGCACCGCACGCAACGTGGGGGCGCATGGCAGAACAGGGAAGAGTGCCCGAAGCCCTGACAGTTGAAACACTTAGCAGGGCCTGGGCGCGGGTCAAATGATCTGATAGTCACCCGTAGGTGAAGGAGTGTTTGAAGGCCATAGACCTCCTCAAAATTTCCACTTTTGAGCAATTTAACTAGGAAAGAATTCACAGGATGCTTGTTGTCCCCTTTGCCGGCGTGCAAAACTGACACAGCTGTTGGCGTATAGCCAAGAGACGTCAATTCCTGCACGATAGCATCGGAGGAGGTATGACAGGGAATGCCCTGAAAGACAATTTTTACCTCACGCTCCTCAGGGAGAGCGAAGGTATGGAATGAAATGTTCCGCGCTGACAGAAAGTGCTGAACAGCGCGGAAGTCTACAATGGATTTGACGCCCAGCTTCAGCGATTTGCCGGAGCATTTCGCTTCCACGGACGTCGAAGGAAGGGCAGAACGGAGGTTAGCCAAAAGCTGAGTGTAATTCCTATTATTAAGGATGATAATAGGAGGAAACTTAGTGGTAGAAGGGTCAGGCTTAGCACTATTTTGCATTTTGCATTGAATAGTGGGGCGTCTTTGCACCCGTGGCTTATTGCAGCGTCCGGGACGTGCCCGATGGCTGCCAGAAGAAAACAGTGCTGGACTTTCAAAAGAAGGTGGCCTAAAATATTCGGGAGGGACACGCCAACCAGTTAACTGAGAGGGCGGCGGAAAATTTTGTCAATTTTTATTATATATAGGTTCCGGGTCATGGTAACACTGCCACCGGGCGCGGGGCGAACGGCAGATGCCGAACGCGCCCGGCCCGGCATGCAGGCGCCTTGTAGCGCCGGACGTTCCCCGCGAGGCAGGGATCCGCCGTGTCTTTGGCATCGGTAACAACGCCAAGCAGTCTGAAAATCAACTTACTTGGGGAAGGTATCTGACTGGGTAGGATGGTAACAAGGAGATAGAATTGCTCGGGAACCTAAATTAGAGCAAACAGAATTACGGGGGGTCGTCTAAGATCGCCCGAGGGCGTTTAACACGTATAGCGGGAGGTGGTTCAGACGTGCTGATAGATCGGAGATAAGGAAAGGAGGAGGTCGCTGCAGAAGCAAAAAGAGTTTCGGCAAGCGACCGGACAAAATCGGCAAGGGTAGGAACTCGAAGGCCTCCACGAATGACATCATTTCTCACAAACCATGGAGACCCCGACAAGGATCTGAGGGTACGGGCCTGGAAAGCTTCCAGCCTACACTTGTTGGTGGTCGACACAAGCGACCACCATGCGGGAGCAGCATAGGTCAATATTGACCGGAGAAACAAAAGATAGATAGTAACTTTAGTGCGCAAAGCCAGGCGGTTGCGGCACGAGAGCATGGGAAATATTTTGGCTCGGACGCCTCGAGCTTTGTTGAGGGTAGCAGTCACGTGGCCGTTGAAGCTAAGGCGCTGGTCTAGCCGAACGCCCAAATACTTCACCGACTTTTGCCAGGCGATAGGCCTCCCTTCGAGGGAGAGGGCCTGGCATCGGGAAGTGGACTTGCTGGTGAAACAGATCGCCTCGGATTTCTCCGCGTTGATCAGCACCCGCCACTTCCTTAGCCAGGCCGGAAGCAGATTCAACTGACGCTGCAGCTTTGAACACGCAATTCGCGGGGACAGGGAGCTGCAGTAATACATTGCGTCGTCAGCGAATAGAGATAACGTGACTCCAGGAATAACAGGCAGGTCGTTCGTGTACACTAGGTACAGAACGGGGCCGAGGACAGATCCCTGCGGAACGCCAGCGGCGACGGGTCGAACTGATGAACAGGACCCTTCGACGCTAACCCTGAAGGTACGATCACTGAGGTATGACCGCAAGAAATGCACAATGGACGGTGGGATGGGGGAGTGAGCGAGTTTGTAGAGAAGACCTTCGTGCCAGACTTTGTCGAAGGCCTTACTCACGTCCAACAAGACAGCGCCCGTAGACTCTCTCTTGTTGGCGGCGTCGGACAATGCTGTGACAACTCGGACGAGTTGTAAAGTTGTCGAGTGCTCTCTACGGAACCCGAACTGTTCGCTCCGAATAAAATTATCCAGCAGCGGCCAGATGCGGGCGAGTAGGAGACGCTCAAACACCTTTGAGATTACTGGCAACAACGATATGGGGCGATAGCTGCCTGCAAGCATTCGAGGCTTGCCGGGCTTGGGTATCATGCTGATGTTGGCATTTTTCCACAGGCGGGGGAAGTATTGCAGCCGGAGACTGGAGTTGAACAGATCCAGGACCAATTCAACGCCCGAGGCCGGGAGATGTTGCAAGGTAGCGGCCCCGATCCGATCAGGACCAGGGGCGCGACGTCGGTTCAGTCGACAGATAGACGAAACTAGTTCGTCCCTGTCGAAGAGAGCGGGAGGGTCAGGTGGAGGGCGGGAAAAATATCCAGATAGGAAGTCTCGAACCACTACCGAGAAGGCAGGGTCCGAGACGCCTCCATGAAAGGTGAATTGAGTCTCCATGCAGTCGGCGAAGACCTCTGCCTTGCCTTCCGGTGAAGAAACAATGCCGTTCGGGGTATTCAGCGGGTTGCGAGTACGCTTCTCGCGAGTAAGGCGACTCGTCGCTCTCCAGACGGAGGCTGGGTCGACTTCAAGGGACTCAAGGTATGAGTCCCACTGATCAGAGTTTACGTCCCGCAAAAGTTGCTGGACGTAAAGAGACTGGGCCTGAAACCGTCGTTTGACGGCGGGATCTCGGGTTCGTTGCCATCTGCGGCGGAGCTTGCGCCGAAGCCAGATGGCGTGGATAACTTCCGGTTGAAGGGCCGATTTACGATTCACCTCTACGTTGTATGTGTGTCGATCCATGACACCTTGGACCAACTCCTGAAGATGAGTGGTACGGAGATCCAGATCGTCACGAGTGGCGATCGGGTCCGCTGGGACAGATGGTAACCTTCGAGATAGCTCGTCGTGATAGGAGCGCCAGTTGACCCTCCTAGCAGGACCAGCGGGAAGTCGGGGTGAAGCCGACACATCTCGAACAGTTATTAGAAGGGGATTGTGATCAGACGAGAGGTCTGACACTGACGAGACCTGGATGTTATGGGCCACGTTCCTGACTACAACTACATCAAGAACGTCCGGTCTGTGACCGGCATAGTGGAAGTGGGTAGGATCATCAGGGCCGATGACGTGCGTATCCGGGTCGTCTAGGACGAACCGGCGGAGTGATCTGCCGTAGGCGTTGGTAGCCCTACTGTTCCAAGAAGGATGTTTGGCGTTGAAGTCGCCGGCTGCAATTGTCGAGATTGGGTGGTCGAGGAGAGCGTTCCACTCCTCAGGCGGGGGCGGCGGGCTCAGGCCAGGCCGGAGATACGCGGAAACAATGCGCAACTCCGAGCGGCCTGCGTCCACTGCCACCGCGCAACCTTCGATGAGTCGAGTAGTTAGGGGGGGTAGTGGCCTGTGGGATATCCGCCTGTGGACCAGAATCGCCGTACCCCCTTCCGGGGGTTGGCGCGGCTGTCGGGGACGATCCTGACGATAACAAGTGTAAGAAGGAAGTGAGAATCGATGGTAGGGGGCTAGATGGGTTTCGGAGAGAAGCACGACATCAACGTCGTACTCCACGACGAAAGCCGCCAGCTCAGATCGACGAGAGGAAACGCCATCAGCGTTCCAAGCGACGATCCGCAGGGATCTAGCCATTGAGGGGGAGGAGAGGGAAGAGAGCAGAGAGGGATTGGAATACTAACATTAGCACGGTAGAGGTGTCAGGAGCAGACCTGATGCTTTCAACAAGGTGAGTGGCCCAAGCCGTCAGGGGATCCGCTGGAGCCCGAGAAAGTTCCCGGTACCCGCGCGGACGTTCCTGAGGAACTTCGGCCAGGACTACAGATGGCGCTGGGTTAGCGGACTGAACTTTGGTCTGCTCACGCGGAGGTTGGGAGATGACAGGGGCGGGAGAGTCCCGCTGAGGTTGGGCAGGACGAGCCTGCTGATGTCGTCGGCCGGGAGTCCGGCGACGAGAGCGCTTTTTGGTGCCCTTGCGGGCGGAAGTGGTTGACGATGATGTCTTAGCAGCAACCGCTGCGTAGGAAGGGCCGGGCGCTCCGGCAGGCGCCGGGAGTGGAGCCGTCATAGGCGCCGCCGGAGCGACGCCTGCAGGCGGGACTGAGACCGCGGGAGCGACAGGAGTCGCTGCCGGGGCCTTGACAGATGTACCGGAGAGAGGGGGGAAGACCTCTCGCCGATTAGGGGCCGGGCCAGCTACACGACGCTGCGCGCCAGGGCGCGCAGATCGCTGCTGTCTTTCCGCTTCGATGTACTTGATACAACCCCGGTAACTAACCGGATGGGCGCCCTTGCAGTTGCAGCAGTACGGGACAAAACCCGGCACACGAGGCTTATCACAGCCACGGTGAGGGTCGCCGCACCGCACGCAACGTGGGGGCGCATGGCAGAAGAGGGAAGAGTGCCCGAAACCCTGACAGTTAAAACACTGAGCAGGGCCTGGGCGCGGGTCAAATGATCTGACTGTCACCCTCAGGTGAAGGAGTGTTTGGAGGCCATAGACCTCCTCAAAATTTCCAGTTTTTAGCAACTTAACTAGGAAAGTATTGACGGGATGCTTATTGTCCCCTTTGCCAGCGTGCAAAACTGACAGAGCAGTTGGCGTATAGCCAAGAGACGTCAGTTCCTGCACGATAGCATCGGAGGGGGTATGATAAGGAATACCCTGGATGACGATTTTAACCTCACGCTCCTCAGGGAGAGCGAAGGTATGAAAGGAAATGTTCCGCGCTGACAGAAAGTGCTGAACAGCGCGGAAGTCAACAATGGTTTTGACGACCAGCTTCAGCGATTTGCCGGAGCATTTCGCCTCCACGGACGTCGAAGGAAGGGCAGAACGAAGGTTGGCTAAAAGCTGGGAGTAATTCCTATTATCGGGGATGATAATAGGAGGAAACGTAAGGGTAGAAGGGTCAGGCTTAGAGGAAGAAGAAGCAAGATTGACAGACTGCCGGCCGCTGTTACCTGAATCAGCGACCTGGTTTGGTGAGGCGGGAGACTGACTGGCGGCGAGCTTTCGCTTGCGTTTGGCGCGCTTGCCATTCACAAGCGAAAACTCTTCATCTCCCGACCCAGCACTCCCCATTTGCACGTCAGAAATATCACTGTCACTGCCACTTTCACAATTATCGCGGGGGAGAGGTGAAGAGAGAGGAGCAGAACCGCAAGCTCCCAGGAGAGAGCTTAACGGTTCCGGCAAAGGTAGATCGGCATTTGACGCCATTTCGGAAGCCCGAAATGGACGTCAAAGGTGGTTAAAGGAGTATGAACACACCAGCACTGATTAAACTAACTGACAGGCACTGACACACGTACTCACCAGACGCCGCACAGCACACGAACACAAAAACGGCCGCGCACTACACTGCACTAAAGATACTGCCAATAACTCACTAGTTTAGAAGATTTCACAAAAATAATTAATTAGAGCACAAACTCAACACTATTACTTCACTTGAGGA
Source organism: Magicicada septendecula (assembly GCA_034769895.1). Taxonomy (NCBI): domain Eukaryota; kingdom Metazoa; phylum Arthropoda; class Insecta; order Hemiptera; family Cicadidae; genus Magicicada; species Magicicada septendecula. The sequence continues at coordinate 3,393,577 of CM068371.1, forward strand.
AAAAATCACTTTGAAATATGCACAAATAACTGATAAATCACTTGGCAAAAACGCCATGCAAACGGACACAGCCTACCCTGGCAACAGCTAGAGGTAGCGCTTAGCACTAGAGGAAGGAAGATTAACAGACTGCCGGCCGCTGTTACCTGAATCAGCGACCTGGTTTGGTGAGGCGGGAGACTGACTGGCGGCGAGCTTTCGCTTGCGTTTGGCGCGTTTGCCATTCACAACCGAAAACTCTTCATCTCCCGACCCAACACTCCCCATATGGACGTCGGATAACTCACTATCACTGCCACTTTCACAATTGGTTTCACGGGGGAGGGGAGTATTCAAAGGAGCAGAACCGCAAGCGCCCAAGAGAGGGCTTAACGGCCCCGGCAAAGGAATTTCAGGTTGATTTGACGCCATTTCGGAAGCCCGAAATGGACGTCAAAGGTGTTTAAGGGAGAGAGAACTCACCAGCACTGATTATTCTAACTAACAGGCACTGACACACGTACTCACCAGAAGCCGCACAGCACACGAACACAAAAACGACCGCGCACTACACTGCACTGTAGAATACTTGTAATAACACACAAATTAAAGAATACTTCACAAATATAAATAGTTGTAGCACAAACTAGACACTATTTCTTCATAACGTGAAGAAATCACTTTGAAATATATACAAACAACGGTTAAATCACCTTGCAAAAATGCCATACAAACTGACACAGCCTACCCGGGCAACAGCTCAAGGTAGACTTTCTAGTGTCGTCTCTGTCGTCTCGTCGTGACTTGTGGACTCTTCGTCGCGTGACACCTGAAGAATACGAGGCGAGCCAATCCGGCATCAGCAGCCGCCGAGACGTGACCAACTACGTGTTCGGAGCTAGCCAATCAGCGATCCCGGTTAGTCAATAAAACCCGGGCCGGCAGAAAATTTTGGACCTCTGACCCACTAACGCGCTACCGCCTAGACACAGCTGTCATTACAAATTCATACGACTGCGCCTCTACCCTTTCATTCTAAAACCTAATTACACAGACCGCCTATATACTACACGACACATTGCCGGCCTAATACTTTTATTCCCTTCTCTCTGATTACTGGTTAATTTAATTAATTTTAACTCTAATTATTATTTCTGCACATTCTACTTTGCATACTTCCCTGACTGATACCCTCGCTAAATTGTCTTTTCACCATGACCAAACGCAAACCCCGGCCGCCCGCTACCATGCAAAAACATCCTCCTGATCGCTCGCCATCCCCTGCTTCCTCACTCGCCTCTACAGCCTCATCAATTTCAATACCAACTACTCGCTCCCGAAAAAGGCAAGCTACGCCTAAACCGACTTCACCACTCCCCCCCTCACCCCAATCGCCATCGCCCTCTGCCTCAGCCCCCCTTAATAAGCGCCAACCTACCCCTACTAATACCCTACCCCCCCGCCTCCTCAATCCCAAACCTTATTAATCCTAAAGCATACGAAGCATCCAAACAACCCTATCTTTCTCTCCAACCTCATCAAAACCCATTGCCCGAAACTTCGGCTCCCCCGCAACTTCTTCTCCCCCAAAAACGCTATTACCACCCTGCAATTCTCCTCCCTCCCAGACCTCCAATTGTTCAGCCAATCTATACCTGTGGCCACTTTCGGACCTAATGCCGTATACAGGGCTTTCCAGACTACCCAACCGACACAGAAACCCAAAGACCCCCCCAGAAAACCTCTAAAAACCCTAGTCGTCCGTGGTGTCGCTCCAGACATCGACATACTGGACTTCCAGGAAGCTTTGGAAGAGGACCAGCGCCTCCAAATAGCTTTCTGCAGGCGAATTATGTCGGATCTGGGACCGACCGGCCTCATCCGAATTTTTAGCCATGACGCAGAAACCATTAACCTATTACTAACTGAAGGCGCCTTTGTCGCTGGCAGACACTACAGGACAGAAGAATCCCGACAGACGGAACGTCATATACCTTGCCCCCGCTGCCACCTTTATGGCCACACAGCTCCATCCTGTTCCTACCAACCCCGTTGCCGCGTGTGCGGCAATAAAACTCCCACTGCCCTTTGCCCGCATACCAACCACGACTTCAGCTCGCCGTTCTGTGCGACCTGTAACTCCTCCTCAGACCATTTCACGGGCCAAACTAAATGCCCAAAATATCCTAAACAGACTCCGGTCCCCGCCTCGCAAGCCCCCGTCGTCCCAATAATACCCGCGTCACCACCTAAGGCAAACCCGTGGAAACCTCAACCCACAGACTTCCCCTCTCTCAATACCGCCATCGCCACCGCCTCCGCACCTACACAAACCGCCCCCACCTTACCTCAACCGGCCGACGGCCAACCCGCCGACACCGAAGTTACTCCAGAAACCTCCAACGCTACTTCTACTACTACCACAATCGACACAACGACTATCCTCGGCCTCTTTCAGTCGATGATGACAGACGTCCAAAAAATGATTACAGACATGACTCGATCAGTCTTTGACGCCCTCATTGCAGTCATTTATAATGTTACAGAACCCGTCTCTCACAACAAACTACGTACTAGCGTCAACCAAATCACTAAGCGACTATTTGACACGAGGACGCTTTTTAACCGGACCCCTGAAGGCCTTACAATCCTTCACTCTAAATCCAAGCGATAAGCTTCGATGGGAGAAGACGGCAGCGTAATCCGCAAGAACCATCTCACCCTTCTTCATCTCAACGTTCGTAGCCTCCGGGCTCGACGAGATGAACTCCTCCTCTTTCTACAGGAATCCCATACAGACGTCGCCACCCTAAACGAGACTTATCTAACTGCCAGGCATCGCCTGTTCTTCCCGGGCTATACCCTCTTCAGGCAGGACAACGGATCTCACTCGGGCGGAGTTGCGATACTTGTTCGTAACTCTCTCCGAGCGAAAGTAGTACCCCTATCAAACAGCCCGACTGACTCACTTCTAGTCAAACTCAGCTTCGCAAACTCCCCTCCCCTCTTCATAGCAACATACTACTGCCCCCCACGTGCCGACATAGACGTCAACTACCTCCATCACTTGGCCATGACCTACCCCCGTTTACTTCTCTTCGGAGATCTAAACGCCCATCACCGACAACTCGGAGACTGTTATAACACCGCCCGAGGCACGAGTGTGCTTCAGGCGGTCAATAACTTCGGTCTCAGGCACCATCGTACCCCGTTTACCCGCCAGCCGGTAACTCCGGCCCAACGACCTACCTGTCCCGATAAGCTGTTTACCTCAGCCGACATCTCCCGTAAAATAAGCGGGATCTCCCAAGGCCCGGATGTTGGCTCTGACCACATCCCTATTCTACTTGTAATTTCCTACGGCCACGTAAAATACCCCACCCTGGAACCCCGCACGACGGCCGTAACAGACTTTCACGCTGCCGACTGGCCTCTTTTTTCTCAAGCTTTAGCTTCCCTTATATCCCCTCTTCCTGCCCCGCCCACCACCCCCACGCAAACGGACGCTTACAACGACCTAATCACGACATCTATTCAGACGGCGATGGCACAAGCCATACCGACGAAACATGTCCGCTACTCCCAGCTCAGGCTCCCTCCCCCGGTCCTTACACTGATACGCCGGAAACGCTGGATCCGCCGCCTCTTAAACAGAGATCGGCGGAACGAGCATCTCTGCTTGGAATACAGGAGACTTTCAAATGCCGTCAAGATCGCCATAAAAGACTTTCGATCTTCCCGCATTGAGAGCCTCTGTACTTCTGTACAGGATTCCTTTCACAACGACGCACCCAGATTCTGGAAACAGGTCAAACGTCTACACAACCCGCCCAAAGCCGATACCCCTCTCCAGTTAGGCGACCGCCTTCTCGTCAGCGATGAGGAGAAGGCCGCTGCCTTTCGGGACTCTCTCCAGACCATCCATAGCCACCCCGTTAGCCCGGACTTTGACGCCATCGCCGAAAATACTATAGACACTTTTCTAACCACTCACTCAGACCTCTTCACTCCACACGACGTCCTGACCGCAGACCACGACCATCCGCTGGAGCGGCCCATAGACCCAGACGACATCAAAGACCGACTTAGTAAATGCCGTAATACAGCCCCTGGCCCTGACGGAATCCCCAACCGGATTTTAAAAGCGCTCCCCGACACTGCTATCGAAGCCCTAGCCCATCTGTACACAGCTAGTCTCCTCCTTGGCTACGTCCCGCGGGCCTGGAAACACGCCCATGTCCTCATGTTCCCCAAACCTAAGAAAAGCGCCAGCCTCCCGTCGAACTATCGCCCGATTTCTCTCACCCCTGCAATCTCCAGGCTTTTCGAGAAAATCCTCGTCGCCAGGATACATCCCCACCTACAAACTCATAGCGTCCTCCCCAGTACCCAGGGCGGATTCCGCCCTGGCTACAACATATACGATCAACTCGTTCGGGTCATCAGCGCCATCCAGGACAACTCGGCCCGCAAACGCCCGACCATCTTAGCCCTACTCGACATCCGCAAAGCCTTCGACTCTGTCTGGCACAATGGCCTCCGTTTTAAGATCCTCGGATGTCACTTTCCCCCTACCATCGTCAAATGGCTCTCCCAGTTCCTGGATGGCCGCACGGCACAAGTCCGAGTCCGTCAGCATCTCTCGGCACCCTTCAGCCTTCACGCCGGTGTCCCCCAAGGCTCCGCCATTAGCCCGCTACTCTATATCATCTTTACGAAAGACACCCCTCCCCCTCCGCCTACTCTACCCTACCCATCTGCAGGCCTAGCCCAGTACGCCGACGATACTGCCTACTGGGTCTCAGCAGGCGCACACCGGCAGATCCCAATCAAATTACAGCAAATCCTAGAACCTTTCTTCGCCTACTGCAATACTTGGCGAATAACTGTAAACGCGGACAAGACCCAACTCTGTGTTTTCAACTCCACTGGACGCAACATGTCGCATTTCTATTCAACGCCCGTCCGCGTTGGCCCATCATCAGTACGCCCGAAGCGTGATTGCCAATATCTAGGCGTCACGCTTGACTCCAAACTTACCTGGCGACCACACATCAAACGCACAACTACCATCGCCCGTACCCGCCTCCGTTCTCTCAGAACCCTCAGCCGACTAAACCACTGCTCCAGCGACTTACTAGGCCGAATCTATACTACATGTATCCGACCCATCCTCACATATGCACACCCAGTTCTCCTTACTGCCTCTCCAGCCTACCTTGATCTTCACCGTCTCACAGAACGACGGGCCCTAAGACTCATATACCGCCGACCACGCTTGACGAAGACTTCCAATGCCGCCCTGTATGCGCTTAACACCCGCTTCCCTGACCTCGATTCCTTCCTTGTTAAACTCAACTGGAAGTATTCCCGCACAGCCTCCCGCCGCAATTCCATTCAAACAATAGTCCCGTCAATTAATAGAAACACCCGCAATACAAGCCGACCTTCCTACTTACTAAATCGCCTCCTCGCAATAGCCAATGGTCCTCCCCCTCGCCTCCAACCACGCCGGTGTCAACGACACAGACCGATTTAAGCAGTAACACATACCTTTCCCCCGCCACGGACTTATCTCTCCCAGGCAGTAGCGACCTGTCTTCCTAAAGCAGCCTCAATACCCAACACGCGATAAACCCTCTCTTCTCTTCACAGTAAACACACACTCTAGTTCCCCACACTTACGTACCCGAACATAACCCGAATCTGTTCCTTCCGCCTCCCTTGACGGCTCCCTGTCGCCACCCAACAGCTTTGGCGACCAGCGTCTCACGTCCCAGTCTTGGCCACCACCCCCTGCAAGAACGTCGCAGAACAATATGAAGAAGAAATAAACTAAATCAACAAAATGCTTAAATAAAGATGCCCCAGAAACATTATAACGGCCACATCCATCTACCTCTCCCTCTCGAGTATGGCTACACACTACACCTCACACAATATAACCAACAAACAGTACTCTCCCAACTAAGTGCCTCCACCTTCTCTGCGCTCCGATCGTCTGGCGTACGTCCCCCCAAAAACCCCTTATCCACACGGCTGAAGGGAGCTCGTCTCCAAAACAGCCCGAGTCCGACCATACTGGTCGGTCTCAAACAGCAAAGAAAAAAAAAAAAAAAAAAAAAAAAAAAAATTTTGGACACTTCAGCGCCACGCCATCGGACGCATCTCCTCTCCTCTCTCGGACGACATCGAGGTGGAGTCAGCCGGAAGGAACAGCCGAAGAATAGAACCGCCGCCATTCTTGCGTCTTCGCACTCCCGTTCCGCGCCAGCGATGGATTTCGTTGGGCCGGCAGCCAACTCTACAACCGGTGCCGAAAGAAGAGGAGGACTGTAGTACGCCACGAACAGCAGGCGCAGCCGCCGAACATCTTAGCGCGGCACAACCAACATCAGCTTTCTCGCCACAAGGTCCTTTTTAGGGCCACCAAAATCACTAGTGTACGATTGGCGTCATTTGTCATGCGGCAAGCCTTTTGTCCGGTGACAACATATTAAGGGGGTGAAAATTACGGCCAGTGATAAGCAAGACAAAGAAATAGAATCCAGAATTCATTTGGGAAAGATGGCTATATCTACATTAAATGGAATACTGTGGGATAAGCAAATTACAGCAGAAACTAAAACCAAAATATTTCCCAAAATTAACGACAGCTGAGATGGACTTTTGGAGACGTTCGGCAAGAGTATTCAGATGTGACAAAATTAGAAATGAAGTCATTAAGGACAGAATAAATGTTAAAAATTTAATTGTTGCTTTTATCCAAACAAAAAACTTACAATTGTATGGACACACGAAAAGAATGACACAGGGAAAATTACCAAGAACAGTGATGGAACGGACCCCACGAGGAAGAAGGAAAAGAGGAAGACCACCTATAAACTGGACGGAAGAAATTCAGACTATATTGAGGGAACGAGAGATTGAAGGAGATTTTTTGGATGGAAAGCAGCAGTGGAAGATGAGATTTCAATCACTTCTGTAATCTTTGGTTCCGGAAAATATGTAAACATTGTACAGCCGAAATAAAAATAATATCTATCCTAGACACATCATCAAAACGTTGTGATATTACAATCGAGTTCAGTAGTCTTTTAAACCATGTCCTGCACACTCTCACATTTTTTCAAAACTTTGACTTTTACTTTCGACCTGGGGTGCCACTAAAGTTAAATCACATTTTCAAAATAAACACTAAGTTTGGATTTGGGTTAACATTTTGTTTCAGTTATGTTATGTAGTACGAACTATTACAAGTACTTATTAATTGTGACCTTTAAATTGTGTAGAAACGTTTTGAAACTTGTCCATCCAAAGATCTTTTCCAATTTCTCGTTACCTCAATATAGTCTGAATTTCTTCTGATAGGCGGTCTTCCTCTTTTCTTTCTTCCTGGTGGGGTCTATTTGATAACTCTCCTTGGCAATCTTTCCTGTGCCATTCTTTTCGTGTGTCGACAATTTTAATTTTTTTGTTTGCATAGTTAGTTAGTCAGTTAAATCCTTAAATTCCTAGGTGTATCATAGGGCCTCAACGAAATTTTTCCAGCGTGTTCTGTCCATTGCCAGGACCTTCACCTCCCTCCATGTCTTGTTGACACCAGTCACCTCCCTTTCCACAGTCCTCTTCCAGGTGTTCATCGGTATTCCAAGTGTGCGGTTACCTTGCGGATTCCAATTCGGTGCCTGTCTAGTGATATTTTCTGGTGGTATTCTCAGGGTGTGCCCGATCGACCTCCATATTCTTCTCTTTACCTGTAGTTGAATGGGACTCTGACTTGTGGCCTCCCATAGATATCTGTTCGAGATGGTCTTGGCCCATCAAATTCTTATTATGTACCTCAGACAACGGTTTATGAAAGTCTGTAACGTTGTGGTGATTTTCTTTGTCACTTTCCAGGTCGCACATCCATACAGCAACACCGATTTGACATTTGAGTCAAATATTCTGAGTTTTGTCTTCCTGCGTATATAGTATTATCTCCATACTGGTCTTAACTGTGGAAATGCTCCCTTTTCTTCATTTATGCGACTTATCACATCCCTAAGAGCACCCCTATCCTGACTAACCACGCTACCCAGATATCAAAATACCTCTACCCTTCCTATAACTCTTCCGGCTAATATCAAATCAGATTATCTCTGTGGTTAATACGCATTTGCTTGGTCTTTCTGTTATTTATCTTCATGCCTAATTTTTGTTTGGAAAAAATCAACAATTGTAGAAATAAATTTCCTGTAAAAATTTTTAGTGTTACACAAACAATCGCAATTTTGTTTGTTTTTACAAATAAGTGGTTGCTGTATTTTCTGATCAAAACATCTGTTAAATACGTTTATAAGTGAAGTGTAATAAAAATTGAAATAGATCTATTTATCAATCAATGTGCAATATAATAAAATTGTATACATTACGCTAAATTACACGTGTAATACGCGCACTTTTAGTCGTGCAGTCAAAAGAAAAGTGTAATAAATAAAGCAATTAAACGAAAGTTAGTTTATGTGCATGCAATGTTATATGCCATTTGCCTCACGATTATTCGGAATTATTGTGTTGTTTTTGGAAAGCCGTTTCACTAATGTTCAAGTGATAAACGATGTACACGTATTGTCACGTTCTAGAGATAAAACACACAGATGTCCGGTATACGGCCGCCCACACGTCAGAAACACGAATATAACATAGAATTTGTTTACGTTTGTCGAGCTCTAAACATTTCACCTTCATCAACCTATTCTGTTGCAGACCCGTATCCGTCATGAAGTTGGTACTCTTTCTGGTGAGAAAAATATAATATAAAATAATAATAATAATAATATATTTATTTATTACCATTATTGTAATTGTTCATTACATTCACAGCACTAGGAATTACTACCGGCTCACCACATACTGTGAGCAGTGACAGATTAGGGTTTGTTAATGTGCTTCCAATATAAGTATTTAGTTCAACAAAAACACCAATCATTCATATTAGCTCTTATCGTTAAAAATTTATTTATTGTAACACAATTATTCACTAAAGACGTATACAGACATGTAATACACTGAACACTAAATGCTCGTATATCAGATAATAGACCCTTAACATTTCAAAATGAATCCCAACTGAAATATTCCTTTTTAACCTTCATTCACATCAGTGATTACAACTAAGATATAGTACTAATCATTACTATTAATAATATAAAATAATTAACTTATTAATTTACAGTTATGATAATCTTCAAGATAAAAACAAGACTTTCAACAAAATCTGATATAGCTTACTATTTGCAAATGAAATGAGATTATTATGTTAATTCTAAAAAATGTTATCAATAAACAGTTCCTGATTACTTTTACATCAGAACTAAAACTAGCAGTACTCTTTACAAGTAAAATATCAACAGAGATTAAATGCCTTCTGTTAATGATAGCATCTCGGGTGTTTAAAATCATTGTTAACAATACACAGGATGACAAAGGTACTCGTCGGGGCTGCTATTCATTAGCCAATGTTTCAAGTGTTTGAGAAATGTGGTTTTGTTTTGTTTTTATTTTTCATGTCGGTAGGTAAACGATTATAGAACCTAGGCTACAAACTATGATTATTATTTGTTTTATATTTCCTATTTAGATAACGTTATCATAAGAATTTTTATTTTCATACCTTAAATGTTGAAAGTTTATTTTCGCATAATCTCCATTTCTACTGAAATAGATTTTTATGTACTATGTATTGTAAGTTACCGGGATTCGTCCCCTTTAGAATCTCACGATATGCTCGCCGATTTATTTTATTACGATTATTAATTATTTTAATTTATTTTATTGAAGTTCATTTATGATTTGTTTTTTAAGTTCTATGGGTTCTGTTTACTTATTATGAAGTCGTTGATTTAAAGTGTTCAAGATTAGTTGTAATTGTTTAAACTGTTCGTCGTTCGTCGAACGTTGAGTATTGGACAGAGGTTGGTTCTTCTTCACTCGTAGATATAATTCGGTTGCATTGGTTCTCACTGGAATCAAAGATAATTTAGGACAACGGTACTTACTTTGAGTGACGTCCTGGTTCTCAGGTAGAGTGTATCAGCTCATCTAAAAACAAAATTAATTCAAAATCACTCGTGGCGCCGTCGTTTTGCCAACCGTTGCATGTCATCTACGGAGCCTGCAAATGCCTATCTACGTGAAATAATTGGGCCAACTCTAATCGTTAGTTTAAACATAATTTATTTCTCGTTATAGTGTGCGTATTAATTTCATTTAACCATTAACATAAGAAAGTCAGACTTCACAATTAGTTTTTCATTTTCGTAAAACTCTTATTAAAATCTCAGGGTGGTTAAGCTGCATACGTGGATACAACACTCCACGATGTTTTTGTTTACAATAAATTTAATCAACATGGGTTCTTTTCGCTTACAAGATACTAAACATTAACGCAACACAATAATTATAATTGTTTAATAGGAGAATGGTCACCTCGGATAACTAAAATCTCAATTCATTAATAAAAATTCAACGGACGGCTTGCTTCAAATTGTAGGTTAGACCTGGCGTGTCTGGTATCATGCCAGTTAATTTAATTCAAATTCTAAATGATCAATCAACAAAGAAAATTCAAATTTACTAAAGTTCTAAACATCTTCAGCATATCCAAGTATCGTTAGACTTCAATTATACTCTTTGGATTCACCTATAGTTCAGACACTATATGGTGTTACATCTTTCTCTTAACTCTTAATTATTTTTAATTTTAGTGATCATTCTCCTTTACAAAATAGTAATAGTAATTATTCTCAGGTGTTACAATCATTTGATTGGTAATAGTATATCACCTTTTTCTGTTAATTGAGTACAACGTCTTGCATCTGGTTTCAAGATACAAGTACCGTATGTCTATTTTACATTATACTGATGTATTTTTAATCTAATTACAATTGTTTTATATTATATAAGTGACTGTGAACCTTGCTGGTTCTATTGACACTAATGTCTCATCCCTTTTATACCTTATTGTTAAAGATTTGAAAGATTTGTTAGGTAACTTCAGAATGTCTAATTTCTTGTTTTAATTTACACTAATTATAATACAATTCTAATTCTTCTATAATTCTTAATTCTTTTATTTGAGGTGCATAATTCACATTGAGTGCGGTTATGCGTCCTATCTTGTTTTGACAACAATGTGTTTATTTTATTATGATTTCAATGTCTTTCATTTCACACTATTATAGTACTAATAAGGTTATTTATTATTTTAGGTTTATTATACGCTTTTCTGTCCTTATCACCCTTCTTAAAACAGTATTCATTGATATCGTTCTGTAAGTTATATCCCTACATTTGCTCTAGTTACAAGACTGGTCTATCCTTCCAGATACACAGTTAATTTATACTTTGACTAAATTTACTTCACTCTCCTGACTCTTATTCATTAAATCATTCATTTACTTTATAAGCTTTCTTAGTAAGCATAGTTATTTATATTAGTTATTAGACTTCATTATTACTCTGTTCTTTACACTGGGCTTTCTTGTTATGATCCTTTTATCTTGTTTTAATTCTTCTCTTGTTTATTGTAGGACATATCTTATTGTTCTTTCTGTTTTTGTATCTAGTTGGGTTTTGTAGTATTCTTCTTTACTCCACTTATAAATTCTCCTCTCTGTCTTTGGTTTTCTCATTTTTACCTAATCTATTGGATCAGTTGTCAACTACTTTACGTCTCGTCTAAGTCATTGTCATTATTTCACTGATCCTTTTTATCAGATAGTTAAAGATGCATTCTTTATTCCTTTAAAATTAATTTCTAATTATCTTTGTGATTAACATTAAAGTTTTGCTGTAGCATTTCTTATGATTCGTTATTGTTTGTTTTGGACCCTGGTGGTCGTGATATTATGTAACATTACATATTGCCTCCTTCTAAAAATGATTATTTCTGACAATATCTTCATGGTATGGAAGAAATTATCATTACTTATTGTTCTCATTCATCATAGTATTTCTTCAAAGATGCTTGGTTCAATGTACCCTTTGTTTTCTTATTTACTGGATCTGAAATTTCATATGTGTTGTTATGGTTGTTCTTGGTGATGGTATACGGACCTGTATACAGTGATAGTAGTTTCTTAGTGATACCCTCCATTGTACTGGGTAATTCCCCGTTTTTTATTAACACTCTATCTCCTACTTGGTTTTGATTTAGTGGATTGTCACGATTGGCGTATTTCTTCTATTTTCTCATTCCACATTGTTTTCTTGATATCTGATTTCCTCCTTGGGTGTCTGATTCCTAGAACTTTGTAATTCCCTAACGTGGAAAATGGTGCGGTCCTGAGGGGCTTCTTTGCCTCCAATTAACTCAGCCGTCCATTCCAAATCTCGTGAGCTCAGAGTCACTCTCGCTCTGCTCATGTCAATAATTGCTGAGTATTTTCGCATAATATCGCAGCCGTTTAAACTGCGAAAAGGTAAGCCATTGGCTACTAAAAATATCATAGGAAGTTTGACCCCGTTACTAGTCACTTCTACTCTGACCTGTTTGTTGTTGACTGTTTTATTTTGGCGCCCTGTCGCTCCCACTAGTATTATGTTGTTGATTGGTAAAGTTGGTATTACTGATTTACATTCCCCTTGTATTCTGTTTATCTCAGTACTATCAATTAAAGATATGTTCGCACCAGTGTCGATCATCAATGTGGTGGTCACCCCGTTTATTTCAGCTGTCACATATGCTATTTGATTATTACAGTTGACGTTGCCGATCTCCTCCTCTTCAAGTAGATCCTGTCTGATATTCTTTAAATAATGATTCCGTATTATAGTTATCGTCTTGTCTTGTTTTCGTTTGTCACGTCCGTAAGTGTACCCAATAGATTGGTTCAGTGAGTGGTCTTGTTGGTTTCTCACTACCGCTGTTCGTTTGAAGAGAGTTCATTCTCTTCTTCCCGTCTGTCCGGCGTGTTTGATCGATTCATTCGTTTATTTCTGGTCGTACTCCAGGGTGATGATTTAATTCGTCGGAGTTTCTCCTCCTGTTGCCTTCATTACTTCGGCTTCTTCGTGTTTCGCTCCTAGAATTCCCCCGTCATTGTGGTTGTACGCCCTATCATCATATCCATTAAAACTCCGGCGTCTCTGATAATATCGCCTCCTCCCATAATCATTATTGGCTTGGACATAATTAACTCTTCTGTATGGTTGATTCTGATTATTCCCACCTTGGTTGTTTGATCGGTTGTGGTTATAGTTGTTATATTGAGGCCGTCTCATGTTATTATTGTTATTGTCAGTGTTATTGTTACCCTGATTGTTCGGTCAGTGGTTGTTTTCGTTGTTTCTGTTGACATTGTTGTCGTAGTTGTTTCGTTTACTTCGGTAATTCTGGTTGTTACTACCACTCTGGTTATTCCTATCCAGGTAATAATCGTTCCTCCGACGATTCCTTCTGTATTAGCCTTCATGCTCATGATTCTCGAGCAGCGCCGCCATGGATTGGATGGTTTTTGTCTGTCCCCACTGCCGTGCTAGCGCTATTCCCTCCTCGTAGTGATACGATAATTTTTTGACCAAGCATTCCTCCGGGATGTTAGGCTCGAGGTTCCTCGCCAAGCCTACCTTCCCGAGGAATAAGCGGTTGGTGTCGTTCCTCGACTGGCGACGTACTTGCCGTTGCATATGTCGTCCCGTACAATAGTTTGTGTGAACTCTGACCAATACTTTGCCCTGAAGAGTGTCTTGAACTCCTCGTAATTTTGAATTTCATGTCGTGGCGCCGTCCACCAGTTGTCATGTATTTCTTTAAAATATTCATCGAGCATACTGCGTATCACGGTCAATCAATTTTCCCGAATTCTGGCCAAGTTCTCTTCTACTCTCTCTAGAAATTCGATAGGGTTCTTTTCATTATTTTAAAAATTGATGTAGTCTCGATTGTCCACATTTTGTATATACTGACCCGGTGTTGGTCGATTCCGGATTATTTCTAGTTCCTCTCGTATTTCTAGGATCTCCCGTTATCGCAACTCTACAATTTTCTCCTTATTATTGATTGTCTGGCTTCATACATTGTTTACTGTTGCGTCTATTTCCTCGCATCTCTCCCCTACGTCCGTTCGTACCCGCGTTATTTCTTCCTGATTCAGCCTTTTCAGAGACTCCATTCTAACTTCGTTATTTTCTTCGAGGTTGTTTATCCGTACGTCTATCTCTTCTCTGGTTTGTTGTAGCTCTTGATTGTACTGTTCACACCTCTCGTGGACTTCTGCAATCTCTCTTCTAACTCCCGTTATCTCCCCGTCGATTTTCGTATTGATTTTTTCGTTGTTTTCTTCTATTCTCTTACTGATGTCGTCCATTTTCTTGCTGTTGTCGTCTATCTTCTTATTTAAATCTTCCTTCAATATTTGACTATTGTCGTCTATTTTCTGATTTACTGAATCGATATTTTTACTTAATTTCTCGCTACTTTTTCTATTCTCTTTCATCATAATTTTCTGGTTAACTTCCATCATCGCCCTCATCATTTCTAATAAGTTCGCGTCCCCTGTCTGTTTGGGTCGGTTAGGCTCCGCGGGAGGTAATATCGCTTCGATATCTTCGACTGGGGTCGCCTCCTTATCGTCCATATTCAATTCTTTTTCGGCTTCCGCCGCGCGTTTCTTTGAGGTGGCTCTCCGGTGCATATTCCGTTTGTTCGTATTGCAGCTGATACTAGAAGTTAGGTTGTTTTATAAACTTTTTTTGTCGTTTATTTTGAATTAGATTCCACCTAATTCTAGCCTCTAACGTTGGTCGCCATTTTGTTAAATAACTAGATTCGTCCCTATTTTGATCTCGCGTTAAGCTCGCCGATTTATTTTATTACGATTAATAATTATATTAATTTATTTTATTTAAGTTCATTTATGATTGGTTTTTTAAGTTCTATGGGTTCTGTTTACTTATTATGAAGTCGTTGATTTCAAGTGTTCAAGATTAGTTGTAATTGTTTAAACTGTTCGTCGTTCGTCGAACGTTGAGTATTGGACAGAGGTTGGTGCTTCTTCACTCGTAGATATAATTCGGTTGCATTGGTTCTCACTGGAATCAAAGATAATTTAGGACAACGGTACTTACTTTGAGTGACGTCCAGGTTATCAGGTAGAGTGTATCAGCTCATCTAAAAACAAAATTAATTCAAAATCACTCGTGGCGCCGTCGCGTCGTGTTGCCAACCGTTGCATGTCATCTACGGAGCCTGCAAATGCCTCTCTCTCTCCTCTCCTATGGCGCTACAGCCCAAGTCGGGCCCTGGCCTCCACCAATCTCCGCCTCCAATCCACTCTATCCACTGCAACCCTCCTGCAGTTTCTTATCCCCATGTCTCAAGGGTCCTCTGCAACGCCATCTTCCCACCTCTTCCTCGGTCTACCTCTAGGTCTCGTTCCCTCCCATGTACCCAGCAAAGCCCTTCATTTTTTCTGGTAGGGTTCCTGCTATCCTCCATTCTCATAACATGTCCGGCCCAACGCAATCTTTGAATTCTTATAAATTTTGAGACTGGTATCCCTTTATATATTTGATACAGTTCATTGTTGTATCTCAGTCTCCATGAGCCATTTTCTTGTATTGGGCCTATAATGCGTCTGAGGATTTTTCTTTCAAAGGTGTCTACTATGTCGACTGTTTTCTGTGTGATTATCCATGCCTCACACCCGTAGCATAGCGCCGGTCTGATGACAGTCCTATATATTTTCATTTTTGTTTCCCTGTGCACATCCCCAGACCTAAATGATGGCAGCAATGCGAAGTACGCCTTGTTAGCCATGGTGGTCCGTCTTTGGATCTCCGGCTCCTCTGATCCAGTCTTTGCTAGATTCACTCCGAGATACGTGAAATTGTCCACCACTTCAATTGTGTCCTCCTCTATCTCGATGTTGTTATGAACCTGGTCCCTTCTTGTTTGGATAAGCATTTTTGTTTTACCCATATTTATGGCTAGACCAACTTCCTTGGCTTTGTTTTTAAGCTCTATAAATATTTCTTTAGCTGCAAATGCCTATCTACGTGAAATAATTGGGCCAACTCTAATCGTTAGTTTAAACATAATTTATTTCTCAGTACAATTCAGTACAATTTCTTGCATCTGGTCCCAAGATACAAGTACTGTATGTCTTTTTTACATTATACTGATGTATTTTTAATCTAATTACAATGGTTTTATATTATATAAGTGACTGTGAACCTTGCTGGTTCTATTGACACTAATGTCTCATCCCTTTTATACCTTATTGTTAAAGTTTTTGAAAGATTTGTTAGGTAACTTCAGAATGTCTAATTTCTTGTTTTAATTTACACTAATTATAATACAATTCTAATTCTTCTATACATTATTTTTGTGTTGGTATTAACTTTTTAACATTTAGGTTCATTACCCTCCAGCAGAAATTGGATTATTAGTCATTTCGTTACTTAATTCTTTTATTTGAGGTGCATATTTCACATTGAGTGCGGTTATGGGTCCTATCTTGGTTTGACAACAATGTGTTTATTTTATTATGATTTCAATGTTTTTCATTTCACACTATTATAGTACTAATAAGGTTATTTATTATTTTAGGTTTATTATACGGTTTTCTGTCCTTATCACCCTTCTTAAAACAGTATTCATTGATATCGTTCTGTAAGTTATATCCCTACATTTGCTCTAGTTACAAGACTGGTCTATCCTTCCAGATACACAGTTAATTTATGCTTTGACTAAATCTCCTGATCATTAAATCATTCATTTACTTTATAAGCTTTCTTAGTCAGCATAGTTATTTATATTAGTTATTAGACTTCATTATTACTCTGTTCTTTACACTGGGCTTTCTTGTTATGATCCTTTTATCTTGTTTTAATTCTTCTCTTGTTTATTGTAGGACATATCTTATTCTTCTTTCTGTTTTTGTATGTAGTTGGGTTTTGTAGTATTCTTCTTTACTCCACTTATAGTTTCTTCTCTCTGTCTTTGGTTTTCTCATTTTTACCTAATCTATTGGATCAGTTGTCAACTACTTTACGTCTCGTCTAAGTCATTGTCATTATTTCACTGATCCTCTTCATCAGTTAGTTAAAGATGCATTCTTTATTCCTTTAAAATTAATTTCTAATTATCTTTGTGATTAACATTAAAGTTTTGCTGTAGCATTTCTTATGATTTGTTATTGTTGGTTATTGTTTGTTTTGGACTCTGGTGGTCGTGATATTATGCAGCATTACAATATTTACATAAAACTTCTTAAACAATTTAACCAAAAAATATATAACAAGAAATCAATATCCATTAATGCCAAACTTAGGCATTATTGAACAGTAATTTGCCAGGAACCATTTTATGCAGCTGAGTGTCTGACTGTGAAAAAGAAAATGATAATGGAAGTACTGGAAGTCACGGAAAGGAAAATATTATGAAAAATCTTTGGATCAATAAAAGATGGAGAACAGTACAGAAGACGCCACAATAATGAGCTGTACACACATGTTGAGAAAATCACAGACGTCATTAGAAAAATAGACGAATTCCTTTCTACGGACATGTTCAAAGAATCAATCCTGACAGACTAATAGGAAAGCTTTTTAGCTAATTCGGACAGCTCAAAATGTCGAATACGTGGTTCAAAGAAACAGAAAATAACATAGAAGAACTCCAGATTACTCAAGAAAAAATTTAATAAAGATTGCCACTAAAAAAAAAATTAAAAATATTAAAAACTGCCAAAGGTTTTCATGAAAAACCCAAGAAGAGTACAGATGCCATCTGGACTGATGAAAGGAGGGAGATACATCGATCAAGAATGAAGGAGATGTGGAAGAGGAGGAAGAGAGAGGGGAAAAGGGAGGGGAACAAGTTAAACCAAACAAAAAAATTACAATTGTATGGACACACGAAAAGAATGACACAGGGAAAATTGCCAAGAACAGTGATGGAACGGACCCCACGAGGAAGAAGGAAAAGAGGAAGACCACCTATCAACTGGACGGAAGATATTCAGACTATATTGAGGGAACGAGAGATTGAAGGAGATTTTTTGGATGGAAAGCAGCAGTGGAAGATGAGATTTCAATCACTTCTGTAATCTTTGGTTCCGGAAAATATGTAAACATTGTACAGCCGAAATAAAAATAATATCTATCCTAGACACATCATCAAAACGTTGTGGTATTACAATCGAGTTCAGTAGTCTTTTAAACCATGTCCTGCACACTCTCACATTTTTTCAAAACTTTGACTTTTACTTTCGACCTGGGGTGCCACTAAAGTTAAATCACATTTTCAAAATAAACACTAAGTTTGGATTTGGGTTAACATTTTGTTTCAGTTATGTTATGTAGTACGAACTATTACAAGTACTTATTAATTGTGACCTTTAAATTGTGTAGAAACGTTTTGAAACTTTTCCATAGCATGAAGATTTTCTTTCAAGATTATCTCTAATTTGATACCCGAGGTAGATATTTATCATCATCATCATCATCATCATCATCATCTTCAATGATTAAACTAAGGATGGTTTGTTCCGGTCTCAAATAGGTAAAGATTAGAGCTGATCACTCCAGCGCTTCCTCGGACGTCCCACACCTCGCCGTCCCCACGGGAGTATAGTCATAATTTTCAGTTCCTGCCGTATATCTCTATTTCTTCTATGATCATGGAGAGTAAACCCTGCAACGTGGCTGAGAAATTTCATTTCGGCCGCTTGACTATAACTGGCATGGGATTTCCTTGAAGCTCAATACTCAGACACGTAAAGAAATGTGGAAAGTTCCATCACCTTGTAGAATTTTAGGAGTGTTCCTTTACTTAAGTATTCGCCTAATAGTCCCGCACATAAGGTTAAAGCTATGCAACTTATTTCTTACCTTCCCGTTCCTTTTCTTGGTCTCATATTTCTAAAAAATTTAATTTCCAAAACTAAATACCGTACTTTTCGTGTTTTGGGTAAAATTCATTGTTTCATTTCGTATTTTATGCAGATTTATATATTTTTAAGAATTTATGGTTCCTCACATTTTTGCCTCCTACTGCTTCATTTTTGGGGGAGGGATCAACCTCAAAAATAATGAGGAACGTAAAAATCAGAATTGTCTTGTTCTTCTTTAATTTCCTTTTTAAGACTCTGTCCTGTTCTATAACAAAGGTCCTACATGCTGTCAGTCCACCTCTTCCTTGGCCGACCAATGCTCCTCTTGGTGTTTTGTTGGCTATCTCTTGCCTTTTTCACTAGCCCTGTTGTCATCCAGTCTTGATATGTGTTCATTCCATATCCTTCTTATTTCCGCAACCAAGATTTAATATCTGTTACATTACACGTTTCGCTTATACTAGTGTTTAGCAACCTATCGTACCTTACCTTTCCTAGTACCCTCCGTAATTTAATAATTTCTATAGTTCGTCGTTCTATTTGAGTTGTTACTGTATCTGGGTTGGTCTCTGATGCGTAGAATATTACTAGACGTGTTGTTTTTATTGAAACCCTAGTTTTTGCCAATCAGACTTGTGAGGAAATAATAGTATATACTCCCGTGCTAAATTTTGCAAAAATCGAGTTGTTAGTTCAAACGTTATAGGAAGTCACAGCCCAAATAGGCAGACAGACAAACAGCAAATGACAACCGGTCGAGTTAATACTGAAAACTCGCTTTGATGTTGACCAAATGTAATACTTTGCCGATTCGTTCGTAAAGCACCTGAACTCTTACTGTTTAAAATTTTAAATCATTTAAATGTTTGTGTATTCGGTATTGTTCATATATATTAGATATTATTTCATCATTGCAAGAAGAGGACCACGAAAATGTATAGAACATTATAACGGACTTGCTTCAAAAATCGTATCACATTTGAGATATTGCGGTAAAATAAAAATCAACTGACAGTAATCAGCTGATGTAATATATAAACCTGAATGTAAACATAAACACTCAGCAAGAAAAGCAGTTCTCGAGAAATTTTGGACACAAACATACGTTTCTTAGTCAGTGTTTACGAATTCGTTTTTTTGAAAATAGTAATTGTTTTACAATATTGTAAACCTGAGTGCACAGTGTATATGTTCTGACGATAGTCTATGACGGAAATCGATCGAAAGTAAGAATGTGAGTAATTAAAACTTTATCACAAATCGTATTGTTACGACAGTCTAACTGATCGTCGTATGGTACAGTGGAAAACAATATACAAGACACCAATGAAGTCACTAAAAACCAGCTTTAATTATCACAATAAAAAGTTTGTAATCAACACGTTATCAACAACATTATATTGGTACAATAATTGAAGTTAATTTGTCTACAGCAATGATAATGTCAACTAATAGAGTCCCGGACAATAATCACTTTTCACGAAGAACCATTGAACGCACAGAGTAATCGCCCGAAGTAAACTCGAACCTCACTTGAATAAATCGCCACTTAAACTGAAACTAAGCGTCGCTGCATGCTTATACCCCGCCGAGGCTACAGAATAATCTATACTACGCGTCAACGCTACTAGAAAACACTAGAGCGTAATTGTTTGCCGCCTTGAACACAGTGCGCGCGGACCGCTGAAGTCTGGAACAGTCTTGGCTACGGACGCGTGATCAGTGTCATGTAATTTGTCTTTCATCTCAAAGTAGCAGCAATATGTACGCACACACACATTATAGAGGGATCCTCTGGAATAACCGGGAAACCCGCAGCTTGTTCTTTAATAGCGTAACACTTTCCCCTTCTTAATCTGGCAAACCATATCTGAAATAATACTTGGCTAGGCGAGCTACATAGCTGGTCTACTTGCGAAAGATAATTCTACGGCTCATCGAATTCAGTCTCGTGTTTCCCAAACATCAAGTTCCCAGGAATATGAGTCTTCCGATCAACCACTAGTTTTGCTGGAATCACTCCCGTTGCGTCATGTACTGATAGCCTATACGTCACTAGCTGGTCCAAATCTGATTGGTTCTCGTCAACAACCTGTTGCGTAACTTCATCTTTAGTAACGTTTCCCCGGGCGCTTCC
This sequence comes from Magicicada septendecula, assembly GCA_034769895.1. NCBI lineage: Eukaryota > Metazoa > Arthropoda > Insecta > Hemiptera > Cicadidae > Magicicada > Magicicada septendecula. The sequence goes on from CM068371.1 coordinate 3,414,577, forward strand.
ATTAACTCAGGAACAAACAAGAGTCTTGTCTCGACACCCATACTTGGCTTTCCAATCACTTCTTTTGTCGTTACACTTATTTGTACTTTCTACAATATGTATGGTATCTTTAGGTTCTGAACAATGAATGGACCACGATAGAAGATTAAAATAGTATTATTTATTTGTTTTTGTTTGCAGTGTTTCGTGGTGTGTGTCACGTTTATTGTTGCCCGTCCTTGGGACTACGGTTCGTTCGCAACAACTTTGTATAGAGGAAGCAGTAACTCTACCAACAGCACCAATGAAACATGTTCTCCTTCATTGCCGACATTTGATACGATTCAATGGATGTTACTAATATGATACAGTTCTAAAGGCGTCGAAAACAAAGACGTGCCCAAATTCACCAGGAAAGACAAAACAAAGAAATTGTTAAATGTGAAGAATCAATAAATATTTGAAATATTCCTGTCGTACATTAAACATTTCTGAACCTTTTTTCTTCCGTCCTAAGACTAGCAATCTAATTATAAGGTTAACACTTCCGACTCGGAACACAAAGTTTTTTTATTGAAGATCAAAAAATCTGGTTTATGTAGAATTCTACATAGGCCAGACAGCACGTTGCTTCAAACGGTGATTCATTGAACACACAAATCCACTACACTCCGCTACCGAATCCACCTTTGCAAAACCACACATAGGCTACACAAACATCGACTACAACACGGATATTCTACGCGTACACAGAAAAGGCCAAACACTAGACACTATTGAACAACTAGAAATATACAAACACACAAAAACACATAAAAACGACATCCTAAACGAACAGACACAATTTAAATCACACATATTATTCGAACATATCACACCCCACACATACACAAAATCGATCTTTCAAAAAACGACGCCGTCGCCAAGAAGAAGACTGACAGAGCTCCCAGTGGCATCCTCTGAAGAAGCTTATAATAAGCGAAAACTGGTTCATTCTACAACGTAAAAATTTTACATTTTTACCAATAAAAAACTTTGTGTTTTGAGTCGGTAGTGTTTTACTTCTAATTAGTTAACGGACACGTCACGGACAACAAAATCCAAGAAACAGCAGTCTATAACTAAGTCACATAACACAATAGGTAACATATAGAAATACGCGAGTTGAATTTTTGCTACTGTGTACTGTGCGACGTGATGATTCAAAAATTCAAATTACAGCATTATAATTTTGGAAATATAGAAGCAGTAAACTATACAATTAAGCAACTTTGTTTAACTTAAAACAAAGTTTGTCGTTTGTTAATAAATTTGAAAAATTCCTTTTTACTTTAACTTGTTTTGATTCCGCAAGTGTCAACAAAAACATTAAATTTTATAAGATAAAAATGTAGTGTATAAAAAAACATGTTAAAATGTGGATAAGCTCCTCGAATTCGGTTTTATTTTGCATCTCTATCAGTCATTAACAGTTAGGTTTTCCTGTCCCAGTTTTATTATCATAATAATTCTTGTAATTACTTGTGAATAGGTTGCATAAGTTCAACCTTATGAGCGGGACCATTAGGCAAACCCTTATGTCAGCAATTAAAGGAACATGCTTAAAATTCTACGTGGTGATGGCGCTTCCCACACATCTTTAAGGGTCTGAGAATTGGACTTTAACGAAAGGCCAGGCCAGTCGCGTCCAAGCAGCTGAAATGAGATTTCTCAGGCCTGTGGCAGGGTATATTCTCATGATCATAAAGGAAACACAGATATACGGCAGGAACTGAATACTATGAGTATACTCGACAAGATTAGTGGCAACATCTTTGCGGAATGGATGACTGCTGCATCCCCAAACAACTATGAAACTATAAGCCGAGGAGACGAAGAGGTGTGGGACGCTAGAGGTAGCGCTGGAGTGACCAGCTCTAATCTCTGCCTGTTTGACACCCGAAAAAACCATCCTGGGTTTAATCCTTGAACATGATGTTGATGATGATAAAAACTAACAATATAAAAGAAAAAATGAAGTACGTATATCAATTATCACATTGACTCTATGTACATATCAATCTAACGCATTTATGTCTCACATAAACTTAAAACGGAGTTCACTTGCACGGCCACCAGATAGCGCCAGCGTCGCGTAATAGCTTCCTGCAGCGTTAAAAACGTACTAACACATAAAGGGAGCATTAATCTCAGCATATCTTGGTGATTACGGAGACAGCCACAATGGTGCTGAGATTGAGCTCAGCCATCGTATACTGTAGAGTATCTTTAATTTTACGGTCTTTTCTTTACCTTGGAAAAGCATTCCACCGCCCACTCAGCCCCACATTGCTTATCCATAAGGTAAATGTAACCTTAGGGGTGCTGATTTTCGATTTTGACGTCAAGGGATATATACGACGCAAGAGTTGAAAACCACCCCTCAAGTGTTGAAAACCTTAAACAAAGCGAGGATGTATTTTTAAGTCATGAAATTGGGTACCTACAGGTTTGTGGGGGATGTTTAACCTACATTTACTTAAACATTACAAGATTAGTAATATTTAACAAAATATTACAACCCTTACACAATAAGAAACAACTCCGACGCTCAGCTGATGCTCCAAAAAACACGTGCTAGCTGTAAGCAGTGAGCATCAGGTAGCGCATCAGACTTCTTCTGGTCTCCGCTAGAGGCTACGTGTTTTTAGCGGTCATAATTAAAAATTCAGTAAAAAAAAAATATATATATATATATATATGTATGTATATATTTCATCCATGAATATAAAATTTAATCAAAGAAAAGTAGAACCACAAACATTATATTAATTTATTATATTAAATATTCGATTGATATATATAAAGAACCAGCAAAGCTTCCAACAGATATTCTTTCGTTTACAATACATGTTAAAATAATAATAAATCTTAATTTTATTGTCAATTTAGAAAAAAAAAATTTAGTTTAGTATAAATTAATAGGCTCTCAGGACCGCACCCGAACATATAACGTACGATAACAAAATCTAACTGTCGGAGCGCGTTTACATTTTTAGTCATAACTCGGTCAATATTTAAGAAACATATTTTAAATAAAATTCATTTTGTAGGAAACTTAAAGAGCTACAACTCTTTTAATATGCACTATAGTAAAAAAACCTACTGTACAGTAGATATTTTGCCTATAAATCAAAAATGTTTTACACGATGCCGGCAAAATACATATTTCAACTGGCGTAACTCATCGAATTTTAGTCATAATGAATAAATCAAAATTTAAAATTTTGGGTATTTTATAAGGTTTATTTCTGGGCCGTATCAATTTCTCGATAAAACGCATCGTTACTGAGATCCTTAATAAAAAGGCGAATTTTGGCGGAAATCCAAAAACGTGAATTTCTTAAAACGTTACGCGTTACTGTACAGCAATACATTTATGCTTCAAAAAATTTGAGTACATTGCTAATATAATAGACAACCGAAAAGTACAGTCTCTGGGCTTAATATGCATATTTGACAAAATGGCAGACATTCCTTTTTAAATTTCTTGGGAAAAAGTTGCAGAAATTATAATATTTTCTAAATATCACTATTGTAGTAACGACTCGGAACACTAAGTTTTTTATAAGTAAAATCGTAAAGATTTACCTAACAGCCTAAACCGGCGTTCACCTTTAAAAGTCTTCTTCAGAGGCTGCCGTAGGTAGCGCTGTCCGTCTTGTTGTTGGCGACGGGATAGATATTCGAAAGATCGATGCTGTGTGTGTGTGGTGAGATGTGTTCGAATAATGCGTGCGATTTGAATTGTGTCTGTTCGTTTAGGATGTCGTTTTTATTTGTTTTTGTGCGTTTGTATATTTCTAATTGTTCTAGGAAGTCTAGTTTTCGGCCTTTTGTGTGTACGTGTAGAATGTTCATGTTATTGTCGATGTTTTTATATGTGTGGCTTGCTTCAATGAGGTGGTTTGCAAAGGTGGATTCTGTAGTGGTGTGGAGTGCCTTTGTGTGTTCAATGTATCTCTGTTTGTCTGTTCAATGCATTATTCGAACACATCTCACCACACACACAGCATCGATCTTTCGAATATCTATCCCGTCGCCAACAACAAGACGGACAGCGCTACCTACGGCAGCCTCTGATGAAGCCTTCTAAAGGTGAAAGCCGGTTTAGGCTGTAAGGTAAATCTTTACGATTTTACTTATAAAAAACTTAGTGTTCCGAGTCGTCAAACAATAGTGATATTTAGTTAAGTAACGGACACGTCATGGACAACGAAATCCAAGAATATAATATTTTCCTACAGAACGTCGTTATTTTTTAAGCTAGACAAGTGATAAACCCACCATTGTTTAGGATATTAACAGAACTTTCTTTTGATGCTAATTTAATTACGATCTCACCGTTTCCGCCGAGTTATATAAGTTTTAATCATGTGATTTGATCAAAAAACTGTGAATCGGATCTTGTTTTGGCTGTATCTCAAGAACCATTTGACATAATGAAACCAAAAAAAGTGGAAATGTTCGTTTGTTAATAAGTTTAATTTTGACTTAAACAAATTGTTTGCAAAATGGCGTTATTTTTTAGTTATTTTCAGATTAATGTTAAAAAAAGGTTTTTTGGCAAAACTTTGAACCCTTGTAACTCTCAAACAACGCATTTTTCGAAAAACTGTATACCACCTATTTCCTTAGAATTTAATTCTCTATCAGTTACCGGGGTTAATTAAATTTTGTGTTTTTAACCTTCGAAAAAGGGGTGAAAACAACCCTTAAATTTAAGAACGGGGCAAAAATTTCCTTAACTTTATTCTATAACCTTTTATGAAGACATTGCAGAAAAATCATAAGGGTCTATGGACACTGACTCAAAATCGGCAGAAAATTCCTCACGTAATAAACAAAAATTTAATTTTTAATATGTACACAATAGTACGTTTATTTTGCTTTTGCTACAACTAAAAAGTCTTACGATAATATTTCAAATAATTTTAAAATATAAATCCTGCCTACTATAACTGTGTTGATGTTGGGAAAGTTATTCGTGAACAACATTTACTCAGCAAATACATAACTGTTGCATCAACTATGTCATCAGTTCATCCACAGGACGTGTCCCCAGTTTGATTATTTTATGAAATCACATACTTTCCTGTATGTCGACAGATTTGCTCGAATTAAAGAACTAAATAACATTTGTACGGTATCAGCACTTCTAGTACTGATTAGTGTTTCAAACCTGATGATTGACATTCAAGCAGCAATATATTCTTAATCTTTCATGAAACATAAATTATTTATACATTTTTTTGGACGTAATGTATTTCTGTTATGATATAATAAACGTGTCTATATGTGGTATTGCATTATTGGAAAAACATTACCGAGACGATCGGCGCAACTTGGATCACTACAGAATAACTGAACTGAATACAACCTCTATGGAGTCGCAAGTAACATTAATATTTCATCGGCTCAAACGTCGATTTATTACACTACGTGATGGATAGTATCGTATCCACGGATAGCAATCGATTAATATAAATATAATGCTTATTTTTTTAAAATGTCACAGATATTGATTTTATAAATCTGTATAACGTTATATTACACTAACAGCTGTAATTATAATATAACTTAAATGATGTAGTTAGATATATCGTTTTGTGTAATGTACAACGGTCTCACGGGTAGTATGTTTAAAATCGAGGTTGGTTATGTACCCATCTATGTTATGTCTTAAATTATTGTGGGTATCATTTTAATAGTTTTTTAATTAAGAGTGATCTTGACATTGTATTAGATCAATACGTAAAAATTTAATAAGTATGGTGAACTCGGGTATACTCGTGATAGAGATAATCTCGTGATACTTTTTTGTGAAGGGTTGTCACGGGTTAACCAATGCTTCCACAAATACTTAGTTTCTTCATTTGAGCGCAGCGCATTCTAGTGTTCAGTTTGAGATATTGTAGGCGCCTGTGCGACACGTGTTTATTTTTTTCCAACCTTTGAAGTGAAAGGTAAGGAATATTTCTTATATGTCTGCATCTGTTAATAGGGCGTGCATTTTGATTCTACCATAATTGTAATTCACTAAATTAAGTATCAAATTTAGTCTTAATACAAACTGAATACGATGGTATATATTTTGATAGGACGGCGTATACGTTGTAGGACCTTATCTCCGGATCGTAGTTTCTTAAAGGTTTTGTTTTATTTTCCACGTAAAGACGCTTCCTACTAATGTACAAATTTATTTAATTGTTGACATTTATATCTGAAAAACATTTCTATTAAATACAAATCTTTTAAATTGTTTTCTACTAAAATTTTCGATAGTTTTTATTTCCTGGATTGGATTTCTCCGTACGATTTTAATATTAATGGCGTTTTAATTTTAATGTTTTTCGACGTTTGATTTTAGCTTTATTTTATTTATGATTTTAGATGTCACGAGTATGCCTTACATATTACGAGATTGCCTCAATCCAGGTAAAGTCGTAATATCACGAGCATAGCGGAGTGTTGCCACGAGATTACCTAGAACATCACGAGATTACCAATGAAGAACGTTATTTCGAAATTTAATTAAAATAATATAATAATAATAATTAGTATTATTAATTGTCAATTATTGACTATTATTTATTTACTATAATTGTTAATTATTTAATTATTATTTTATTATTAATTATTGTTATTTTATTTAATTAAATATAATATATTGTTTTATCAAAAACATCTGTAGTGAAATAAAGTCCTTATAAACCATTCTTTCCAAAGATTAAATCAGAATAAAGAATTAAAAGTTTTCGGTTTGTCCAATTGGTATTTTATATACTTTATCACGAGTTTACCCAAGTTTACCATACTTTAAGTATCTACTATTATAAAAAAAATTGTAAGATATAAACTACTGCTTTAAAGGATATTTAAATTCAGTTTCACAAACAATAGAGTCGTCTTTATCTTCCAGAGAAAGTGGTTAAATTGAAGTGACAGAGGCCATTACTGACGGTACAGGATAAGGAGAAAGACGTGTAGTGAGTCACGTCGGAGGGGGGGAGTCTCCTCTCTAACGTTTGCTTCATTAAGATGCCTCACACGGCCGCCGACTTCGTGAGGGGACCTGCTATAACTGGCGCAAAGAGAAATGTGGGTCAGAATCTCACTCTGATTGATATTAATGACATACCGTAGTTACGGAGAACTGCTTTTTACTTTGTCTCTTAGTTTTTTTTTTTTTAATTTAAACAAAAATGCTACATCATCATTTAATGTTTAAAGGCGTTATTTAGAATCTTATTTACATTACAATTTTGTCGGTCACAAGTTTCTATGTATTATTTTGTACTGTATAGAACTAATAGTACCTTGACCGAGAGACTACTTTCGTAAAATCAACATTATAAATATTAAACTATATACTGTACATTAAAACGAGAAGCCCATTGCCAACCAGATGAAAAGGAGAAAATGGAGGTGGATTTGGCATAATTTTCGGAAGAACCGAAATACAGTTCACCGACCAGCAGGCTTTTGAACACTCAGAGAAGAAGGAGGCGAGGAAGACCAAAAATTCTCGTGGAGGAGAATTCTCAAGGTGGAAATCCTTTGGAGAGCTCAGAGTCGTCGCTCAAAATAGAGTCCGTTGTCGTAGCTTCGTCGAGGTCCTGTGCTCTGCAGAGAGCGACTGCAATTACTAATAGTAGCAGATAGTAGTAGTAGTAGTAGTAGTAGCAGTAGTAGTAGCAGTAGTAGTAGTAGTAGTAGTAGTAGTAGTAGTAGTAGTAGTAGTAGTAGTAGTAGTAGTAGCAGTAGTAGTAGTAGTAGTGGTAGTAGCAGCAGCAGCAGCAGTAGTAGTAGTAGTAGTGGTAATAGTGTGGTGGTAGTAGTAGTAGTAGTAGTAGTAGTAGTAGTAGTAGTAGTAGTAGTAGTAGTAGTAGTGATAGTAGTAATATACATTAAAGTGCAGAGTTTATTGCATATCAATCCTTTAATCATTTCAGCGGTTGCTTATTCATGAGAATGAATAATAAACAATAAGTATTCCTAAATTAATCCTGGGAATCTTCCGCAATTATTTTCTTCTCTATGGCTTTCAAATTAATAAATAAAACTTTATACTGAGCTACTGGCCTACCGTTGCTTAACCTAAGCAAGGACTGGGCTACCAGTTCTTGGCTTACATCGCCCGGGCCGATCAGCCCGGGCTAACTATTGCTAATTTCGCCTTGCTCAGGATTTACCTAATTTATTTCGCTGCCCATGAGAAGATGGTAAGGATTCCACTTATCCTTATCCTAGGTGTAGTACCCTGTAGGGGTTTAGGAAACCCCGCATCGCAAAAATAGGCCTACCACAGATCCAAAAACTGCTAAACATAATGCAACAGAACATTGCAGTAAAATCACTTTACACATTTTATGACGTTCATAGACATGTTAAAAATTGATTTTGTCAATTTTTGTAAATTAGCTATAAGTTGTGAAATAAGAGATGAATAGTTATGTGCTATATTGTAACGTCACAAAACGTTCCATAGTCTTAAAACGACCAGAAGAGTGAAGATAATACAACATAACCAGACGAATTGACAGAGACGAATTGACAAAAGACTAGTTCCCAAATAGATGTGTAAGTGAGCATAACAAACCAATAATAAACGAACTCAAAACACCATAAGTAGTATAAGGTGAAAGAGATAACATTAATAACCTGTATTAGAGTGTAAACAGCACATTACCTAAGCAAGTGCAAGGTATTAGTTGGAATTGCAAAGAAAAGTAAATGTATCCTTGATAATTATGAACTATGAAGGAATTAAAATAAATGAAACATTCAAATAAGATTAACAGAGTAGACACCATGTAAAATAAACTTTAAAAGAAGGGTACGCTAAGGCATAATGTATAGTGCTAATAGAATAAATAATGAGAGAACAAATTGTAGATGTTCAAATAATAAAGTGATATCAATATATTCAACAATGTATAAACAGTACGTGTTTAAAACTGTTATAAAAGTGTAACTTATTGAAGAAATATGTATTATCAGTAAAGGTAAACAAAACCCTACTATGAATAATGTAAACTAGGAGACTGGCATAAGATGAGTTTAGACAACTCTATGAATAATAAATATGATAAACACTCAAATGATGACTCACAACTAATAATGGAGTCCATAATGAAATGAAAATCGAATTGATAGACAAAATAATAATGACCCAACAGATTATGTAAACCATAATCATGTATACTAAAGAGTATAGGTAAATACAAATAAAATGATAATGGAAAAGGTGTAAGACACCATATAATGTATAGTATGATAAGTATAGGAATCAAGACTTATGTTGAATAAATAGGCTAATAATGAAGTAACGAAGCCTTGAAATAATGATAAACAAATCTGTTATTATAATTATTGATGTTTAGCTGAATGCAGCAATTTTGTGTAGTAATATGTTAATTACAATAAGATTATAATGTTCAAAATAGAAAATAAGGAGAATTAAATCAATATTAAAAAAATATTAAAATATACTCTGAAAAATGTAGCAGAAGACGTTTGTAACCAATGCAATAGTTAAGCTAGGCCTTCCTTAAAATAGATTTTAATGAATGAAAGATGTATCCAAACTGGCATCAATTCATATCAAAATATTCAGAAAGAAATGAGCAATAAGATGCTAGCAATAGAATCAGAATTGTAATTAGATTAACTGAGATATAAACGTTAGCATAATAAATTTTGTGAATTTTGGGTGGTTACGGGAATACTAAAAATAACGAAACAGACGCTTAAAAACAATTATGTAATGGCAAAAAATATAATGACAGCATCATGGCGTCATTTTTAGCAAATCAGGCAAATCAGGAATTTTCTTCCAAAACGAATTGTCGCAACCTAGCGTCGGTTCCGGCAGACTATATATACAATTGTTCGAGCGAAGAAACACACATTTTGTCATTTTCAATCGCAGCAGCTACTACAAGACTACAGATCGAAATTATCATCAAATCTAATTAAACAACTACAAGTGAAGAAGTAAATACTTTTAATAGTGCATCGTAACAAGCAGTATTCATTTTTATTAGGTGTGCGGTATTAAAGAACAAGGTTAGGTGAAGTACCTACCCAGTATTCAGTTTGAAGAAATAATGATTGTTAATTCGTGTGGAAGTGCAGTGAAATACGATCAGTGTACCCGATCGTACAGTGCTATTAAAAATAATCCAAGTGATTATAAAACCAGGAAGTACAGTGCAATATACCATTACAGAGTACGAATATTATCTGTTTAGTATAATAAATAATACACTCTTGTACTGACGCAAAAACATTCAATAAGATAAATAATAAGCACTGTGTATACTTTTTCTATAGGACTTATATAATTCCGCTATAATAATTCATGTATTAGACTAACCGTAATTAACCTCAAAATTGTAGAGGTTAAACGAACATTTCGTAACTCAATTTAAATATTTTAAAGTGTCTAACATAGTTAATTCAAATTTTGTAAAGCATCGTAAATCAAGACATAGGGATTTTACTCTGTAGTTTAAAAGAATTCGCCCCTTGAAATATAATTATTTTTGTAAACAAACAAACCACTAGTAAGAGAAACCATTGCCAACCTTCTGAGTGAGGAACAATTGAAGCCAGGTAGATTGTAATTATTAATTATTGTTAATTTGAATGTAATAAGTAAAAGTAAACACCTTGTGATCAATAAATAAGTGAATTGTTAATTGCCAAACATTGTGAACAATTATTGAAACAGTATTTAATTATTTTTATCAATTAAAAGTGTTGCGTTTTCAAGGCAACCAAACAATCAAGTTGGCGTCCTGAACGTGTAAAGCGCCAACAGTCAAATTCATAAACAAACAAGAAGGAAAATAGTTAATTAAATTATTTTAATTGCTCTAACAAAAATAACTTAACATCAATTAAATTTATTTATTTTTACTCTGAATAAATTCTTTTTTATGGAATAAGACTTTGTCCATATGGCGCCCAAGTAAAATCAAATTAGCTCACTTACTGACCAACAATACAACAATAGTCATATTGTTTTGACAAACCACCAGTATAATGAGATACTGAGACCATCTGACTACCAGTACTACACCACAGGTACGTGAAGGTTTTAAATACTTATCATTTTTTGTCAAACAACACATTACTGTACTCAGACGATCTAGGTCGACGGAAGTTCTAAGGTACTACTAGTGAACTTCAAAGTGAACTACATTCGGTTAACAGTGATTAAAATACATAATTAATTAACTAATGAAAACATTAATTAAAATCAAATAGACAAATTAAACTAATTAAATAATAATTAAAAATTGTTTATCAACCGAACTTAAGTAAAACATAGTCAACGTGACAGATTATTTTAAAGCGGTACGTAAGTAGTGTGTAACAGAGAGACGACAACAACGTGTGGCTGAATACACACACAAAGAATTATAAATGTTACAATATATATCAAAATATCCATAAATTTTTTCTATTTCATGTGTAGTGAAATTTTTGTGTGCGTGTTATTTGTTTTTTTTTTTTTTTAATAACTTCTATATTAACATTTCGCAAAGAAATTTGGACAGCATATGCGTCATAATTAGCGCTACATTTCTTATATATCAAGCGTTCTAAGTATACAGTTTTAATATTTATTTTTTGACTAAATTCACTTTTCTATAGGCACGTTATCTGGAGGAAAGTCATCAAATTTTTAGATAATTTCGCAACAGCATTCTGCAAACTTTAGCGTAGTCGTGCATTATTTGAAGCTAATCTTTGTGAAACTCTATCACGTGTTGCTAATTTCAGCCAATCATTAACTCCTATTGTCATTTGATTCGGTCTCTGATTGGTCAGTTACCTATTAAAACTAGTCCCGTGAAGACGTGCCCCCTGCGCGATATTTTCGTGTCAAAACAAGTTCTTTTGTAAGGTGACGCCAGTCCGAGGTACTAGCTACGATTTACCCGTATCGTATATCGAGGGTTATAGAAGTCATTAACTGAATTTGCATTGTAAACGTCACTTAACAAGTGCTAACCCGCGTTAGTGCAAGATATCCTTCTAGGTCCAGTAGTATTCAGCGGAATACTCCTGTGTTAACGCGTGAACACTTTAAGATATCTGGAAGGTGTAGGTCTAGTACACCACATCTTTGTTATGAATTAAACCACATTTCTGAACTTGAGATTTATCAATATAAACAATAACGGGAAGATAAACGGCGTCCGCGTGTGTATCGCGGGTGAAACGCATCATCGACGCCAGCGGTCAACGTATTAGCTTAGCAGCCGTCTACTGATCAACGGGGAAAGGAATTCTTCAAACAAGTAACATTAAACGAGTACAAGATGAACATTTAATTTGTACATAAAAGATATATTAGTAAAGTATTTTATGTTTAAATTTTGTGTGTTTAATAAGAAAATAACAGACAAGATTTAAAATTGTTTTTAATTTAAAAAATTGCCCTACCTCCAGATAATAGACTCCGTTGGATATTATTATTTACTATTACCTGTCTATGCACATTTTATTGTTTCGTTGCAATATATTGTATATTGCAGTATATTGTACCACTAGTGGCACTACTGTTGTTTGAAATAAAGCAAAATTCTCACTTAACACTTATTAGTTTTTTGTTTTAAAGAATACATAATAGATTCTCAGTCTCGGGGGCATGCAGAACATATAATACAAAAAAAATTTCCGAACAATTAGTACAATTAAATTAATTTTTGTGTTTTAAATTACTATTAGAATTTACTAATTTTTAGATTATTTAAAATTTTTAGAAGTTGCTAGGCAGAGCAGCGATCGTTAATGCAATAGCCGATGAGAAAAAGGACGCTCGTTTTAACCAAAGTGTAATATTGAATGTTTTATTTATACAGTTCAGTGTGTAACATTTGGAAAAAAACACTGTTAATGTTATTCATTAACGTATAATATTCAGTTTCATCACTTAGTCATGCAAACGACATATCAGAGTCAATATGTTGTGTTTGTAATGTAGTTAAGACATTTCGTTGTCTGGAATTTATACGTTTAAAATAGTATACTACTATTTACCTGATACGTAATCTGTATAATTTGTAATATCACTTACGAGGGTCAGTTGAAAAGTTTGCTGAGCGACATCTATAGCTAAGTGGTAAAACTAAAACCTTTCGTGTGCTGCAAGACATATATTTCGCGTGAACACCTGTTAATTTTTCAGGTATTTTCTCAGGTCTGACAATTTATTCATTTTTTACCAGTTGTTTGAAATTTTTCTGTCACGCGTGTTTTTAAAATGCACAAAATCAAACACGGTATTGTGATGAATTCTCTGTTAAAGACGTATTAGCGCCAATGGAAAATCAAAAGGAAATTGTAAATGTGTTAGGAGATGCTGCGCCTTCAGAAACAACGGTACGTGGGGCACACTCGAGTTTAAACGTGGTTGTACAAGCACTGAAGATTATCCAAGCAATGGACGTCCAAAAAGTGCAACAAAAAATGGCATTATTGAAAAAAATTCGTAGGGTGTTAGAAGACCGCGGATTGAGGAATGGATGACGTTGCTGAAATCATAGGCATCAAATATGAGCGTGTTCATCATACTTCAACTAAAGAACTTGTTAAAAAAGCGTTGTGCAAAATGGCTGCCGCATATGAAGTTGTTGCATTTTTTAGGCGTCCAGTGCTCGTACGAGCACGTTTAAATTCAAGTTCCTATTTACAAACCGTTGGTTTTAAAGTCGCAGCATCTTCTGACACATTGAAATTATCTTGTTAATACTAGATACTAAAGTAGCTAGTAACATTGGCGAGTATTTAATACCATCTACGTAGTATATTATTTCCGTTCTTAGTTTAATTCTGATGTAAACAAACATGCGTGGCACACCTGAAACGCTATTTGCTGCTTGAATTCGAGGCTTGTCACTCTGACAGAGGGAGTACAGACAGGGTACATATAATATTGATACTGTATATAATAATAATAATATAATGTTTTGTAAATTGTAATAATTTGTCCTGACCAAAGTAAAATTTGTGTGACTGTGTCAGAACGACAGTGAAATATTTTATTACACCAGTTAATGGCTTTTTTGTTAACCGTTTTAAAAGTCCCCAAAAACAAAAAAGTTAAGTTTCTTTATAACTAAAATAGAAACTGTGATAATTACCAGTGTACTGTATGTTATCAGTTGCTGTCACAGGGTAATTCAATCCCTTCCATATCTTTGTCGGTATTTGTATCATCACTTGAGTCAATGCTATTATTGATAAGATTGTCCACAACGAAGTTGGTAATGTGGGCCAGTTCTCAGAGCTTATCTTCTTCCTTGATTACATGCTCGATACAATAACGCCAATTGTCCGCCGTTTTTCCATTGTTCTCTATCAATTGTTTTATATCAAGCAGCTAATGTTGTGTTGTGACGGGCAACATATCCTTTCAACCAGCTCCATATTAATTAAATAGGATTCAGAATACAGTGATACGGAGGATATCTTAAAACGAATGCCCCGATTTAATTGGTAAAATAACTACTGTCACATGACTATACCCATATTCTGTAAATGGGCGTAATACATTACAGTGTGAACAGTGTCAAAGCCCCTGACCAATAGCGTTTCAGATTTGCCACGTGGGCTTGTATACATCAGGATTGAACTAAGAAGGGAAATAATATACATTGTCGAGTTTGCTTGTAATTAAAAAATTATACCCAGGACACTTAAGAAAATCACAAGTATGGGGTACAAAACCAAGCAAAATTATAAACAGTTCTTCTCAATTTCAAAGACTAATAGGCAAAGGAAAAGAGCCAATCATCATCACCATCGACATCAAGCGTTCAAGGCTTCATCATTCTCCTGTTCCGGCCTCATATTTCTCTCCGCCTTGCTACCGGTCGTCCAACGTCTCTTGTTCCAAGTTCCTGGTAATTATAGGCTAACCGTGAAATGCGGGTATTACCTATTCGTTGTAAATGGCTTTTCCATTTTCTCTATACTACACTATCTTTTCTCTATCTGAAAATACATATTCAAATCCTTTCTTGCATCCTCATTTCTTATAGAGTCTGCTTTTGTACACCCCTTTACTGTTCTCAAGTGTTACATTCCCAACTTCGTCGTGATTATTTGCTAAACTCCTAAGTGCCATAATCTGGACGAGGCCTTTCAGTGTTTCCACCATTTTTAAGTCCTAAACTACGACCTTACATGTCACTGCCACGACCTTAGTTAGTGATTTAGTACTTGAAAATGGTGTAAACAATGTCAGGCTTCGTCCAGAACATGACATTTAGCAGTTTAGCAAATAAGCACGACAAAGTCGGAGTTACAGAGGTTGCTAATTCAAATAACAAGCTTATTTCATTTCCGCTGTTTGAAATTTATTCAAATCGCTCTTCCTCATCGTCCAATATATTTGCAGCCACCTAATAATGCTGAAACAGCTTTCGTCTTATAAAATTTAAAATTAATGTTATTCATGGTCTTCTTTACCAAACGTTTATTATTACACCGCTAATATATTGAAATATACTCACTTTGCTGGTCAAATGTTCGAGAGACAGAAAGATCTATTTTTTTTACACGAACAGGCTACTCGTGGATCACGCGAATATCATTTCCTTTCCTTTCCCTGCCAGAAGGCCCTCATTCGCTATGCGCCGCCTTTCTTTCCACTGTCCACCCCTTTCTCGTCTTCTTCTCACCGCAGAGAACCTCAAGATTTTGAATTTTCTTTCTGCATGTATTTCCATCCACACAGTCGTTCAAAGAGGTACCCAGTTTCATCATTTCCTCCTTGAGTTGTTTGGTGTATTCATTCAGACTGGAAAATTGCCAAATATATTTGAAAATTTGTTTATTAAACTGGACCGATCCATCCAAACCATATGTCTAAGAAATATCAGTCTTTTATTTCGGAACGCCGTTTCCGGATCTTCCAGATCCCTGTATAGATCTTCTTTGAGTCTATGCCTGTACCCATCTTCGGTTTTCTTGGGGCCATAAATATTCCGACGAGTTGTCCGTTTAATTTTAAGAAGAGTTTCCAAATTTTGAAATGACATTGTTTCCACTTCATACATGATCACCGGGCTGATCACAGTGCTATAAATTTCGAACTTACGCACTTCTGGAAAGGTTTTTCTTTCCGTACAGTTCCCGGGTTATAGTAGAGGCGTTTGATAATTTGAGTTTCCTTATCTTAAAGGATTCTTTGTCTGACACGTTGTTTTAGTGAACTTATTTTAAAATATTTTTTTAAATTTTGTAGATATTAACGTAACTATGGCAACACGCAATCTATTCTTTTTTGCATAATGTTAGACCTGTGTACAAATGACGCGGAAATATTGCCGTTCTGTTCCATGAGCGTGGTTGTTCTGGCTGTACGTTCGTCAATTTCTCTTAGCCATTAGTGGTGTCGCTTAGTTTCCATACGAGAGTAGACACCAGAACTGGAAAGTAGTTGTTTTCGTATCTAATAGACGGCGCTGAATGGATATATAGTATCGGAGCTGTACCTTTTTCCATTCCTGCAGTACATTTTCCATGTTTTTAATATGCGATTGTATCGATATGTTACGATGTGGAAAAGAAGAAGTGTACTCGTTGTAAATTGTCCTATTTCTTAAATCTAAGCAAAAATACGTGGCGCTTTCATTTGTGAGGTTAGGTGACAGTTTTTGGAGACTGCAAAAAATGTATCTCGAAATAATTATGGTTAGTGGAAACAAAATGTATTAAAGAATTACAACATACGCTCTACAAATTGTACATAATGGACGTTTCTTTTTGGTTAGCTACAAAACGAGTACTTGTTCGAAATCAAATATTACCGAAAAACGAGTTCTACTACAAAAACTAACATGTATAGTAATAGGAAAAGCCTATTTTCCATTTCGGTGGGTTTCCAGTGATCTATTCATAGGACGAGTATTAATGAAAAAACGAGTACTACCGGGAAAACCGAGTACTGCCACAAAAATGGAGACACGTACAGTAGTAGTCAAGGGCCACCCCGCCTTACTTTCGAGTTGGGTTTCTTTCGTAGTTTCAGCAAAAAATAGTTTTACATTTGTAATTTCAGTTTTCATATTAACCTAACAACATCAACTTCTGGCGTCACAGGGATGAAACTGTAATATACTACTGCTACAATCAGTTTTCATTAAAAAAAGGACTAATAACACCAACGCAATTAACGCAATTGCCAGCCAACTATTTAGCAAAATACGAAATTAAAATTTGTTTAATTCTTTTACCTACATAAAACTATGTGCGATATTCACTAAAGATCGAAGCCAGACAATTGCATAATCGAAATATTGGAAACGACTGCAGGAGCGGATAAAGGTATATATTTGTATAATGGACGAGCAGCGGTTATCTATTTACATGGTTCACTATATGTTCTACACTGTGTAGATTAAATTTCCCGTTGGTCGGGTTTTGCGTTTACGTTTCCAATGCTGCCACTGTAAGTATACCGTATTATACACTGTTTCCGTCCATCGCGATATTAAATTTTTCAGGACTTCAGAAGTAACTGATACCACCATGAATTCGATTGACCACAGGTTTACGCCAGGGATGTTGTCTATCACCAACGCTTTCAAATTTATACGGAGAAAGCAATACAGACTTGGAAAGAAATGTGCAGGAACATGGGAATTCCACTTGATGGTGATACAGTTTATTCATTACAGTTTGCTGATTACTTTTGGCTCAAGAATTTAAAGATATAGGGCACATGACTAGAAAATTGATACTGCAAAATCAGAAATGGGGACTAAAGGTAAATATGAATAAACCGAAATACATTGCAATAGGTGACTTTCAAGACTTGATATTGGAGGAAGACATGGGGAAGATTTCATACACAGACAAATACAAGTATTTAGGGCTGATAATTACGTACAGTGGGAAGCAAGATAAATAAATGCAATACAGAATTAATTTGAAAAAGATGGAAATATCTACATCAAATGCAATCCTGTGGGATAATAAAATAAAAAAACAAAATTTGTGGGTTACAGTACAAACAAAAACCAAAATATTTAAAACATGTGTTAGAAGTATCATGACTTACGGCTCAGACGTTTGGACTACTAATAAACACAAGAACAAAATGAATGACAGCAGAGGTGGACTTTTCAAGACGTTTGGCAACAGTATCCAGACGTGGGAAAATTAGAAAGGAAGTCATTAAGGACAGAATAAATGTTAAAAATTCAATTGTTGCTTTTATCCCAACAAAAAAATTACAATGGTATAGACGCACTAAAAGATGACACAGAAAAGATTGCAAAGGAGAGTTATAGTATAAACCCAACTAGGAAGAAGGAAAAGAGGAAGACCACCTATCAACTAGATAGAAGAAATTCAGACCAAATAGAGGGAACCAGGGATTGAAAGATATCTTTGGATCCAAACCAGTGGAAGATGAGAATTCAATCACTTCTGTAATCTTTGGTTCCTGATATATGTAAATATTATACAGCCGAAATAAAAATAATGAATTCAAATGAAAATAATAGTCGACTAAAAATAGACGACCCGGATGCAGTTCCAAGTTTCCGTAATGGTTCTGTGATGATATATTGGTTACACATTTATTACTATTCAAATATTCATCTTTGAACAAAGGTGTTTATTAGTTTTACTGTAAAGGTTTTTAGATATAAAGTTTTATTTTCTATTTTATAGATTACTGGTAAGTAAAAACTTGCTTTCAAACCTACCGTAATTATAATTAATTAAAAACAGCCTATATAACCTACAAGCCCCTGGACATTTTTATTTTTCTAATAAATTTTATATATTCGTCTTGTTACATTTTCGAATTTTACCTTACTTTTTCTTGAAGATAATGTAGCGTAAACTCAAATAATTTTATGTCTATTCTTACGACGGTCTACTGATCGTCGTACGGTACAGTGGAAAACAAAATACAAGACACCAATTAAGTCACTAATGACCAGCTTTAATTTTCACAGTTAAACAGTTCGTAATTAAAAACTCAGTCTCTTGCAACAAATCAAATAAAAATTGTTCACATGCAATAAAATGTCAACTAATATAAAACACAATTGTATTACAATTATACCACCCGATTATAAAACACAACACTTCATTAATAACCACTTGAACGCACACAGTATCGCCCGACAATAAACTCGAACCGCACTGTAATATACCGCAACTGTAACTAAAACTGAACGTCGTTGAGTACTGGTATTTATACCCCCCCGAAATACTAGATTATTCCATACTGCGCGTTAGCTCTAACAACGACGTAATTAATTGCGGCCTTGACACAGTCCGCGCGGCTGGCGGCTTCTAGAAAAGTCTCGCGAGCGCATGTTGAAATCACGTACGCCACAACATTTAGCCGTATTCCACTGGATCGTTTGAGAAACACGTAGATTGGTCTGTGATGTCGTAACAGTATAATCAAGGAAGAAGGTAAGCTGTGTTAAGTGGCCCACATTACCGACGTAACGTTGTGAACAATTTTATCAACAATAACTCTGACTCAAGAAGTGATGCTACAAGTTCCGACACAGGTACATAAGGGATTGAATTACTCTCTGACAGCAACTGATAATATACAGTACACTGGTAGGTACTATACTTTCTTTTTTGTTTTAAATAATCTTTATTCCACGTGTATCCTTTTTTAATTTGATATGTGACATTGTATCCCTTTCAACAACTTTTCTAAATACATGTTTTACAAATACATTAACAGATAAAATAAAATATATTTGAAGTATAAATTATTTTTTAAACTCACTATCAATCACATATTTATAATAGAGTTACGCAATCTGGAAAAAGTGTTACACCATTAAAGAAGAGTCTACGTGTTTCACGGAATCCGGCTGTAATGTTGTGTGCATACGTGATCTCAAAATGCGTTAGTGAGACTTTTCTAGACTCCGCCAGCCGCGCGCACTGTGTCAGTGCCGCATACAACTGTGTCAGGACTGAACTAACAACGGAAATAGTATAGTTCACTAGTACAAATGGTTTCTGTCTCTGTCATCGCCGAACTAGTCCAGCATTATCAATCAGTTGTAGCACTACAATGTTTACGTGTTCATGAAGTCTTCTTTCAAATTTATCCGCAACCCGTTTAATCTCGTCAGCAATCGTAGGTATTTTCAGATACCGATGGATGTCATCAATGCTTATGTGCCAGGGTGCATCAACAATAGCGAAGAACCTTATTTTGAAAAGCCTGAAATATTTTATTATTAATTTTCTTAGTAAAATCAAAAAACTGTACACCATACACCAAAACTGGTCTCAAGACTTTTTTTTTTAAGAACAGCTTGTTATCCTGCAAAAGCTCAGTGTCTTCCAAGCAGCCACCACATTTTTTAAATTTTAATCCAAGTTCTTCCCGTTTCTTCTTAACATGCTCTTTCTACCTCAGTTTGGCATCCAGAGTCATACCGAAATAGTTTACTGAGCGTACGTGTGGAATTCTTTGCTGATCGATTACGATTAGTAAATAATACGTTTTCCGGTTGGTTAAATTGATATGAGTAGACTTGGTTTCGTTCAGCTTGATGCGCAATTTTTTTGTTCAACTAGTGACGTTCTCAACTGCTGATTGTACAGCGTCTGTTTCTGCTTCTATACTAACACCAGTAGCTAGTAAAGTAGTGTCATCAGCGAATGTAGTTGTTCTATCACATTTTAGGAATATCTCCTCTATACAACACATACAGAGTATAAACATGAATATATTTAACGGTACAGTGGTTCTTATGTCAGTATAACATTTTATATTTAGTTCAGTTAATTTTATATTTTGCATTCATGATTGTATTTAGTTTTTAAAGACACCTGACCTTCCCTTGTCTCTTGCTCACCCCCCCCCTCACCATCACAGCACAGATGTTCCAGATACGCCCTAAACAGATGTTCACCACCTACACTCCCCTAACATCCTGTGTTCAGTAATTTCATTCACTCTCCTCTTTGACAATGGCTTAGATAGTCGAAACAGCTGTCAGAGTTAATTAAAAAATTTGTGAAACTTACCAAGTGTTTTTATATATTTTACAAAACCTTTGTTTTATGATTAACATTATTGAATAACAAAAACTACTGCAAAAGTTACAAATGATATCTCATTTTAGTCGTGGTACTGTGGGGACACTGTATCGTTGCTTCTTCTAAGGAGTTAGTTCTCAATGTAACTGTAATGTGGTAGAGAGCTCAGTCTCCTTACACCCAGTGCGTGTTACTGAATTCCAAGATCTCAGCGAGCGGGTTGTATTTGTGTGTTGATATGTAGTTTGAAAACACTGAAATGTATCTTTGAATAACAGGTGCGACGGATTACAGATCAACGACAAAATATCGGACAAACGCGTCTGTTTTGTCTAACCAAGGGCTGGAAACAGACAGACTGGGTCTAGTAACATGACGACCAGACCAAATGTACATTACATTTAACAGCTATTGTGTAATCTACTGCAAGTATATTAATGAGTCAGCAAAACATTTGTTCAAAGGTTTCTTCCAAAAGATTATTCTCAGTGAAATACGACTCACGGATCGTCGTATGGTACGTGGAAAAAAATACAAGACACCAATTCAGTCACTAATCACCAGCTGTTATTAATCTCAAATAATAGTTTGAAATCGAGAAGATTATACTCGTATAATGATTCAAGTTAATCTGTCCACACAAACAATAATGTCAAAGAATTCCGCACTATAATGATTCTTCACAAATAGATCACTTGTGTAAATCGTCAGACATAAACTAAACTAACCGTCGCTTGGTGCTTATATTTATATCTCGCTGAGAAGCCAGAATAATATGTCACTTTTGGATAAAGTGTTGAAAAATTGCCTCTTACGGGCGAGCTCGAATCTACTAGAAACAGTGCCGTGTCTGGTCTTGAACATAGTGCGCGCGGACAGGTGAAGTCTGGACAGCGTCGGTTGCTGACGCGTGACAAGTGTCACGTAATCGTCTTTCAGCTCAAAGTAGCAGCAATGTGTACGCACACACACATTACAGCTGGCTCTGCTGGGCTAGCCGAGATACTTGTAGAACGTTCCGTATTACGTAACAATATTCTATTATTCCTTTATTTATTGATTATTTGCCGTATTTCCCATCCGATTTCCAAGGCTTGTGTGAGTTATTTAAGTCCGTATATTTTATACTTATACAGGTTACTGGACAGGTAAGGTAAGCAAGTTACTTAAAGGCAGGTAGGTATCTTACAACAACTAAATTAATTGTGAATAATCAGATTTTGGATCAGGTTAGACATTTTGTTACCTGGGTTGTGATATGTTATATGGAACCGATATTGATTGGCATAGAAAACTAACGAAATTTAGACGCATCTGTGGAACGATTCATAGGTAGCTGAAAAATAAAACACGGAAGGATACCTAAATAAAAGAATTTTTTACCTTGTATAATCCACTATGCGATCTCAGTTTTTTACATACAACATGTTTCAGGGACTAAATCCCCATCTTCAGGTACAGTAAAAAATTTATTATTCTTCTAATACATAGGGGTCGTCGAAATGATTAAAATGTTTATACATAAAAACACACGCACAACCCATACATATTTCGACGACCCCTATGTATTAGGGGAATAATAAATTTTTTACTGTACCTGAAGATGGGGATTTAGTCCCTGAAACATGTTGTATGTAAAAAACTGAGATCGCATAGTGGAGTATACAAGGTAAAAAATTCTTAAGTTAATCATAATAGCGATCTGGAGACTGGAAAAAATGTAACCCAAATAAAATATTATAAAACTGTGGCTGTCCCCACATTCCTGTATGCTAGTGAGACATGGACACTTGGTAAAAGAGACGTACAGAGGATTCAGGCAGATGAAATAAAATTTCTATGTGTGACGCAAGGTTGCTATCTCTTGGATCGGTGAAGGGACAAGGAAATTAGGTGCGATTTAAACATTGTATCATTGCACCAGAAGATTAAACACCACAGAAGCAGATGGTGTAAACACTTGAACTGTATGTCTGTTATCTGTTACTCGTGGCTGTCTTGGGTTACCACCTTACTGGAAAGAGAGATGTCGGTAGACAAAAGAAGAGATTGGTTCCGGGACAGGTCTAGAGCCTAATCCTTGGAGTGGCAATGATGACGATGACTCATTGATTATTAAATTGGTTATCCTGCTAGATAAGCTCGCGGGCTGCATAAATACAGGCTGTAGGTTGGAAATCACTTGTAAAGTATACCTTGTAACGTTCTTTTATATGGAACTAAAGTATAGCCTATAGCGAACAGAATAAGGGATGAAACATGACTGCAGGACTGACTTGAATTAGAAGCTGTCTAAAACAACACGAGAAAATAAACTACGAACGTGAAGAACGATGTGAGTATAACCAGGCCCCGATTTCAGGTACCTTGCACCCTGGGCAAAGCATTCTTATAGCCGCCCCCTTTCATTTTTTTACTTTTCTCCCCCACCCCCACCAACTTACACTAGGGAAACAACAAACTATAATGAAGATAAACGTTTGACAGTTTTTATCTGTGATGAAGTAACTGAAATTATACATATTTCACTACTAAGAAAACACATTTTTTTGCACAACGAAGTGAACGCGATAACATTGAAAGCATATACTGAA
The DNA here is from genome assembly GCA_034769895.1 of Magicicada septendecula. Taxonomy (NCBI): domain Eukaryota; kingdom Metazoa; phylum Arthropoda; class Insecta; order Hemiptera; family Cicadidae; genus Magicicada; species Magicicada septendecula. Next base: position 3,438,255 of record CM068371.1, read on the forward strand.
AGGAAACATCAAACATGAAAGAGGAAATGACTGTATTAATTTTTTTTTTTACCGCAGTGTAAACAAGTTTGTTGTCAGTAAGAGTTGCAAGTTACTGATATTGGAGTAACGATATCAGGCGACATCCGCCGCTGATCGTTTATCAAAAGGCTATACGTCAAATATATAAGCAAAAGGCTATAAGGCAAACATCACACACACGCAGAGAGGAAACTATGCGTAATATAATATTATTCATTACATATTCCTTGGCGCGTGCCGGCGTGCATTCGAACGTAGTTTCCTTCATTCCTAGAATTTTAACAATAACATTCAACTGACAACTGTCTTATATTTCTTTTATGAATTTGCTAACTGCTATAATTTTTTATTGTTCGACTAAGCTTTTCGTCATTGCTGACATCTTCAGGTCTTAAACAACCTGAAGATTGTTGTTTAAGACCTGAAGATGTCAGCAATGACGAAAAGCTTAGTCGAACAATAAAAAATTATAGCAGTTAGCAAATTCATAAAAGAAATAGCAAGGATGGCTGCTAATTTAAACAATACGAAGAATAAAACTGTCTTATAGTCTTAACGCGTATTGTTTTTCGTTCCTTGGCCCCCCTTCGACCAGGCGCCCTGGGCGTTTGCCCAGTCAGCCCATTTAAAGTCCGGGGTCTGAGTATAACGTTGATATCACGCAACAAGGCACTACAATGGTATGGAGTAGTGCATGAAAACCAGAATAGATGAAGTAGGATGGTCTAAAGGATCACTGGAGACTCAGCCACCAGAGGCCGAAAGAGAGGAGCGCCAGCTTCCAAAAAAGATAAACCTGTATCCATAGATCTGTGGAGGGAACTTAGAAGGCTGGAAGAATGAAAGGAAAGTGGAAGGAAAAGACGGCAATTCAAAATACATTTAAATCCGTAGAATAAGACGGATGAGCAGAAGAAGAAGAAGAAGAAGAAGAAGAAGAAGAAGAAGAAGAAGGAGAAGAAGAAGAAGAAGAAGAAGAAGATGAAGAAGAGAAGACGAAGAAGAAGAAGAAGAAGAAGAAGAAGAAGAAGAAGAAGAAGAAGAAGAAGAAGAAGAAGAGGAGGAGGAGGAGGAGGAGGAGGAGGAGGAGGAGGAGGAGGAGGAGAGGGGTGATGAGGAGGAGGAGGAGGAGGACGGTTAGCCGTTATATTCCACTTCTGACACCACTGTTACGACGGTTTAACTGATCGTCGTATGGTACAGTGGAAAACAAAATACAAGACAGATATTAAGTCACTAATTACCAGCTTTAATTATCACAATTAAACAGTTTGTAATCAACAAGATAGTCTCTTACAACAAATCAAATAAAATTTGTTCACACGCAAACAAAATGTCAACTAATATAAAAAAAAATTGTATTACATTTGTCCTGCACATACATAAAAGCACATAACACATCGCCACAATACTTGAAACTGCACTGGTATAAATCGGAACAATAAGTGAAACTGATAGTCGTTAAATACTTGTATTTATACCCCGCCGAAATACCAGAATGTTCTATACTGCGCATTAACAATAAAGGAAAACATTGGAGCATAATTCATTGCGGCCTTGACACAGTTAGCGCGGCTTCTGATAAACTCTATCTAATGAGTCGAGAATCATGTACGCCACACACATTACAGCCGGATTCCTCTGGAACATTCGATAAACACGTAGACTGTTCTGTAATTTTGTAACACTGCCCCCTCCTTAAGCCTGTTCGTTCCGAACTGGCAAATCGTCTCTGCAATAATACTGGTCCAGGCGATCTAGGTGGACTATAATTCTCTGGTTCTTCGAATTCAGTCTCGTGAGATCCAGACTTAAAGTTCCCAGGAATACGAGTCTTTCGCTCAACTGCTGTTACACTTATTTGTATTTCCTCTGCCAGTTCTTCCTCCATTCCCGCTTGCACTAGGGAGGGTTCCTCTTGACCAGACCTGTTGACTTTTCTTCGGCCAATGTCACTTGCTTAATCGAATGGCACTTGCTTATTTCTTCAGTAGCATTACTTTGAGTGATTTTATCATCTGACTTGTATCCATTTTATTTTTATCAACTACCAATAATACCACTCTTCTACGAAGTGTCTTCTGTGTCCACTGTTAACCGTTCTATCCCGCTTCTGACACAATACGATGATCCCACTGTTACGATGGTCTAACTGATCGTCGTATGGTACAGTGGAAAACAAAATACAACACACCAATTAAGTCACTAATCACCTGCTTTAATTATCACAATTGAACAGTTTGTAATCAAAAAGATATTATCTTACAACAAATCACATAAAAATTGTTCACACACGAATAAAATGTCAACTAACTTAAAAAAAAAAATTGTATTACATTTGTCCTGCACATACATAAAAGCACATAACACTACACCACAATACTTGAAACTGCACTGGTATAAATCGGAACAATAACTGAAACTGAACGTCGTTGAGTACTTGTATTTATACCCTGCCGAAATACCAGAATATTCCATACTGCGCATTAAAAATAAAGTAAAACTTTAGAGCGTAATTCATTACGGCCTTGACTCAGGTTGCGCGGCTTCTGCACAGACTAGCTAATGCGTCGGGAATCACGTACGCCACACACATTACAGCCGGATTCCTCTGGAACATTCGATAAACACGTAGACTCTTCAGTAATGTCGTAACACTATAAAGCCAGTAATTCTGTACACTGTTAGGCTTCTATTACACTAGGCAACATGTGGCGGGCAACTAGTTGTCCGACCTCGGACAACTAGTTGACGAGGGCTCAAAAAATGGTGCGCAACTCTCGGCCACATGTTGATGATTTAAGTCGAGAAAATGGCGTCAAGGAATGAAGAGCTTCTGCTGCTCGCTTTGTTATTAAAGAAAAGAAGACGCAGAGCTCGGAGAAAATGTATGTACATACACCAAGGATGGATAAAGGATTATACTACACACTGTTCGATGATCTGTGCGTGGACGAAAATAATTTTTTTAACTATTTTCTTATGTCAAAACAATCATTTGATGAATTGTTGGACTTGATCAAAGCAGACATAACTGGCACTGATACCAAAATGTAGGTTATGGCTTGCGTATTGAATGCGAAATGACAACTGGGCCTGTCGTCTGCCGTCGCGGACACAGTTAAGGTGGTGTCTGTGGCGAAGTGCGCATGCGCGGAAGCGAGAGTGGCGCGCCACATGTTGCCCAGTGTAATAGCTCCCGTCTGAAACAATGCCCCACGTCCAGCGTCAGCAACTTCCGAGTGGTCGGGAAGTTGCCGATCTCGTCCACCGTCATCCACTAGTTGTCGACCCATATCAACAAGTGGCTTAGTATAATAGGCTCCCATATAAACAATGTTACTAGACGACCTCGGCAACAAGTTGCCCGCCACATGTTGCCTAGTGTAATAGAGGGCTTAGGCCTCTATTACACTAGGCAACATGTGGCGGGCAACTAGTTGTCCGACCTCGGACAACTAGTTGACGAGGGCTAAAATGCTCTCGGCCACATGTTGATGATTAGTCGAGAAAATGGCGTCAAGGAATGAAGAGCTTCTGCTACTCGCTTTGTTATTAAAGAAAAGAAGACGCAGAGCTCGGAGAAGACGTATGTACATACACCCTATGTTATCAACAAGGATGGATAAAGGATTGTACTACACACTGTTCGATGATCTGTGCGCGGACGAAAATAAGTTTTTTAACTATTTTCGTATGTCAAAACAATCATTTGATGAATTTTTGGACTTGGTCAAAGCAGACATAACTGGCACTGATACCAAAATGAAGAGAAGCATACCACCAGAAGAAAAGTTAGTCGTAACCCTGAGGTAAGTGATCTGTACAATTAATTAATCAAATTAAATACAATTAAATTTTATTGTAACGTTTTCCACTTTATACAAAAAAATTAACAAACTACATTTTAAGATATTAAAAAGTCTTGGATGAAAAAAACAAACATTAAAATAATCTGTAAACATTTGAATTCTTACAAAAATACAATGTTACATAACTAATTATTTTAAAAGTAAACAGAAAGAAAATTAAAATAGTAAAAAAACACTTATTTGGGTGCTGCTACTGTCGGACTCTGCAGGCGAAGCCACTGGTGATTGTCCGTTGGAGCTGCTTGCTACGGATAGGCAAGATTGATTTTGACTTTGGTATTCCAATAGTTGCTGTGAATTTCTGGTTGAACTTTGGATTGCCTTTGGTGTTGATGTATGTTGCAGGGGGTTTGGATTTCGGCATTGTTTTATTTGATTGGAAAATCCTGTAGGATTTAGGTATGATGGTGATGGTGATGGATGTTGCTGATGGTTTGGACTTTGGTAATGTTGAGCTTGATAGGAATATCCTGAGGAATTTGGAAATGATTGTGGTTGTAACGAATACTGTTAATATCCAAACTGGCCTGTATTTGGCATTGGTGCCCATTGTTGAGTGATGGGGGTTTGAGCAGCAGCAATGGCTGCAATAATGTCACTTCTAAGCTTTAACCTCCTTTCTGGAGGGACTTTATTTATTTCTGAGACAAGTGACAGTAAAAACAACTTATCCTCATGTTTTTCATCATGTGTTTCTTCTTCAGTAACAATTTTTTTCTTCAAAATTTCAATAAGGTTATCTTCGTCCTTTCTTAATTTCTTGTTGCTTTTACTTTTAGATTTTGAAATACCTTCAACCTCTAGCGAGCCAGTCGCGTCAGTATTATCATTGTTTCCCTCGACACTGTTTTCTCTGTCATTGTCGTGATCCAATGAACTAGCAGTTTTCTTACATAACGTTTCTAAAAAACTCAACTGCTCAAAATAGACATACTGCTTATGGGCCTTCGCCCCTGATCCACTTTTTACTTCCTTCTTTTTCTGAATTTCTCTCGCATAGCAAGTACGAATGGACTTCCACCTTTTCTGAATGATTGTCACTGAAAATAAACCAAAATGTATAGGCAACAAAAAATTACTAAAATGCAGTAGGGTTTTTTTGTTTTAACCTTAGAAATAATAATTATAATTAATTTAAGAATTTTACCTTATATAATCCACTAGGCGATCTCAGTTTCTCAAATACGACATGTTTCAGGGATTAAATCCCCATCCTCAGGTACAGTAAAATGCTATTCCCCTAATACATAGGGGTCGTCGAAAAGATTAAAACGTTTATACACATAAACACCACACGCACAAAACTCACTGTGAATAAATTAACATATATACATAAACATATGAAAACGTTATAAGTGACTCGGTGCAACAAATTAATCAGTTTATGTATATATGTTAATTTATTCACAGTGAGTTTTGTGCGTGTGGTGTTTATGTGTATAAACGTTTTAATCTTTTCGACGACCCCTATGTATTAGGGGAATAGCATTTTACTGTACCTGAGGATGGGGATTTAGTCCCTGAAACATGTCGTATTTGAAAAACTGAGATCGCCTAGTGGATTATATAAGGTAAAATTCTTAAATTAATCATAATAGCGATCTGGAGACTGCATAAAATGTATCTCGAAGCCAATAATTATAAATTTTCATAAACCAAACTTCATAGGTGTTGTGTTGTACAGGGTGGGTGGTAGTCAGTGTTAAACAATTTTTTTCTTGTAATAGTACATACAAGAAGTATGTACATTTCCTATTGTAGTAGGAAACCACTTAGAAAATATTTATCTCAAACGGCCTTGTAGTAATTAATTTTTTAGTATTTTTACAAAAATTCTTGACTTTCAGACAGAAACTTCTAATTTCCGCTCAGTCATTGAAACTTGCATTTTTTTCTTAAAGCTTATAAAATTGTTATTATAAGATGACCATTCCTTTTATGAAAAAGTAATTAAAATGTACTACTTATTGAATTTCAAATTTCTAGAACAATTCAAAAAAACATGAAAGTAAGTCAAGGATGTTTTTACACAATTCACTACTTTTTGGCAGTTTGAGATAATTGTCTTAGTGGTTTTCTACTCCATTAAGTGTATACTATAATAGAAACATTTTCTAACACTAACTACCACCCACCCTTTATACATTGGTGCGTATGTTTTTATGAGTAGTTAATGTAGTTAAAATTGTTTTGTATTAATGCTCTCTGTTTTTACAGGTATCTGGCAACTGGAACATCAATGATCGACCTCCAATATCAATATAGAATAAGTCAGCCTGCAATATCCATGATCGTAAGACAAGTTTGTAAAGCTATTTGGAAGTGTGTCATGCCAAAATGCTTTCCACAATTTACAGAAAAGTTTTGGCTTGAAACTGCAGCTGAATTTTACGAGAAGACAAACTTTCCACATTGTATTGGAGCGATTGACGGGAAACACATCAGATGTATCAAACCTCAACATAGTGGTTCCTTATACTATAACTACAAGAACTACTTCTCTGTACTTCTTATGGCTATGTGCGATGCGTCGTACAAATTCATCTTTATTGATGTGGGTGCGTATGGTAAATCATCAGATTCAACCGTATTCAAAGAGAGTGTGTTTTTCAATAGACTTCAAAATGGTTCATTAAACATTCCTCCTCCTCAGAACTCCTTCACAGGTCTTGATGAACCCATGCCTTTTGCAATTGTTGCAGACGAGGGATTTGGCCTATCAACGAATATTCTAAGACCGTATGCAGGTAAATGTCTCACTGTCAAGAAACGTGTATTCAATTACAGGCTTTGTCGTGCACGTAGGAACATTGAATGTACCTTTGGAATACTCGCAAACAAATGGCGAATATTCCACAGGCCAATGAATGTTGACATATCATTATGTGAAGACATTATTAAAGTATGCTGTGTGCTACACAATTTCGTAAGACAAAGGGATGGCTATCGCATTGAGGACACGTTAACGGTGGAAGGACTGTTCGATATGGATCCCATTATTGAGAAACCACCAAAAAAGGCTAGTAAACTGAGGGATATGTTTGCTGACTACTTCCTCAGTGAAGAAGGTGCCGTTCCGTGGCAAATGGATCGTATGTAGGCAAGGATATATACGATGGATCGTCTTCTGTAGAGGTTCATGAACACATTTGTAGAGGTGTTAATACAGTACGTATAAGTTAAGTTGAATTTAAGTAAGTTCCTTACCAATGTAACCAATGTTTTAAAAATAACTGAAAATATATTACTACTCACAATTTATTTGTTAAGAAATTGCGACTTTTTACTTATTAGGAAAAATACTAAACGTTTTATATTTTTCAAATTTTTTGTTATCTTTGTATAAAAAATAGACAAAATAAAGCAGATTTTTTGCATTTTAAAAACTATATATTTTTTTTTTAAATACTTTTCCTTGGTTAGTACACTACTTCTGTAATGTAAAGAAAAAGTAATTTTTCACATTGGAAATAGAGGTGTTTTATATATAAACTGTCGTCCCAGACACAGTTAAGGTGGTGTCTGGGGCGAAGTGCGCATGCGCGGAAGCGAGAGTGGCGCGCCACATGTTGCCCAGTGTAATAGCTCCCATCTGAAACAATGCCCCACGTCCAGCGTCAGCAACTTCCGAGTGGTCGGGAAGTTGCCGATCTCGTCCACCGTCATCCACTAGTTGTCGACCCATATCAACTAGTGGCTTAGTATAATAGGCTCCCATATAAACAATGTTACTAGACGACCCCGGCAACAAGTTGCCCGCCACATGTTGCCTAGTGTAATAGAGGGCTTACATTGCTTATGCTGCTTGCTAGTGATTGGAAGAAGCACTGAAAATCTTGTTTGAAAACACATGTCCTATAATTAAAGAAAACAAATAAATATAGGAACCAGTGAGTATTGGAGCGCATCCTTAATTTCTTTCACGACCACAACAATTATGTTACACGCAATACACCCAGGTATACTATACAAGTATACTATATTACAGGTTTAAGTTTCTTCTAAAGCGTACAGGGCCGGAGTTAATGTTGTCAACATTATTTCCACCTTTCAGACTGTTTGCTGTACATTTCAGCTGACGTGTCGACCGTACCACTGTCGACCAGCATCAGTGCAAATTGAGCTGAATCACTAAAGCAGATGTCACGGTTAGCGAGCACAGTACTGTGGTAAAGGCCACAGTAACAACATATTACATGTTTGTTTTATACCCAGTACTCTTCAATCATAGTTAAAGTTCAATTCCCCCATGAGAAGTATGTTGTTATGTTTTGGAATACTAGGCGCCCTCTATCTGCAAATAATTCATAAATATACATGAAGTCTAAGTGATAATTATTAACTTTTTCTCGTGTCTTGATTTTCTCTTTAGATTTATATTGTGCAAGGATTTTAAAAAAATCATCCACTTAGAAAGATAATTTACTAAAAGTAAATCAGTTAACTGTCAGTAGCCAGTTGGAGGTAATGACCGTGGGTAATACGGTCTGGTCAGGCGTGACGGCGCACTCTGGTGGCGGCGAGTGGTTAATATGAGTACTTGAACCGCCGCGTCACACCCTTAATGTCAAAACCACAACCACTACCGCTCCCCCCTCTGGCCACATAGGCTTACGGTCTGCAGCAATGTCGTGGAAAGTGGTTATGGTCAACATTACTGAGACTTGAGACGATAGACTTATTGTGAACCTAGGTGATAAATTGATGATAACTTTATGTGTTTTGTTTTAAATAAATTTTATATTTTTGTAGGTCTGAGGACAAAAATAGCAGAGTTGTAAAGTATGAAGTTAAATAAAAAGTAGCAAAGAATATCTTTATTCTATTTTAGTATTTTGTTTTAAATAAATCGGTTTCATCATTTCAAATTTCGTATTTCTTTCACTTAACTTCAAGACAATAGTAAAGCAACTGTTTTACAAAATAAAGACATTAGTCTTGTAAACAATAATTTTACTTTACTCCACATTACTTTAGGTCTATTTGCAGTCCTCAGTGAAGCCTGTAAATTGTTTTAATCGGTTGGATTTATATCCTTAATTCCTGTTTAAATAAATAAATCATAATGGTTGGGAATTGTAAAATATTATTACGTCTAGTATTGTACCTTCCTGGGTAGACCCACACACACCTGTGTCCTATAGATTTGTATTTCCAGACTTTCTTGGCCAGTCTGAAATCTAACATTCGTACTAAGTGTTCTTTCCACCATTACGTGTAATCTTTAAATATTTCATTAAAGTCGAAACTTGTTTTAACTCTTCTCTTAAGGCCTTACTACTTATACGGTCAAATTTAGAACACATTTTAACTTCTCTTAAGAACGTCATTTCCGAAGCCAGTATTTTATTTTACTGTTTTGTTTATTGTTTGATATCTATAATTCTGTTATAGGATTATTTGGTTATTACAAATGGAAATTTCAGTTTTCAAATTTTATTTATTCGCGTGTGTTAGAGTGTTTGCAAATGTTGTGATGTTGACTATACTGAATTGCAGGCGTTAAACAACCCAGTAGAAAAAAATTTATCGCCTTATGTTGCTCTAGCCTCATCAGAATATTAGATAATAGATTTCAGGAGGAAGAGTGTTGGTAGATCTAGGAAGATGGAAAGGACATCTTCAAAGTCGGAACAGACAAAATGTGTTTAATCGTTGAAAATATAGTAATTTTTAGAAAAATTAATATTCATGTGCAAAATACAAAACTTATATTACATTTTTACATTAAAAAAAAAGAAAAATTCTTAATAACTAATTTTAAAATTAGACGGGTTCCTTGCATGTGACTTGTCTTATGTTGGTGAGACAGATGTGGACGAAAAGACAGAGAAGTTTAATGACATGTGTGGAACGATTAGAAGAACACTGAATGAAAAGGTCAGAAGATATACTCTTTTGAAATTTTATAAAATAATGGCAGTGCCATGCTGCCTTTATGGCAGTGAGATTTGGACACTGAACGCAAGGACCCAAAACCGGATACAAGCTAGTGAAATGAGATTTTTAGGATCAGTACTAGGAGTATCACGGAGGGATCGTCTAAGAAATGACGATACAAGGAAATCTTTGGTAAATACAGTACAACCTAAACGAAAGGATAAAGCAATACAGACGGGATTGGACAGACCATGTTGAAAGGATAAATAAGAACAGGATACGAAACGAAATTTTGGTTTATAATTGGAAAGGACGGCGGAATATTGGAAGACCAAAGAAAAGATGGTCGGACCAAGGCGCAACGGATCGTAAGGTCCACAGCCTGAAGAAGAAGAAGAAAATTAGAAGACGATTGCACACCTACGCTTATAGAAATTTTCTCTTTGTTTTCAGGTGTAGAATATTATATCGAAAAACTATTTGTGATACTTTGTGAAACATCCTGTACGTCATTGTAAGCACGTGACATGAAATAGTACGAGTATATTATACACCGTGTAGTTGAGCGCGGTAATGGAGACATGTAATGGTGGTTGGCGGGAGAGAGGCATTAGCATAAGGATTAACATAGCTGCATGCATTCAATTAGTAAGTAATCTTAGTTGATACAGATCTGACGTGGTCAGTGGCAGCTAAGCCGTTACGGATTGCGTCATTGTCGTTCCGGTGTTGTGACGTCACCAGTGTAACTGTAAAACCAAGCAGCTTTTATTTACACCTTCGTGTTGTCTCTAAAATATAAACTAGAGCAATAAATATTCTTACTTTGCAATCACACTTTTCATCGTATTTTATAATCGATACTTTTATTTCCATAAAAATGTACAAATTTCGATTATAATTTCACTAGGAATTATATAGATAATGATTTCAACCATAAAGAACTTTCCTGTACTTTGTTAGAATAAATTTATATATATAGCAACAACACATATATTTGCATATTTGCCCAGGGCGGTATGTTTGTAAATATTTAGTATAGAAAAACATATGATGAACAGTTTTTAACAATATTATGCAGGATAAGAATTGTCAGAAAGCGTACACCTGGCCGCGCGAGTGAATACAGCGCTTGTGTGTTTGTGTGTGTGAACGCAAGCTACGACACGCAAAGATGGGGTGATGCGTACGTCTGTAATCAGGTTTTAACCGGATAAAAATAAACTAATTAATACGTTTTAAACCTGTGAACAAAAACTTACCCCAATTATAAAAACACCATTACATTAAGGAATTTTTAACGAATATAGTGATGTAAAATTATTGCAGAAATTTGAAATAATAAAGACGCCAGGTAATTTAATGTTAATTACTAGTGTATGTAAATAGTAATTAATAAGTGTGTTATATGTGAGTGACCAGAAAAAAATTACGCAAACGGTGATATCGCTCGTGCTACGAGGATGTTAACGAAATCGCAAAAATGAACCAAAAAGTGATTTGTAATTAAAAGGACGCTTTCCACGTAGTGACAATATCTAACAGGTCGAAAACAGTCCTGGACTTGTCTGATAGCCGTCCAGTATATACCAACGGCAATTTTAGGGCTGTCTCAGAGACTCAAGATATCTTCACACAACGTCACGCTGCCGGTCTGCCGACCGATCAGGACATCTTTACCACACACACCAAGATTTATGGTGGAACTCTGGACCATCACAAACAACAACCCGTAGACACAGAGAACACAACATCAGCATAATCATCATCATCATCAAATTCTCAGGATTCAGGACACACACACACGCGCAACGGTAACGTCAGCAGTACGCAGGTGATGAATAAACAATTTTTTTTTTTTGTGTGTGAAAAGAACAAACAAAAAGAAACTTATATGTGAACAGTAAAGGCTTGAAGTTTTAAATTCAAATAGTAGTTAAAGAAAATAATTTAATTTAACAAGAAAATTTAAAAATACTAGTATTCTGTTATATGTTAAAATTTGGGTGTGTCAATAGAAATAAATAACAGGTTGGAAGTAAATGTTATATTTTTATTTTGTTTATAGCAACAATTAATTTTATTCTTGAGAGCGAATATTATTTTTGTTTGTAAATAAGTTGCTATTATTTAAAATCTGAGTCAAAGTCAGACACACTGTAATAAAAAGCTTTACATAATTTGTTTAACATGTCTGCTTAGCTAGTAAGATTATATGGTTGTTTATTTTATGTCATGAACAGCATAGAAGGTTACACTGTATGTGTGTAAACTTATAAAAGATAAATTTTTTTATTTATCTACGATTCCAATTTTTTAATATTTGCATATTTTCTAATAATATTAACAAATCATAGAATGATTATTTGGAAACGTTTTAATTAATTATTTCATGTCAACAACATCTCACTCCTCTTTGGAAATTATTTAATTATTGTGCAACTACATATACTTGACGCAACGTGAATAAAAAATCCCGCGACCTGGCCGGTGTAATGCACTTCATAGTTGCGTTGAGTACATGTTAATGTACATATATACTGTATACATGTTAATGTATATTGTAGCATGACAGAAAATTCACTACTTACTAAGTCATATAAATCATAAAGTTTAATTACACCACATATGTCAAAATAATATTGAATGAGATTTAAGGAAATCAAAGGAATGAATAACAAATAAAATAAAAATCATCATTACATTATATAAAAACCACTGTTTAAATATCAAAGAAAGTATTGAAAGCAACTCATATTATACGATCAGTAATTTACCCAGGAAGCGAGGAGCAGTAAACAAATTAAATAACACCATATCCAGAAGAAAGAGAATCAGTTTAAGAGTGGTGAATACCAAAATACCCCAAAAATAAGAAGAAGGAAGAATAAAGTTTGTGATCAGGAAGAAAACAATACCCTGAAACCTTTAGAGAAGAACAAGGTCCGTGTCAGTAAATAAATTAGGTGCTCCAAACTAAACATCAGTCGAGATAACACAAAGTACCTTGGTTTACCCAAGAATGAAGAAGGAAGACAAGAAGACCAGAAGAATGAAGACTAGAAGAAGGACAAGAAAGAAGACAGGAGGAGAGGAAGAAATAGTATGAAAGAAACGCCGTTGTAAAACCTATTATTATTATTAACTACCATCAACCCCAAACCCACAAAAACGATTAAAAAGAAAGTATAACATACCAAAATCCTATAAGAATGTAATTATTTAGAAAACTAAAGTGCTGTATAGTATTATAAGAAGTGAACCGACTAAAGCTATTGTGAGATAAGAAAATAAACAAGTCTTAACAGTCCATGATTGCTAAAGGTCTGGTCTGAGATTATTATCTCAACTCAAAAATGGACTCAAAATATCAGAACCAACAGTGAAAGTGAATTTGTGTAAGTGTTTTTTGGAAATGCAATAAACTTAAAGTTAGTGATACTATGACTTATCAATATGCTATATAACAACTTTAATATCCAATAATAAACAGCATAATAAAATAATAAAATGGAAGATTTCCAGTATTTTATTATTTTAATGTAACTCTTTGTTTACAAGACATTTGTAAAAAATGCATAATAACTAGAGTATGGGTGGTCATGTTTACTGATGAGGGTATCATAAATAATAATGGTTTAGACCAGAAAGGACTGGCATTAATTTAGTATTCATAGGTTTAAAATGTTTAAATAGACTATTTGTTCACAGCTATAAAATCAATGTTTGTAAGAGTTATTAGAAAATAAGATTTATATTATGTGTTTAAAATGAATAATGTTTGATAAATAATAGCGTACATACCATTAATAATGTTTCAATAGGTATGCTATGTTAACTCAAAAATAGTTAAAAGTATATGTTCAAACCATATCAGCAATATGTTCAATTGTGCAGATTGCTAAATAATGTTCATAATTATTTATTTTAATAACAGTAGTGTTAATTAAATACTACACCTCACAATAAGTTGTAAACCATTTTATTTTCATGCAATAGTAACTATGTAAAGTCAGAGGAGGAAGTAGGATTAAATTTATTTGAGAAAGACAGAAATTTAAAATTCTAAAATCTAGGCCATTTGGGTGAATTCACAGAAACAATATAAACCATTATAATTCACTTATAAATCCTGTAAACTAGCCAGATTTAGATAAAGTAAATCAGTTAACCACTACTAGGAATGATCCTATGAGTTAAAATGATAATAAGGAAATATACCTTAAAATATTGTAAATTTTCAAAATATATAAATTAATTAATTTTAAAGAGCAATGTCAAATTCAGAGATTAACACAAAAAACCAGTTCATAGGTTTAATTTATATGTATTTAAGGAAAGGAGGAGGAATATGACTAATTAAAATTTATTATAATAGTATTAATGATAATTAAAATGGAGGAAAATTTGTATAAAGACGGAAATCCAATTTTGAGCCTATATTTTCATAAAGTAAAGAAATTTGTTAATTTCCACAAAATGTCTATAGATATGGACTATAATACATCAATTTAAAGGGAATGAGATGATTGAACCAATGATAAGATTCATAATTCATGAAAGTGATGAATAAAATAAATAAATTCCATATATAATGTAATATTTTATCATGTGTTTGGCTAATCGAAATATGTTAACAATACTTTTTCAAAGATTAACTGGTCCAGATTTTGACCAAGTTAATTAGTCTTTTGTTGAATATCAAGCTGAATAGTTGTGTGACAAAACGTTCTTTAAATCGAGTAGAAAATGGTACCTCAAATTACTATTAAAGTCAGTGCAACAAGAGTTAGATGAATTGAACACTTTCATAGCTAAAATTACCTAACCTTTAACGACAATAGTGAGAAATAATACCTAACTTCATGGTACGAGTGATATAAAACAGTAAAACAATTTATTTAATCTAATTTACTCTACAAAGCCTAACCACATTTACTGAAAATGAACACACAGAAGTGAACACATATAAAATAACCTACACGGAACATATAAGTTTACACGGAACACTTCTTCAGAACACACCAAATAACTTAACAGACATATTACACCAGTGCGGGAAGATTTCAAACATTCATGAAGATAATTTTATTAAGTTTTTTAACAAGACGACATTTGCAGTAACCTAGTCCAAATCGAGTAGCGGCCATCTTGAAATTCAAGCCTGCCTTCCTTCATCGTGGTGACGTCATAGTCTGCATATGGTTCGACTTCAATTTTCTTAAACATTATACCCGTATATACGAATTATGTAAATACTATTGAATAATAATTTTTAAATTTATTTCAATTGTTAATGTTATACTTTCTCGTCATCCTTCTCTGACTATTAATTTAATCGCTCAAAGAACCTGTCCTTTATATATTAACTATAATAATTTTTGTTTTGTATGCACAATCGATAGTTCCCTGAGACGGAGTCGATAATTGTTCTCTATCGATAAAAAATTGATTATTATTTAAATTGTTCAATAAATCCATATATTTCCATTATTTTTTCTCTGTTATTATTTCACAGGCTAATTTAAGATTATTTATCAAGGCTGAGGGACTTTAAGAAGAAGAAAATATCTTATTTGAGAGAGATATTGGACCAGCAAGAAGAATCACCAATCGATTGCTGACTGGAGTTAATCTATTTAACTCCAGACTTGGTTCAAATCTTCCAGAAGTGCTCGATAGTCAATAAATACCTGCCTGATTATCAAAATTTTTACAAGAACCTTTAAAACAGATTTATTTCTTCATTACACACATTAATTAACATAAACAACATTTTTTATTATTTGAAAATTTTATTTTTTATAAAATTTTCCATATACTTTTTATTTTTGTAACGACCGGCATACAGAGGTCTGTTACAAAGTGGCGTCCAACTTAGAGGGCTTGATAAGATAAGCCTGGCAGCGGTTAACTAATAGAAGAGAGAAAAATGCAAAGACGAGCTACCTCGAAAAAGAGGGCGGCAGAGGCCGAAAAAGAGGTTGACATGGGGGATAAGGAGGCAACACCTGTGGAGGATCTGGAAGTGTTACTAATCCAGGTAGAACATAAACAACCTGAACCACCAGAGGAACAATTAGAAGTACCAACGCAGACAGTGGAAGTCAATGTCCCAGAGAAGGAGAAATCTAAAACAAAAGAAAGTAAAATGGACAGATTAATGGAAATGTTCATGAAAATGGAAGAGACAATGAATGGAATGAGTCAAGATTTGAATAAGGAAATGGATTCCACTACGGAAGATAACAAGAAGATGGAGGAGAATTTAAACAAGAAAATGGATGACAACAACCAGTCTACGAAGGAAGAGTTGGGTAGTAAGATTGAAGAAACCAGTAAGAGTTTGAGTAAGAATTTAGAAGAGAAAATGGAGGAAAACAACCAATCTTTGAATAAGAAAATGGAAGACCTGAAAAGGGACAACCAATCCTTGAGTAGGAAGATGGAAAGGAAGATGGAAGAAAATAATAAAAATTTGGCAGAGAAGATGGAAGAAAGCAGTAGGTAAATAGAAAGTGACAACCAACAATTAAAAGACGAATTAAGGGAAAATAACAGGAAAATGGAAGAGACGATGGGGGAAAGATTGGAAGAATTGAGAGAGGACAATCAACTGCTGAGAGAAGAATTAAGGGAAGTTAACCAAGAGAACATGAATAAGTTAGACGAGAGGATTGAGCTAGCTAAAGAGGAGTTGAATAAAAAGGTAACTGAGACGAAGAAGTCCATCGTCAAGAAATTCGAACAGGAAGTCGTGGTTGTTAACCAGCAGATCAGAGAAATAGACGAAAGATGTCGTCAAACAGAAAACGAAGTGCTGGAAGTCCGGGAAGTGATAACTAAGGAGATTACTCAGGTCCAAGAACAACAGAAAACTAAAATGGAGGAGACCAAGAAATTTGCTTTGGAGGAAGTGAATAAAGTGCGGACACAGGTAACCGAAAGATGCGACGGCGTGGAAGCCGCTATGTCGAACATAACCGGGCAGGTGCGTCAGAGCCAGGAGGAGATAGAGTTGATAAGGAACAGACCATCTGGATATTATAATTTCCCCATGTCAGAAAACAGAGAATGGCTCAATTTCCGACAATATAAACGTAAGCCCATGGAGTTCTTGGCACGCATAGAGGAGTACCTCGAAAAACACAGAGGGAACCGATGGGTCCAGAACAGGGAGATCCTTGACGAGTAGTTTCGGGAGGTGAATGACCATTGGTGGATGGCCAACCGGAGCGACATCGACAATTATGAGCAATTCAAGAGCCTATTCAAGGCCAAGTACTGGTCAGAGACCACTCAAAATTTAATAAGAGACAATATATGCCACGGCCACTACAAACCTCAAGTCGGTAGTTCAATGACAGCTTATTTCCTCGGCAAGGTATGTATGGCCAAGCACTTAGAACCGGCCATACCTGAGGAGTGCCTAATAAATAAGTTGTCCTATCATTATGATGAAGAGGTAATTCGTGCGAGGAGGGGCAGCCAAATAAAAACCATCCAGGCAATGACAGAGCTCCTCGAAAACTATGAAAACGAAGACTACTACCGACAGAGTCGTAGAAGAAGTGATGGGCCCGAACCAAGGACGTATCAGAACAATAACCAGGGTACGAACAACATAAACACTGGGTACCAAGGAGGCCGGGCATACCCGCGAAATAACGGTTTTAATAATGGTAATAATGTGAACAATCCTAGTTAAAATGATAATAATAATACGGGTCCAAACCATCAAAACCCGAATCGACCCTCTAATGGTTATCAGGGTAACCGCAATCCCTACCCTAATAACATAAATAGTCAGAGAAGCCCCAATTATGGTAATAGTCATTACCATAATAATAATAATCGTGCGGGTCCCCATAATGGTAATTCTGTTAATAATAGGTTTCCTCGCCCTAGAGTGAACTTCATACGAGCAACAGATGGACGACAACGAGGATTCAACCACAATCGACGAAACAGCTACCGCGGATACGAAGAAAGGCGGAGGAGCCTAGAAAGGGACCAACCAAGGCACTATCCGGCAAGGAGGAGCAATAGTTTAGACGACGCTGAACGGAGGTCGAACCACGAACGACCGGAAGACCATAGGACAGATCGACAGGTAACCACTCTAAGCATCCCAAATGAGGCATCGACTAGTATGGCTCAAAGGAACAATGATGCCGAGCCTTTAAACGGGCACAGGCAGTAATAAATCGCCAGAACCCGTTACTGCTCCTAAATACTGGGTATAATAATAATAATGAGTGCAATCATGAGAAGAATAACAATCGTATCACAATCATAGGGTGCAACTACCTAAAGGAAATGAATTCAAATAAGGTTAAGGGTGTCTTTAACCAGGCATCCATGAAGAAATTTTATGAATAGAAATCAACTAAATTCTAAAAACAATGTAAGACAATTACATACAAGTTATTTGAAAGAAACTATTTGGAAGTAAGAATATAACAAGAAGAATTTTGAAATAATCAACTAAATTCTAAAAACAATGTAAGACAATTACATACAAGTTATTTGAAAGAAACTATTTGGAAGTAAGAATATAACAAGAAGAATTTTGAAATAATCAACTAAATTCAAAAATAATGTAATATCAAATTACATACAATTATTTAAAAGAAACATTTTGGAAAGAGAAAAAAAAGAATTTAGAAATCAACTAAATTCTAAAAACAATGTAAGACAATTACATACAAGTTATTTGAAAGAAACTATTTGGAAGTAAGAATATAACAAGAAGAATTTTGAAATAATCAACTAAATTCAAAAACAATGTAATATCAAATTACATACTAAAAATTTGAAAAAACCATTTGGAAAGAAGAAGATAAATTCAACTAAATTCTAAAAACAATGTAAGACAATTACATACAAGTTATTTGAAAGAAACTATTTGGAAGTAAGAATATAACAAGAAGAATTTTGAAAAAATCAACTAAATTCAAAAATAATGTAATATCAAATTACATACAATTATTTAAAAGAAACATTTTGGAAAGAGAAGAAAAAGAATTTAGAAATCAACTAAATTCTAAAAACAATGTAAGACAATTACATACAAGTTATTTGAAAGAAACTATTTGGAAGTAAGAATATAACAAGAAAAATTTTGAAATAATCAACTAAATTCTAAAAACAATGTAAGACAATTACATACAAGTTATTTGAAAGAAACTATTTGGAAGTAAGGATATAACAAGAAGAATTTTGAAATAATCAACTACATTCAAAAGCAATGTAATATCACCTTACATACCAAAGATTTAAGAAAAAACTATTTGGAAAGAATAGTATAAAAAGAAGAATTTTAAATCATCCAAATTCCAAAAAATAAAGTAATATCAACTTACTGACAAACTATTTATAAAAAACTTTATGGAATAAAAAGAAAGAATTTTGATTAATCATCAAAATTCCAAAGACAAAGTAAGTACATCTTACTACACCATTATTAATGAAACCATTTAGAAGATTTGTAGATGTGTATTTAGAAGAAAATTTTATGGCAATAATATAAGAAGAAGTTAGAATTTAAAACAAACCGAATTCTAAAACACATGTAAGCCCACCTTACATAAAAAATTATTTGAAGAAAACTTTATGGCAAGAATAATAAAAGGGAATTTAGAATGAGAAATCATCTAAATTTAATAAGATTGTAAGTTCACCTTACTAACCAAGAATTTCAGAAAAAACATTTTGAAGAGATAAAAATAAAACAGAATTTAGATTGAAATAATATAAGTTCTAAAAAGAAAAGCAAGCCCACCTTACATACAGATTATTTGAGAAAACTTTATGGAATAATATAAGAAGAGTGAATTTTGAATTGTGTATAAATCAAGTTTCCAAACCAAGAATAAGTACAACTTACCAACCAATTATTAATAAAACACTTTGGTGAGATAAACAGAAGAGATTTAATACCATATTTATGGTAAGCATAAAATATAATTACCATGGTAATAAAGGATCATAATGGGATGAATAAAGGAACCAGACTTTAGAATTAAAACAAATAATTCTGGACCATATGATCATGTCTAATTTCAATATAAAGAGTAAAAACCTTTCCATAAAATAATGCCAAAGGAAATTAAAAGAAAAATGAGATACGATTTGAGAAGATACGATTTGAGTTGATACGATTTGAGTGATTGAATATAATAAAGTACAAAAACTTATTTGGAATTATGAGATAATGAAACTTTGAAGTGGTATGAGGAGAAATTATGACCTCATTATGAAATTAATAAAAAACCATCATTCGAAAATATAATAACCATGACAGGAATAATGTGAGAATAATATCAAAGATTTATGTAATTAAACGAATTAATATAAAATGATTTATGAATTAAATGTCAATTATGATAATGACAGTTATAAAAAGTTCTAGAAGGTAGAACAAGTGGAAATAATAAGAACAAAGAAACAGTCTAAAAATGTCATAAAGATATGCTACTATACACAATGCAGATTATAATAAAAAAACCAGAAGGTAATAAAGAATTTATAACCAAAAGATTTATATGATAAGAAAAGTTGAAAAATGTAATAATAGAAGAGCTTCCTACCATAATATCAAATGAATGAAACATCCAGTTAACGAGTCAGAAGAACAACTGAGATAGGAATATTAAAATCTCTGAGAAATATAATAAGTAATAAGTGAAGTATCCCAAAGATATCTTTTTTTTAAAATAGTAACAAATGTGTACTATTCTGAATAATTTTTTTAATCTGTCTGTAGATAATTCCAGCAGTATTAATATGTTGAGCAGAGATGATTTGCCTCTGTACTCAAATATGTGTGAAGTATTGGACAGCAGAGGAAAGTAGCGTACAGTACCTCTCTGAACTGAACCAGCTCACAAAGTAGGGAACGATAGGGAGGAAATATCCCAAGGAGAAAATACTAAGAAGAAATATGAAAATGAAATAATAAATATGAAACTCAGATGACTATTACTATCAAGGAAGATCCAGAGAGAATGAGAAAGAAATAAACTCAAATATAAATACGAAAATTTTTAAAATGGAAGGAAGTCCAGAATAATAACAAACCTAGAATAATTATCATAAGCAATTGTTTCAAACAAAGCAAGTATAGTTTGAAAAAATTACTTCTGGAGAAGGGCATTCTGTAGCATGACAGAAAATCCACTACTTACTAAGTCATATAAAATCATAAAGTTTAATTACACCACATATGTCAAAATAATATTGAATAAGATTTAAGGAAATCAAAGGAATGAATAACAAATAAAATATAAATCCTCATTACATTATATGTTTTTTGAGCAGAGATGATTTGCCTCTGTACTCAAATATGTGTGAAGTATTGGACAGCAGAGGAAAGTAGCGTACAGTACCTCTCTGAACTGAACCAGCTCACAAAGTAGGGAACGATAGGGAGGAAATATCCCAAGGAGAAAATACTAAGAAGAAATATGAAAATGAAATAATAAATATGAAACTCAGATGACTATTACTATCAAGGAAGATCCAGAGAGAATGAGAAAGAAATAAACTCAAATATAAATACGAAAATTTTTAAAATGGAAGGAAGTCCAGAATAATAACAAACCTAGAATAATTATCATAAGCAATTGTTTCAAACAAAGCAAGTATAGTTTGAAAAAATTACTTCTGGAGAAGGGCATTCTGTAGCATGACAGAAAATCCACTACTTACTAAGTCATATAAAATCATAAAGTTTAATTACACCACATATGTCAAAATAATATTGAATAAGATTTAAGGAAATCAAAGGAATGAATAACAAATAAAATAAAAATCCTCATTATATTATATAAAAACCACTGTTTAAATATCAAAGAAAGTATTGAAAGCAACTCATATTATAAGATCAGTAATTTACCCAGGAAGCGAGGAGCAGTAAACAAATTAAATAACACCATATCCAGAAGAAAGAGAATCAGTTTAAGAGTGGTGAATACCAAAATACCCCAAAAATAAGAAGAAGGAAGAATAAAGTTTGTGATCAGGAAGAAAACTTTAGATCCTGAAATGTCAATCCTGAAACCTTTAGAGAAGAACAAGGTCCGTGTCAGTAAATAAATTAGATGCTCCAAACTAAACATCAGTCGAGATAACACAAAGTACCTTGGTTTACCCAAGAATGAAGAAGGAAGACAAGAAGACCAGAAGAATGAAGACTAGAAGAAGGACAAGAAAGAAGATAAGAAGAAGGGCAAGAAAGAAGACAGGAGGAGAGGAAGAAATAGTATGAAAGAAACACCGTTGTAAAACCTATTATTATTATTAACTACCATCAACCCCAAACCCACAAAAACGATTAAAAAGAAAGTATAACATACCAAAATCCTATAAGAATGTAATTATTTAGAAAACTAAAGTGCTGTATAGTATTATAAGAAGTGAACCGACTAAAGCTATTGTGAGATAAGAAAATAAACAAGTCTTAACAGTCCATGATTGCTAAAGGTCTGGTCTGAGATTATTATCTCAACTCAAAAATGGACTCAAAATATCAGAACCAACAGTGAAAGTGAATTTGTGTAAGTGTTTTTTGGAAATGCAATAAACTTTAAGTTAGTGATACTATGATTTATCAATATGCTATATAACAACTTTAATATCCAATAATAAACAGCATAATAAAATAATAAAATGGAAGATTTCCAGTATTTTATTATTTTAATGTAACTCTTTGTTTACAAGACATTTGTAAATAATGCATAATAACTAGAGTATGGGTGGTCATGTTTACTGATGAGGGTATCATAAATAATAATGGTTTAGACCAGAAAGGACTGGCATTAATTTAGTATTCATAGGTTTAAAATGTTTAAATAGACTATTTGTTCACAGCTATAAAATCAATGTTTGTAAGAGTTATTAGAAAATAAGATTTATATTATGTGTTTAAAATGAATAATGTTTGATAAATAATAGCGTACATACCATTAATAATGTTTCAATAGGTATGCTATGTTAACTCAAAAATAGTTAAAAGTATATGTTCAAACCATATCAGCAATATGTTCAATTGTGCAGATTGCTAAATAATGTTCATAATTATTTATTTTAATAACAGTAGTGTTAATTAAATACTACACCTCACAATAAGTTGTAAACAATTTTATTTTCATGTAATAGTAACTATGTAAAGTCAGAGGAGGAAGTAGGATTAAATTTATTTGAGAAAGACAGAAATTTAAAATTCTAAAATCTAGGCCATTTGGGTGAATTCACAGAAACAATATAAACCATTATAATTCACTTATAAATCCTGTAAACTAGCCAGATTTAGATAAAGTAAATCAGTTAACCACTACTGGGAATGATCCTATGAGTTAAAATGATAATAAGGAAATATACCTTAAAATATTGTAAATTTTCAAAATATATAAATTAATTAATTTTAAAGAGCAATGTCAAATTCAGAGATTAACACAAAAAAACCAGTTCATAGGTTTAATTTATATGTATTTAAGGAAAGGAGGAGGAATATGACTAATTAAAATTTATTATAATAGTATTAATGATAATTAAAATGGAGGAAAATTTGTATAAAGACGGAAATCCAATTTTGAGCCTATATTTCCATAAAGTAAAGAAATTTGTTAATATCCACAAAATGTCTACAGATATGGACTATAATACATCAATTTAAAGGGAATGAGATGATTGAACCAATGATAAGATTCATAATTCATGAAAGTGATGAATAAAATAAATAAATTCCATATATAATGTAATATTTTATCATGTGTTTGGCTAATCGAAATATGTTAACAATACTTTTTCAAAGATTAACTGGGCCAGATTTTGACCAAGTTAATTAGTCTTTTGTTGAATATCAACCTGAATAGTTGTGTGACAAAACGTTCTTTAAATCGAGTAGAAAATGGTACCTCAAATTACTATTAAAGTCAGTGCAACGAGAGTTAGATGAATTGAACACTTTCATAGCTAAAATTACCTAACCTTTAACGACAATAGTGAGAAATAATACCTAACTTCATGGTACGAGTGATATAAAACAGTAAAACAATTTATTTAATCTAATTTACTCTACAAAGCCTAACCACATTTAATGAAACTGAACACACAGAAGTGAACACATGTAAAATAACCTAATTAACACAAGTTTACACGGAACACTTCTTCAGAACACACCAAATAACTTAACAGACATATTACACCAGTGCGGGAAGATTTCAAACATTCATGAAGATAATTTTATTAAGTTTTTTAACAAGACGACATTTGCAGTAACCTAGTCCAAATCGAGTAGCGGCCATCTTGAAATTCAAGCCTGCCTTCCTTCATCGTGGTGACGTCATAGTCTGCATATGGTTCGACTTCAATTTTCTTAAACATTATATCCGTATATACGAATTATTTAAATACTATTGAATAATAATTTTTAAATTTATTTCAATTGTTAATGTTATTCTTTCTCGTCATCCTTCTCTGACTATTAATTTAATCGCTCAAAGAACCTGTCCTTTATATATTAACTATAATAATTTTTGTTTTGTATGCACAATCAGGA
Source organism: Magicicada septendecula (assembly GCA_034769895.1). Lineage (NCBI taxonomy): Eukaryota > Metazoa > Arthropoda > Insecta > Hemiptera > Cicadidae > Magicicada > Magicicada septendecula. The sequence continues at coordinate 3,462,591 of CM068371.1, forward strand.
TAGTTCCCTGAGACGGAGTCGATAATTGTTCTCTATCGGTAAAAAATCGATTAATATTTAAATTGTTCAATAAATCCATATATTTCCATTATTTTTTCTCTGTTATTATTTCACAGGCTAATTTAAGATTATTTATCAAGGCTGAGGGACTTCAAGAAGAAGAAAATATCTTATTTGAGAGAGATATTGGACCAGCAAGAAGAATCACCAATCGATTGCTGACTGGAGTTAATCTATTTAACTCCAGACTTGGTTCAAATCTTCCAGAAGTGCTCGATAGTCAATAAATACCTGCCTGATTATCAAAATTTTTACAAGAACCTTTAAAACAGATTTATTTCTTCATTACACACATTAATTAACATAAACATTTTTTATTATTTGAAAATTTTATTTTTTATAAAATTTTCCATATACTTTTTATTTTTGTAACGACCGGCATACAGAGGTCTGTTACAATATATATATATATATTGTAATAGATAAATTAATCAGAGTCAATAAGATTTATTTTAGGTTTCGGGGTTTAATCAAACTCCACTATGGTATGCGCAAATTTAAAATAAAACAATTTATAATGTGTGTACTGGGGTTTAATCAATCTGTTATTAATGAAAATATTTATTATTTTGTTATTACCACTTTTATGTAGACCATAACACGGTTTTACCTAATTACCCAATGTTTACTCAATGTTACTTCTACATTTCGTGTATTTAATGAATAAATTGAGAATTCTCTCCAACCCTAGTCAGTCCGTATTGTGTAAATCAATTCAAAAATGGTGCAGGAAACACGCTAGATCGGTAATCTCACGTTCTACCAGCTGTCGACTATAAGCGCTGTTATTCGTAATTGACTTGTGCCTCTAGGTTAGCTTGCTTGCCAGATTTTAATCACCCTTTTTACCTGTAAATTACTACACACACAACATACAATGCCTATTCTACAATAATATAAAACATTATCATATACAAGAAGGATTCTTTATTTGTATTAGGCCTACCTTTCAATTCAACTTCTAACAGTGCTCTTCATGGTTACAATATATTTAAATCGATTGTATAATTATGGATCGATTAGATAGTTGACTATTACCTTTTTATTTTATACAAATTAAATATAATGTTAATTATCTCTTATCCCAGGGTACGTTTGATTCTTTGAACGATTAGTAAGGCCAGGTAATGCAAAATTAAGGTTACTTAGTATTAAAAAATGTTATTAGTTCTTACTATATTAAAATTATGTATAAGCTGGTGTTACCGTACTGGACGATTCTCAAGGCAGCATTGCTCGTTTGCAAACGGTTGAAGATTTACAGTTGAGGTTACGTTAATCCTGAAAAGGTGTTCCGATTATTAATAAAATTGAAGGGTCCTGGAAGGGAACGGGAACTCTTCTAATCTTCGTTCTCCTTCACGATCCTTGTGGTTGTCGGTCCCGGTGGAATTTGTGTCGTATTGTAAATTCTTTCTTGAAAGTGAGGTTTATTTCTTCAGAAACAAAGGTCCTTGAGTATATTTTTTCTATAATTCCATGAAGCAGACTTTTTTTATTCCATCAATGAGTCTCCTGGTTAGATGGGAAATTGAGTTCAATATTAAATCCAATGGAATTATCTTGAAGACTGAAATACGAATTCCTCGACCTTTTGGAGGTATATGGTTATATTTTTGAAATCTAATTCATTGATTGTTCATCGGTTTAGTTTGCAGGAATTGGTTTTTACTTTAATTTATTAATTTTTGTTTATTTCATATTAATTTATGTTTTTTTTTTCTTAAATTTGTCTACTCATCTGAACTGAATAGCATATAACAATCGAATAATTGAAAATCAACAACATTTTTTACATTTTAGTTACCCTAACAACCACTACTTTCTGTCATTGGATGATACTTGATATCCTAGAGCCAGAATTATAAAATATTACTACTCTTTTTTAATAAAATACTCCATGCTTGGAATTATACCAAATTACCTAAAACTCTCACCCAATCTAACTTATTGAACCGTATATATTTTACTATAGTTTCATTGGACTGGACTTATTAAAAAGGTATTAATTTCCTTTTACAAATATTAAATTTAGGCCTATAGGTTTTGTTACAACTGTTATAATATTGTTTGGTTTTTAACTGAATTTTTCTAAATATCACTATAATATTGACGACTCGGAACACTAAGCTTTTTATAAGTAAAAACGTACAGTTCTACCTTACAGCCTAAACCGGCTTTCACCTATAGAAGGCTTCATCAGAGACTGTAAGGTAAAACTTTACGTTTTTACTTATAAAAAACTTAGTGTTCCGAGTCGTCAATATTATAGTGATATTTAGTTAAGTAACGGACACGTCATGGACAACGAAATCCAAGAATTTAATTTTTCTTTACCTGACCTTCTGTAAAAATTGTTACTGGTTCATGGTTACTTACATTAATTTTAATTTCCTGGTTTTAATTCATTATATCAATTAGTTCATTCTTGAACCCTTCATTATTTTATAACATAACTATAATAACTACTAGCCAACTTTTAAACACTTATTGCCTTCCTGGCCAAGTTTACAAACATTAATTCAAACATCTTCATTAATCAATTACAATAAATACATTCAACATAATATAATACCTAACCCATGTACTTATACTTAATTTTAAAGTCATTGTACTGGTATCCGCGTCACAATTATTATAATTAAATTATTTTACCTTAATCCGTCACTGTGACCGCTTGGTGATGAGTACGTCTTCAACCGGTGTCGAGTGCGCACTCACATCCGCGTACGTCGCTGTGTTTGTATAATATATACATAGATGTACTTTAGTGTCTCCTTTTAATGTTCTAACGAAGTCATAACTGACGGATTTTTTACTCTACTCTGATGATGGATTAAGTTTAATCCGAAACGCGTAAGAAGACAGAAACCAAGCGGTCACAGTGACGGATTAAGGTAAAATAATTTAATTATTATACTTAATTATTCAAATACCATTTTAACATAAACAAAAGGAATACCACTGACTAAGTATTTCTTTAAAACGACAACTCCGTTCCTACTATCCACAAAACATAAGATAAATATTCTGTAAACACTATATCATATTACAGCATAACAACAAGTACAATTTGCAACACATTAAATATTAATTTGGATAGTATTTTATACTTCATTACTACATATTAAACTCCTCCCATTAGATACAATGTTTATGTTTTTCACCCCATATTATTTATTACACCTTTTATATTTAGGTACACTTCAGATGTCTTAATTACTTAGTAACCTTAATATTTTGGGTATTGTTCTAGACCATATTTACTTTGTTTTTTATGTAACCTTGGGGACCTCGAATATGTTACGTTACATAACACTCCCCCTTCGAAAGAAGTTTATTTTGGCTCAACTAAGTTTAGTAAAATAAACTTATAGCTCTTCTATGATAAGGTTATCTTCTCTTTCTATCCTTCAAACTTTTAATTTCACCGGAAAACTGTGTTGATACTCCTTGTGTATCTGGTCATTAATTCACTACTGGTACCTCCCTCAGTTGTAGACTTGTCCTTTTCTCTGGAACTCATAACTTCGTCTAGCTTTTTACGCTATCATTACTTATTATCATTTTTATATTTCATTACCTCTCTTGGTGTATAATCCCTAAAATACTATATTTCCCTAACATTTTTCCCTAATATCATAGCTGGTACGGAATCAGAGGGGCACTATTGGCTTCCATTACGCTGCCGTTTTCCTAACTATATCTTCTGAGATCAGAGGAACTTCATCTCTGTCCAGAAAAAAATAAACGTTGCACTATCACAACACAATACATATAATTATTACCTATAAGGTAGCTCCTTCGCTACAAACTTATATTCAAGGGATGATTACTATTATTTCTGAGGTATCCTAATCCTTTTCTTAAATTATTTATCTCGTTGTTCTGTAGTTCCATTTATCACATTATTCACCAGTATATTAGTTAAAGCTGTTCATTATTCATTTTAAATTCTTCTTAGTTCCGTGCTGTCAATTAATTATTCTTGAGCATACGTATTTTACTATTTTTAATTCACTCCCATTTACTTCTGCAATTAAACACTGAATCTCCTCCTTATCATAAATTGTATGGCATATTCTTCCTTCATTTAACTCATTTCTAACTCTTCTTTCTCTTCTTTCATTTTTATTAGTTTAAAATAATTTATTCTGAATTATATGGTAAGGTGTTCTTACTTATTTTTTGAATTTTGGGGTTTTAGTATCTTCTAGTTATCTGTATAATGTTCATATATATATATTTTTTTCATATTTTTTCTGTACTAGTTATCATCATTGCAGTTATTCTGTTATCAATTATTTAATAGTATCACTTCATCGATGATTGCTTGTATGTACCCTTCTTCTTTAGTGTATTGGGATCCAATATTTCGTAAGTATTATTGCCGTTATCTTTGCTTACAGTATACGGTCCAGTGTACAATAGTAACAACTTCTTAGCGATGCCTTCCATTGTGCTGGGCAATTCTCGGTTCTTCAACAGTATCTTGTCTCCCACTAAGTACCGCTCTGGCTTTGGTTGGAATTGCTGATATTTTCTTCTCGTTTTCTCGGTTCGTTCTAGTATCTTTTCATAAAATCTTACACCGTTAAACTTATATTCATCCCCGCTAGGAAACTGGATTAATTCTGTTATCTCTCTGGGTGGTGGTCTCTGGAACATTGCTGTATACGGGGTCATTTCGATAAATTGATGGTGTCATAAGTTTATGAAATCCTCCGCAGCTGGTAGGTACTCGGCCCACTTTCTCTGTTGATTAAAACAATACGTGCGTAGGATCCTCCCTACTTCCCTTAAGACTCGTTCTGCCGGGTTGCTGCTCGGGTGGTATACTGATGTTTTATACGTCTTGATTCCATTCTCCCGTAGAGTGTCTTTCCACCTGTCTCCCTTGAACTGTGTTCCGTGGTCAGTAATGATGGACTTCGGCGCTCCTACCTCATTGATATAATTTTGACAAACAATGTTTAAGATCTTCTGTGTCGTCGCCCGGTTGATCGGGTATAGTTTCGTGAATCTGGTATAATGGTCGAATAGGATTATGAAATATTTATACTGGTGCCTCCCTCCGCTTCGCGGGAATGGGCCGCAAATATCGACAAATACTTTCTCCAGTCTGTTTGACGATGTTATTGGCATCATTGTGCCTTCTTTCTTATGATTGTTAACTTTTACGAGCTGGCATATGTGACAATGTTTAATCTGGTTTCGCACCTTTCTGTTGGCATCCCTGATACGTGCTCCTGGAGTGCCTTGATTACCTTCAATGCCCCCATGTGGCCATACCTGACGTGGTAATCCATTATGATGTCCTTTTCTATAGTTTGTGGTATAACAATTTTCCATATGTTAAGTTTGTACTGTGTCTTAATGAATAGTATTTGTTGGTGTTCGCAGTAGAATTGAGTTATGCGGTCGTCTTGTTCTCTAAGTCTGTCAAAAATTTTGCTCAATCTGGGGTCCTGCTTTTGCCGTTGCTCGAGTTCTGTTATGATGTTAGCCAGATCGGATCTATTACTGATGATATGATATAGTTTGATTATGGTTTCTTTTTCCCCCTCAAACGTCTGGTCCTGATATTGATTCGTGATAATGTGTCTGCAATGACGTTCCCTTTTCCGGGGATGTATTCCCAATTTAGGTTGTACTCTTGTAGTGTCAGGCTCCACCTGGTCAACCTTCCATGATTCAACTTACAATTTTTTAAAAATGATATCGACTTGTGATCAGTTCTGATGGTAGTTTTGTATCCTAAAATGTATGTCCTGAACTTGTTACAGGAAAATACAACACTCAAGAGCTCTTTCTCTGTTACATTATAGTTCTTCTCACAACTATTCAGGACTCGACTAGCGAAACTGATCACTTGATGATTTCCTTCATCATCCTACTGATAAAGAACAGATCCCAAACTGACGTCACTGGCGTCACAGTTCATAAAAAATTGTTTATTGAAATTGGGGTGGTGTAACATCACTGACTCCAGAAATTTAGTTTTAATTAGTTCAAGTGTGGCATCTTGCTCTTCTCCCCACGTCCACTTGTCCTTGGATGATAATTGGCGTACAAACCTTGATGTTAGTTCCGAATAATGTTCTTGGAATTTACGGTAATAATTACATATGCCGAGGAACGATTGGAGCTGCTTCCTGTTCCTTGGTTCTGGGAATTTTTGAATTGACTCGATTTTTTCTTGGGATGGTGTGGTTCCCTGCTCCGACAAGTTAAACCCTAAAAATTCCATTCACTCGCTATCAACTTTGATTTCTCCAGCTTCAATGTAATATGGTTCTCTGACAGCCTTTCTAACACTCGTTCTACTCGTTGGCAATGGTCATCCCAATTGGTCGAAGTTATCAAAATATCGTCCACATAGACTGTTGTATACTGGAGTGTTCCCTGTCCGAGGATTTGGTCCATGATTTTTACAAACACGGCTACTGAATTAACCAGTCCAAATGGCAATCGTTTAAACTAGTAATTGCGGCCTTCGAAAATGAATGCCATGTACTTGCGGCTGTCTGGATGGAGTTCGACTTGCCAATATCCACAGGCGGTGTCCCACGTGCTGATGTACTTGATCCCATGAAACCTTTTAAGTATTTCCTCGATTTCCCCCGGGGATGTTCGGTCATTCACTATCACTTTATTGATTTCCCTTGCGTCTAAATAAATTCTTACTTTGCCACTTTTCTTTGGAACGGCGAGGATAGGGCTGGTATAAGGGGAGTAACTGGGTTCAATGATGTCCTCGTCTATTAATCTATCAATTTCGGACCTCACAGCTTCCTTCAGTGAGTAAGCGACCGGGTATGATTTTCTGTTGAAGTTTACGGGTTCTCGAAATTCTATTTTGCACTGATACCCTCTTACCTTGCCTGGCGTATCTGAAAATACATGGCGATATCTATTGTATACTTCAATTAACTCTTTGTTAGTTATTCCACATTTAAAATTACGGATTTCGTTAACTTTGTCATGCCATAATTGTTCATCGTCCAACTCGTAAAAGATTTTATTACTTTGTGACTGTCCTCGTTGATCTAAACTTCTCTGTATATGATATGTTACTCGGGTTGGGGTCATGCTGTCGCTGTTAACTAAGTCAGCCGTCCATTCTATTTGATTGATTTTTAAAAATAATTTTGACCTGTTCATGTCAATGATGGCTGAGTATTGTTTCAGCATGTCACAACCGATTAACATGTTAAATGGTAAGCCACTGGCTACTAGGAAAGTCACTGGGATGGTTTTATTGTTACTTGTTAATTCTAACCTTGCTTGCTTCCGGACCGTTCTATTTTGGCGTCCCGTCGCTCCTATCAGTACAATGTTGCTTATTGGTAATGTAAGTATGTGCTTCTTCCCTTCTTCAAGTATCTTGTTCAGTTCTATCACGTCTATTAGCGACACGTTAGCCCCAGTGTCGATCATGATTTTGGTTTGTACATTGTTGATCTCTGCCGTTATGTAAATTATTTCGTTGTTGTTTTTTCTTGGATTTCCGTCTTCTTCTTCTTCCAACAATTCGTCCCTTAAATTTTTTGAGTAGTTACTACAAATTATTGTGATAAAATTATTATTTTTAACGTGATTTTTTATGTTGTTATACCCAATAGAGTGGTTCAGTGAGGGTCCTGCTGGTGTTTTCACTGCCTTGTGGGGTTTAAAAGCGGCTCGGATTCTTCGTCTCCTCTGCCGGTTTGGTTCGTTTGATTTATTTCATTTCCCGTTGACCTGGGTTCCGGCCGTAGACGGTCCTCTTCGTAATTAACCCGGCGGTAGTCCTCCTGACTCCGACTCCTGCCTCCATTAGTCCTAGTATCTCTTCTATCGTTTTTGTTATCTTGGTTCCAGCCGGTGTCCCTATTAAAACTCCGACGTCCTTGGTAGTATGCTCTCCCGTTATAGCTATTGTACGCCCCCACATAATTAACTCTCCTGTAGTTTTGATTTTGGTTGTTCGGGTTGCGGTTATTGTTATCATAATTCCGGTAGTTTCTATTCTGATTCTGGTAACTCGGGTTGTACGACCGGTTATATCGGTTGTTTGGAATATTATGTCTATTCCCGTAATTGTTTCCGTTGTTCCTTTGGCTGTTGTTGTTATTTTGCCGTGGGTATGTCTCATTACCATAATTACCTGGCCTGCCATTATAGTTCGGCCGGTTATGCGTCTCATGGTTGTTATTGTTATTGTTATTGTTTCTGTTACTGTTGTCTGGGATATCCCTGCTCCCGTACCGGTCGTTTCTCTGCCGACTCCTCCTATAATGCACCTCACGCTCGTGCTCTTCCAATAGCGTCGACATGGCCTGTATCGTTTTTATCTGTCCGCCTGATCGTGCTATTGATATCCCGTTATCATAGTGGTATGCTAACCTGGTGACGAGGATTTCCTCCGGGATTTTTGGTTCAAGGTGTCTCGCCAACCACACTTTTCCCAGGAAGTAGGCGGTGAGCGTTGTCCCCCTGCTGGCGTCATACCTTCCATAACTGATGCTCTCCCTTACTATGTTCTGGGTGGCGTCTGACCAGTACCTGGCTTTAAATGCCGTTTTAAATTCTTCGTAGCTTCGGATGTCGTGCCTGGTGGCTGTCCACCAGTTATCACAGGTTTCCTTGAAATGTTCGTCCAAGTAACGACGAATTACTGGCCACCTGTTTTCACCAATTCTCATTAGTTGTTCGCCGACCTGTTCCAAGAATTCCATTGGGTTTCTCTTGTACGACTTAAAGTTGATGGTTTCCCGGTCGTCTATATGTTGTGTGTATGGAACCGTGATCGTTCGGTTGTCAACTGACCGTTGTAGGTTCTCGATTCTCTCCTGGTTACGTTGTCCTTGTTCCTGTACTTCGTTCACGACCGTATCTAGGTTTCGATGCTGGTTTCCGAAATCTGCTCGTAGTGATTCCACTTGAATCCGGTTTTCTTCTTCTATATGGCCTATCTTGACCTCTAATTCAGTCATATTTCGTGTAACAGCTTCATCGGTCACTCTCAGTTTTCTATTTGTTTCAGCTATCTCCTGTTTTCTTTCGCCGTCGTTCTTACCTACCTTCTGGCTGATTGCCTCACTGGCGTCCTCGATTTTCTTATTGAGAGCTTGTCTTAATACTTTATTCTGTTTATCAACAGTTTCCCTTAATTCCTTGTTAGAATGCTGAATTCTCTCATTGATTTATATAAGGTTGTCCTCATTGATTTTCTTAAGATCTTCTTTCATCCGTTTATTGTTTTTCTCAAGTTTTTCGTTCATTAGTTTGTTATCGTCCTGAATCGGTCTCAAACTCTCGTCATTCCTGTCAAACTTTTCATTCATTTGTTTGATTAAATTCTCGCTCAAAATTTCGTTTTGTTTCTTTGAGTTTTCATTAATACTGTCTATTTTATTTTCCAGCTTTTCTGAATTTTCATTTATACTGTCTATTTTATTTTCTAGCTTTTCTGAATTCTCATTTATACTGTCTATTTTTTCATTGATTTGTCTAAAATCGGCCTTCAATTGTTCATTATTTTCATTTATAGTTTGCCTTAAAAGTTCACTAGTACTTTCCTTAATACTGTCTATTTTTTCAGAGTTTTCTTCAAATTTTTTATTTAATTCTTCCTTCTGTTTCCTGGAATCTTCTTTGATATTCCTTAAACTCTCATTAGTTTGTTTTAAACTCTCATTAGTTTGTTTATTATCCTCCTTTATACTACTCATTAATTCCTTATTATCCTTCTTCATGCTACTAATTAATTCCATTAATTTTTCCCAATTTAGTCCACCTCTGGCTTCCTCTTTATCGCCCGCCTGTTGTTCCATTTAGGTGTCTGTAACTACCTCTGTTTCTTCTTCCCGTCTATCTTCTTCTGTTTCTTGCTCCTTCTCCATCCTTTTAGTAACACCTCTCGTATGCATTCCTGTGCCTCTAATGGTTGCCTGCTCAAGTTAAGTAATAATTAAGACGATTTTTTACTTAACTAAAGCCCACTCGTTGAGCGCCAATTTGTAATAGATAAATTAATCAGAGTCAATAAGATTTATTTTATGTTTCGGGGTTTAATCAAACTCCACGTTGGTATGCGCAAATTTGAAATAAAACAATTTATAATGTGTGTACTGGGGTTTAATCAATCTGCTATTAATGAAAATATTTATTATTTGAACTTTTATGTAGACTATAACACGGTTTTACCTAATTACCCAAAGTTTACTCAATGTTACTTCTATATTTCGTGTATTTAATGAATAAATTGAGAATTCTCTCCAACCCTAGTCAGTCCGTATTGTGTAAATCAATTCAAAAATGGTGCAGGAAACACGCTAGTTCGGTAATCTCACGTTCTACCAGCTGTCGACTATAAGCGCTGTTATTCGTAATTGACTTGTGCCTCTAGGTTAGCTTGCTCGCCAGATTTTAATCACCCTTTTTACCTGTAAATTACTACACACACAACATACAATGCCTATTCTACAATAATATAAAACATTATCATATACAAGAAGGATTCTTTATTTGTATTAGGCCTACCTTTCAATTCAACTTCTAACAGTGCTCTTCATGGTTACAATATATTTAAATCGATTGTATAATTATGGATCGATTAGATAGTTGACTATTACCTTTTTATTTTATACAAATTAAATATAATGTTAATTATCTCTTATCCCAGGGTACGTTTGATTCTTTGAACGATTAGTAAGGCCAGGTAATGCAAAATTAAGGTTACTTAGTATTAAAAAATGTTATTAGTTCTTACTATATTAAAATTATGTATAAGCTGGTGTTACCGTACTGGACGATTCTCAAGGCAGCATTGCTCGTTTGCAAACGGTTGAAGATTTACAGTTGAGGTTACGTTAATCCAGAAAAGGTGTTCCGATTATTATTAAAATTGAAGGGATGATGTCCTGGAAGGGAACGGGAACTCTTCTAATCTTCGTTCGCCTTCACGATCCTTGTGGTTGTCGGTCCCGGTGGAATTGGTGTCGTATTATAAATTCTTTCTTGAAAGTGAGGTTTATTTCTTCAGAAACAAAGGTCCTTGAGTATATTTTTTCTATAATTCCATTAATTCAGACTTTTTTTATTCCATCAATGAGTCTCCTGGTTAGATGGGAAATTGAGTTCAATATTAAATCCAATGGAATTATCTTGAAGAGTGAAATACGAATTCCTCGACCTTTTGGAGGTATATGGTTATATTTTTGAAATCTAATTCATTGATTGTTCATCGGTTTAGTTTACAGGAATTGGTTTTTTCTTTAATTTATTAATTTTTGTTTATTTCATATTAATTTATGTCTTTTTTTCTTAAATTTGTCTACTCATCTGAACTGAATAGCATATAACAATCGAATAATTGAAAATCAACAACATTTTTTACATTTTAGTTACCCTAACAACCACTACTTTCTGTCATTGGATGATATTTGATATCCTACACCCAGAATTATAAAATATTACTATTTTTTTTTAATAAAATACTCCATGCTTGGAATTATACCAAATTACCTAAAACTCTCACCCAATCTAACTTATTGAACCGTATATATTTTACTATAGTTTCATTGGACTGGACTTATTAAAAAGTTATTAATTTCCTTTTAAAATTATTAAATTTAGGCTTATAGGTTTTCTTACAACTGTTATAATATTGTTTGGTTTTGAACTTAATTTTTCTTTACCTGACCTACTGTAAAATTAGTTACTGGTTCATGGTTACTTACATTAATTTTAATTTCCTGGTTTTAATTCATTATATTAATTAGTTCATTCTTGAACCCTTAATTATTTTATAACATAACTATAATAACTACTTGCCAACTTTTAAAAACTTATTGCCTTCCCGGCCAAGTTTACAAACATTAATTCAAACATCTTCATTAATCAATTACAATAAATACATTCAACATAATACGTAAAATACCTAACCCATGTACTTATACCTAATTATTCAAATACCATTTTAACATAAACAAAAGGAGTACCACTGACTAAGTATTTCTTTAAAACGACAACTCCGTTCCTACTATCCACAAAACATAAGATAAATATTCTGTAAACACTATATCATGTTACAGCATAACAACAAGTACAATTTGCAACACATTAAATATTAATTTGGATAGTATTTTATACTTCATTACTACATATTAAACTCCTCCCATTAGATACAATGTTTATGTTTTGCATCACATATTATTTATTACGTCTTTTATATTTAGGTACACTTCAGATGTCTTAATTACTTAGTAACCTTAATATTTTGGGTATTGTTCTAGACCATACTTACTTTGTTTTTTATGTAACGTTGGGGACCTCGAATATGTTACGTTACAATATATATATATATATATATAACAATTATACAAATATGTTATCATATTCTCAACGCAACTATAATATGTATTACACCGGCCAGGTCGCAGGATTTTGTTTCTCGTTGCGTTAAGTATAAGTGGTTGCACAATAATTAAAAATAATTTTTAAAGAGGAGTGAGATGTTGTTGACATGAAATCAAAATTTAAAACCGTTTCAAAATAATCATTCTAATATTTATTACTTGATAGAAAAATATTCAACTATTAAAATTTCAAACATTATACAAATATATATTCACCTTTATAAGCTTTACAAATCTGTAACCTGCTATGCTATTCATAACATACAACAAAAATAAACATCCATATAATCTTATTAACTAACCAAACATGTTAAACAAGTTATTTAAATTCTTGTTATTTGTGTGTCTGAAATTAAATCAAATTTTAATTAATGATAGCAACTCATTTGCCAACAAAATAGTATTAAGATTCAAGAATGAACTTATTGTTGCTATAAACAAATAAAAATGATAGTGCTCTTACTTCCAATCTATTATTGATTTATACTGACACACCCAAAAAATACAACAAAAGATTAGTATTTCTTATCTACAAGTGATTAAATTACACTCTCTTATCTAACTACTATTTTACTTAAAACTCTAATTATTATCTGTTCATATTTAAGTTCTTTTTAAAAGCTCTCTTCAAAATAAATATATAATTGTTTTTTATTACCTACGTTTATCTGCTGTTACCGTTGTGTGTGTGTGTGTGTGTGTGCGCGCGTGTCCAGAATTCTGAGAGTATGCTGATGATGATGATGATGATTCTGCTGCTGTGGTCGTTGTCTCTAAGTGTTGTTGTTGTTGATGCTCCAGAATTCTCCTTACGGGTTGGTGTGAGTGTGGTAGTGTGTGTGTGTGTGTCCATGTCGATCTGCAAACGGGCAGAGTGACATCGTCTGTAGATTTCTTGAGTCTGAGTGTGATCGCCCAAAATTGCCAGTGGTATTTATACTGGTGGCGATTTGACAGGTACAGGCCTGCTTTCGACAAGCTGGAGATTGCCAGTTCGGGCCGAAACGTCCTTTTTATTACACTCACTTTTCGGTTAAGTATCGCGAACTCATGAACATATTAGTCACATGAGTGATATCATTGTTTGCGTAATTTTCTCTGGTCACTCACATATACCACACATAATAATTACTCTTCAATTACACTAGTAATTAATATTAATTAGTTAGCATCTTTAATATTGCACCTCTGGAAATAAATTTTACATTACCATACTCGTTAGCAATCCCTTAATGTAACGGTGTCTTTATAATTGGCGTAAGTCTTTACTTACAGGTTTAACACAAGTGATTAGTTTATTATAATCCTGTTAAGACCTGATTAATTTGAACAAATAATTCGTAGCATCACCCCATGTTTTTGTTGCAGCTGGCTTCACGCACACAAACACATACATGCCGTATTTTTAACTATCGAAGCAGGTGTCCTTTTTGACAAGCTCCAGCCTGCATTTTATTGTACAAAATTGTATAAAACTGTTCCTTATTCTATTTACGCTAATTAAAATATAAAACATACCGCCCTGGGCAAATATGCACATATCTGTATTGTTGCAATATATATTGGCGGGGATCCCTCACCTACTGCCGCATCCCGCATCTCAGTTTCCATATCAGCTTATTCTGTGTAACCTCATTCTTCAGATTCTTTTTTCCCATACTCCTTTCGATCCCTTCTATCTATTTTAATTTAGGCCTGCCTCTTTTTCTTCTGTTGCTAGGTCTGTATTTGAACACGCTCACAGGTATTCTTTCTTCACTCATTCTCATTAGGTGTTCATACCACGAAAGCTGTTTACGTTTTATATTTTCTATTACAGTTTCTTTTCTATTTGTTCTTTTTCTTATTGCGTCATTCCTTACACGTTTCAGACGAGAAACTCTGGAAGCTCGTCTAAGATAGTCCATTTCTACAGCTTCAATCTTCCTGCGGTTCTTTTCGTTGATTGTCCAAAATTCTGACAATTAATTATAATTAACTATAATTAAAGTTATTAAATTATTAGAATAATTTTAACTTCTACCAAACTTAAACTGAAATGAAAATATATTGATACGTTTCCACGGCAACGACCAATAATATGACAGCTCGCTGCGCATGCGTGGCACACGCTTGTAACGTTTGGTACTGTTTGTGTATGGTGACTTAGGAAATGACTGCCGTAACGGAAGGTGACCAAGATAGAGATGCTCACACTTTATCAAGGACGAAAAAGAAGACATAGCGATAATATCAGAAACATATTAAAGTGATCGTTAGGTGTCAAAATGGGCTTTGAACTAATTAATTTGTAATAATGAAATTTATAGTTCACTCAAGGGGAATCTGAAGGCAAAAAAAAAAAAAAATCAAAAATCTTCACTTTGTCAAAATACTTGTTTTTATTACAAAGTTGACTTTCCTAAATAATATTATACGTATATAATTTTTGATGCAAATAAACTCAGAAACACATTTTATAAATAATATAATGCACGTCTGCACACAGTTAAATCATTACAATTTTTCGTACACAATTTCATTCAATAGCTTATGTTTTATAAACGGTTGAACTTAAAAAGATGTGGTTACCATTGTGTAAGAGGGGATATTTTGTACTTCATGGTGGTAACTCTTAAGCTCATAATATGGACGCATGTATGTTTTGTCTTTGTGTGTGAAAATAGTGTTTGGTGATGATCTTGCGATTTTGTTAGTTTTCACTGATATAGACCCTACTTTAAAGGTTTTTTTTTTCGAAAACCATATTATCTACACTTAGGTACACATAATCCCAGAAACTATGCTACGTAGGATATTTAAATTTTTAGAGCTGATTTAAATCTACGTTGTCTATCTATTGAAGCAGAATTGTAGAAATAAAGTGTATAGTTTGGGTGCTGAAAAATAAATGATTTTTAATTTTCAGTGAAAACATTTTATAAAATTAAAATAAATATAAATCTTGTTATGGAATCAGAAATTAAATAATTTTTCATCAGTAGACATAAAATTTATACGTAAAACACCCGCGGAATATTCAAGACTCTCTCTCATCGGGTTTTAGAGAAAAATATATTTGACATTGTCAGCACAGGATCTACTGACTTACCATAAGCAAACACCTTAATTTACATTTCAAATGCTAATTAATTTTTCATTATATCGAATCCTTGTTTTATTTTCTGGTAAACGTAATTACCTTTAGTTTACTGAAATTAGTTTGTGATCTCTCAGCAAGGAAGCGAGGAGGACAAGACAGACTGCGCCAAAGGGATGTAACATTTAAAATTAATTTACCCGTACTAGGATGCTTCTTGTCACTGGATAATTTAACGGAAGAACGTCTCACGTTGTTGTCCAATGTCTTTCAGAACATTTTAAAGGTTTTAAAATTCCCTCTTTGTCACTTTGTTCTCCGGTAACAATGTTTAAGGTATTTTTGTCCTACTTCTGCTTTTATGTAACGATGTTCCATTCACTTTATTTATTTACAATTTTCTTTTTTTTGTATCAGCCATCTAAGGACTAAATGCCAATTTCAATTCTTTACTCTTTGTTCTTTCCTTTTTTCAATATTCTTTCATCTTCTCACTGTGTCTCTTCTTCCTGTCTTCAGTCCACTTTGAACCTGCGTTTTTCTCTCTCCTACACTGGACTCCCTCCATTTTTAACATTTCTGCTCGAAAACCTCGTCATTCAGTTGCTTCTTCTGCATGTATATTATTTTTTTCTAAATCCTTTTGGACTTCTTTAACCCAACTTCATGTTGACTTCTTTCCCCACAGACATTTGAAGATCTGCTTTGTTAACCTATTGTCGCCCATTCTATATTAATGTCCAAAAAATAATAGTCTTCTTTTTCTCACTGTTTGTGTTATATTTTCTACACTTTGATATATTTTATCATTACCTCTTAATTTCCAGCCTTCTGATGTTTTTCGTGGGTCTAATATTTTCTTAATAATTCGTCTTTCCAATATTTCCAGTTTGTCTAAATTATAATTCAATGCTAGACCCTCACTTGCTTATACGCACCTTACTTTTGTTTTATTAATGGATATGTTCAAATTATACTGAGCAATGTGATGGGTCAGTTATCACATGGAAGACAAAATGGGACATTATGTCTACATCAATTATAGGATCATAGCTGCCAGGTTTAATGTGCTATCTTAATAAATAGTATTCAGAATGATCACTGTTGCACACCACTATATAAAAATTATCCCGATTAGACGATGGGCTGTGAAGCTTGAAAGCGCTAAATGGGGTAATTTTTATATAGTGGTGTGCAACAGTGATCATTCTGATTGTGATTTCAACCACTAACACAAATTTCTTCATTAAACGTCTAATAAATAATATTCAGTAACCGTTTTAAAACAGAAAATATTGCAGCATAAAACCTGTTCTTGCGCTAAGAAGCACGAGATGAGTTTGCTATTGGTTAATAACAGCAGCTGGATCTGTGTAACGACAGTTTACCGAGAACACAAATCAGTTCGTCAGTGGACGTGGTTGTCGGGTCCAGATTACCGTTCTAGCCGTCAACATTTCTACTGATTAACGACACAAACAGTAAACTCAAATAACAAAGAACTTGGGCCAATTTTTGTGTTACTGGGTTTGGTAGTTTTTTTTTGCTAATATGTGTTATTAACATAATAATATACATGTCATTTATATGTTATGTTGTAATAACACATAATAGGATATATGTTAACACGTAGGCCTATAAGAACAAATAATAAAGACGAAGACAACTACAGGCCGAAAGCTAACAAAGACCCCTTTTGCAATCCGCTTTGTGACTTCTTTTTTATACAGTAAAGCTTCAATAGACGTTTTTCAGGAGACTTAAAATAAAAAAAGTATACACGAAGTGGAACATAAATAGTATAATTAAATGATATAGTACTGTATAGAAATAACGTATAATTTATAATTTAGAATAATGCAATAAGTACGTATGCAGCATAACGTGTATATAGAGAGAAATATTACACAAACAGAATTAACACTGTTGCACACCACTATAGAAAAGTTATTCCGATTAGCTGTTTGATTTTAGCGATTATTCCGATCATCAGATCTGACGATGAGCTGTAAAGCTTATAAGCGCTAATCGGAATAATTTTTCTTTAGTAGTGTACAACAGTGTTAATTCTGTTTGTGATTATAACCACTAACACAACTTTATTAATTAAAAGAAACTACAAAGATATAACTAATCATTTCCTCCAAAATCCGTTACCTTCCTTTGTTTTTTCCTTTTCGCGGCTACAGAATAATCCACGCCCTAAAATCTTGATAACTATGTCATAGTGTTTTATTCGATACATTACGGCGCAATACAAAGCGTTAAATTGTGTCCAGTGCATTAACTACGTCACTGAAACACGGGGGCCTGCGTTGGTTCTTCATCATCGTCATCTTCATACAGATGACGCGTTTCAATGCATTTCATTTATCATTAGATCATAAAATATGCCTCGTAGGATCGCTCACTTATCAGTTAAAAATCCAATATCACTATGCACTGTATACGCGTCAGCAGGTGCGCACCTATTCCCCGTTTGGTTGACCACTCAGCGGTTGTTCGTCTCTATCGGATAATGCAGTTTCAAGGCGGTATCCTACAACGGGTTTCATTTAACTTTCAGCTGGCCAGCCAATTACGAACCAGCGATTGCTTGTGTTTCTGTATGCTCTGTAATTTCAAACTCCTCCAAAGCATTCATGATTGAGGCGATATTGTATATGTGGTCAGCCTCAAGCTCACACATATGGTCCAACCTTTTGTGTTTTTTCCTACTTTCTAAATCTTCCTCCTGTAAATCTTTGCCGTTGTGGTGTCTTTGTCTTCACTACCACTAGGTTTCAGTGCTGATTTGTTTTTTAAGTATCTGAAATTTTTCATTGTAGGACATCTATATGTTCATACAAGGTGTGTACTCTTGTTCATTTAAGACCAACCACCCACCTCTCGCCGATCAACCTTGATGTCTTTTGCATTCCATTTTACCTTGTTCGACAAGGTTTACATTTGGCATATACAGGTAAACTTAACTGCATTATTACTCGTCATTTTCTGTTCAAATAATCTACCATCCTCTCCTGTATTATGTAAACTACAACAACAACAATCATATTAATAACAACAGAGGAATTTTGTTCCATTCAAATGTTATCGACAAGCTCAGTCATATGTCACTAAGAAAATCATGTGGCGAGGCACTATTGTTAACCGATATTATTTCAGTCGTCTATTGTTAACGTTTCGAGTCATATTACAATAGACGGAATCGTAACGATAACGCTACTTCGTCTAGTGATTTTTAGAAGGCAAGGAAAAGGCTAAAACATTAACAGATTTTATGTAAAATAAAATTAAACAAAACGTAACAAAACCAATAGATACCCTTCACTATCCGCTGAGAGTATATAAAACAATAGATATTTTTAAATGACTCGTAAATTTATGTCTAAGCGGTATAGATTTATTTTATACAATATTTTTCTGTAAAGTAAATAAAGTATATAAAATTATCCGTATTTCCCATCCGATTTCTGAGGCTTGTACGAGTTCTGTAAGTATGTAGCACATATATTTTATTTAAGCAGGCTACTGGACAGGTAACTTAAGCAGATCATAAGGGCAGGTATCCGATAAAAACTAAACTAGTCGTGAATAATCAAATTTTCGATCAGGTTAGTAATTTTAATTACCTGGTTTGTGATATCTCATGTGGAACCAATATTGATTGGCGTAGTAAGCTAACGAAATTTAAGCGCATCTGTAGAACGATTCATAGGTAGCTGAAAAATGAAACTCGGAAGGACACGAATGTAATTTTACAAGACTGTGGCTATTTCCTCATTCCCGTATGCTAGTGAGACATGGACTCTTGGTTAAAGGGACGTACAAAATATTCAGGCCGTTGAAATTAAATTTATAAAAGGGAAACAAGGTTGTTCTCTCCTGGATCGAAAAAGAAACTAGGATATTAGACGCAAATTAAACATTCTGTCATTGCACCAGAAGACTGACGACCACAGAAGGAGATGGCATGGACACCTCGAACCATATGCCTGATATCCGTCTACCTGTGGCTGGCTTGGGTTATCACCCTACTGGAAACAGAGACGTCGGTAGACCGAGGAGGAGATGAGTTCCGGAACAGGTCTAGGGCCTAATCCTCGAAATCGTGATGATGAGGATGAAGTTTTATTTCTTATTTGTCTTGATTAACCATCTCTTCTTTCACAGCACTAACACTTATCTAAAAATGAACTTTTTCTTGTGCAACTTACTGTTTTTCGTTGGAGGCGTTTCGGCGTACGTATCCGCCTTCTTCAGCTTTGATACAGACTGCCATCATTTTTAACGGTTGTTGTGTGGAAGGTGTAGTGGGGGTGGTGTGTGGAGGAAGGGGATTGGCGCGGGGATTCAACTTAATGTTTGTTTTTTGTATAATCGTGTCACAACACAACCAAACAACATACTTAACGATCAATTACAATATAAATCACACACACTTTTTGACACAATTATACAAAAAACAAACATTAAGTTGAATCCCCGCGCCAATCCCCTTCCTCCACACACCTCCCCCACTACACCTTCCACATAACAACCGTTACAAAATGATGGCAGTCTGTATCAAAGCTGAAGAAGGCGGATACGTACGCCGAAACGCGTCCAACGAAAAACAGTAAGTTTCACAAGAAAAGTTCATTTTTAGATAAGTTTTATTTCTTATTTTTGATAGTTAATATGAAACAAGTTGAGTATTGTTAGTAACACGGAGAATGAACGTAATAGTAAACAGTAAATGAGTTGAAGCGAAGTAAATAAGAAAGTAAAAAGAATGTGTTGGGAAAGAAATCTCACGAGACTGGAATAAAGGATGTGCTAAATGGAAGGAAATGCTTTTGCGTGTTCGTATTACCAATACTTGAGTC
Organism: Magicicada septendecula; assembly: GCA_034769895.1. Lineage (NCBI taxonomy): Eukaryota > Metazoa > Arthropoda > Insecta > Hemiptera > Cicadidae > Magicicada > Magicicada septendecula. The sequence goes on from CM068371.1 coordinate 3,483,002, forward strand.
AAACTTTGTACTCCAACCAAAGAAGTAAGGAAGGGGAGACAGACGCGCGGAACGGCTTTTTCAAGTAACGGTCGACAGCCTTTTGTGTTCCTCAGTCCGTTGCCTTTTATTAAAGTTACACACACACACACACTGATCCTCTCGTTCACATTTGAATATTCTAAAACTTTTCACTTGGAGTAAGCAAAAGAATTTTGTGGTTTTTGTTTTCTTTGCGACGAAATGTGAAACATGTTTGTTGGTTACTGGTTAAGATTATTGTGCTTTTTTTGCTACATAACCAATGTCAGTAAAATACTTTTCTTTATAGAACTAAACGAGAAACAATTGTGGTCTAAATGATATAACAAACAGTTTTCCTGACGCAAACAGAACGGCCCACAACTCAGACTTCAATTTACAGAACATGATTTTAAACACGCTGCAAGACTAAAAAGCTACCGTTGGTCATGGTGAACACAACCAGAATTAACAAGTTTTACATCTTGTGCCACAGATGTATGCAGATCATTCACGTTTTTGAGACATATACCAAAGCTGTAAACTCATGCAAAAGCATAGAGGTGACTTTTCCGGTTACCAAATCCATCCGGTTACCTCCGCCATCATGGCACATGCGATCGCCACTAGACAGAATCGGAGCAGCCGGACGTGCCGCTTACTCTCAGTAGAGCCAACAACCTCATCACCTCAGTTATAAACACCTCCACACAAAGAACTCTAAAAACCCTGGGTACTGGTAAAAAGTGGGAAAGTCTTGCCACTGTAGGACCAATACCGAGACACCTGGACAGAGCTGAGGCCGTCGCCCGTTTCCGCCTTACTACCGGACATGACTACTTGCAAGCTCATCTACACCGCATCGGCCTAGCTGAGAACGAAACCTGTCCGCTTTGCAACTCCGGAAGAATGGACGGAGAACACTTACGGGACTGCCAAGCACTCACATACCCGACCGACGACATAACCAATCGCTACTGGGAGGCTCGACGTCGAATGGTTGAAGAACCACGTACAGGCGTTGGATAAAGTAAAGTAAATAAGTAGGTTACCAAATCCGATATCATTTAAATACGTAACTAGCTAAATTGCCTAAAGAATTTCACCTCAACGAACATCATTTTTTAAATCGCTTCGCATTTGTTAAATTAAATCTGTAAAGACTCTCGATTACAAATATGTACACCTAAGACCAAGGTGATGGCTTTTCGTAGAACTGATCCCGTACGGCCAAAATTGTTATAGATGGTACTGTCCTGCAACAAGTCAGCAATTCTGAATAGCTGGGCTACAGTGTGTCTGATAAGGCAAGCAACGACGTTGAGAAAAATTGCATACGTTCTACCTTATCTGCGGTTCCATCAGGTAAACTCTTAAGTCACCAAGTAAAGGAACACGCCTAAAATTCTACAAGGTGGTGGCCCTTCCCACACTTCTTTATGGGTCTGTGAATTAAACATTAACGAAAGGATAGGCCAATCGCATCCAAACGGCTGAAATAAGATTTTTCAGGAAGATGGCAGTGTATACTCTCCATGATCATAGAAGTAACACAAATATACGGCAGGAACTGCATATTATGAGTATACTCGACAGGATTACCTAGTATCGGCTGAATTGGTGGCAACATCTTTGCCGAATGGATGATTGCCGCATCCCCAAACAAACAAATATGAAACTACAAGGCGAATGGACGGAGAGGTGTGGGACGTCCGAGGAAGCGCTGGACTGGTCAGCTCTAGACTTTGCTTGTTTGAGACCGGAAGAAACCATCCTTGGTTTATTCCTTGCAAATGATGATGATTATGATGATTAACACCCCTTCTTACTTCCCATTTCCAGCTGTAAATATTTCCATCCCTCGTATGTAGTTTCCTCTTTAATAAGGAGGACAAAAATTAGACATTTAGACATATGCTATTCCCACCCCGTATTCCCTAATAATTGAACTTTTTTAATAGAAAGTGTAGGTCTAAAAATATCAAAGGTAAAATCTAAAAACAGCCTACATGCTTACCGACTACCATTAAACTTATAACAGTGAAATTCAATATTTAGTTCATTTGCTTTATCATTATATCCGACCTGGTTTCCAAGGCTACTGTTGGAATTGGAAGTTGTCGATTGAGACCACCATATGGGGCAACCAACCCTATGCCGGCTAGATTTTTTATCGACCTTTTCTGGACTAGATCCGTCGTGTTCTGTAATAGGACCACCTAGGAAAGGGTGTGGCTCTTCACCACGCACGACTTTCTTGAGTAGGTAGAGGCTCTGGCTCCATGTTCCGGATATCATACCCCTGGATGTGAAAACATCCTAATGTCCCCTAAGGTTACAAATTATACGCACTTATTATAACAACAAGACTACAAATATAGAAGAAACTCTTTTGGAGAAAGAACAACATGCTTTTAGGATAGTGCGCTCTTACATATACTGCATACTTACGATACAACAAGTGGTAGAAAAACGACGTGAAAAGAATTTAGAAACTCATATTGCCTTTATTGATGTCAACAAAGCTTTTGATAGAATGATCAGACCGAAGTTATGGGACATACTTGAAAATAAATATATACCACAACACCTAGTTCAGGGCATAAAGTGTTTATATAGACACACCGCGATAATCATAGGCGACGAAGAAGAATCTATTCCGATTGAAACAAACCAAGGCGTCAGACAAGATTGTTGTCTTTCAACACTACTTTTTAACCTTTATCTAGATGATCTCATCAAAAAATGGAAACAACAATCCCATGACGGTATTAAAATCCACGGAAATAAAAGCTTGAAAACAATTCTCTTCGTGGATGACCAAGGTACATTCGCCAATTCAGAAGACGATTTCCAGCTAACAATATACATCATACATAAAATAGGAAATAAATATAACCGTAACATATCTGAATCAAAGACAAAAGTAATGGCCTTTACAGGAGATGAACCGGTTTGGACCGAAATATTGTAGCATGACATAAGACAGCACAAAGTACCAATACCAATAATAATTAATTATAAGAAAAGCTGAAGATAGAAAGAAATATTAGAAACTTATAAAATGAAGATTGATAACCCAACTACGAAACCACATGTGACTAAGAAACTGACTTTGATTTAACCCAATAGATTGGAAATAAAAGGAGGTGAAGGAAAAAGAAACCATAATACAACCCAAAGTATGACTACAATCATTATAATCCCAAAAGTAGCTGATAAATAAATAATATGTATAACAAATGCACTAAATCAGATAGGGCATAAATGAAATGTAAATGTATAAACCATAAAAAAAGTAAAAGATATATTATATGTGTTAAATGAGAAGAAAAAAAAAATAGTTGTATAAAACTAAGATAGAAAGGTAGAAATAAAAATACCTTATTAAATATTAAATAGGCAAAAGCAAATACAATATAATGAAGGCTAGAATATGTAATAATTAATACAGAAGTGACAAATAACAAATTAATGAAAACAAATTTAATGACCAATGATAATCCAATGATGACATAGTAAATAAATAAACAATATATATGAAATATAAAGTGAAGTATGGAACTACATAAGTAGAAACTACTAAACACTAACTATGTAAATAACATAGAATAAAATCATAAAAACAAAAGTGATAGTAACATCAGAGAAATAAACCCCATGTGAATAGAAAAAGTGTAGTGTAAGTGTCCACATTGTGAAGTACTATTTAAATAAGACTATATAAAATATATAGCAAACAATGTTAAAATAGTAGATTAACCAATAAGAATTATTATATTATTAAAACAAGAAACACTAACGAATATATAAATAATAAACATTTTGAAGAATGTGATGAAAGTAATATATTAATGGAAACAGTGAGATTTAGACACTGAATCTTGTTAAGGGAATTTATATTTGTCGATAAAGGTATTTAGTAATGTTAAAAAGTTATAGTTATAAGAGTTTTGTTACTAAATGAACCCTAGTATTAATAAGTTTTAAAAAGACAAGTGATGTGGAAATTAGTAAACAATAATAAGTAAAAGATTAGTTTCAGGCATTGGACCTAGAAAGAAAAATATGTTAGTTATATAAAATGTGTGATGTTCAAGGCACCAATGTTTTTACTAAGTTAGTTTGTTTCTTTATACAATGTTCAATAAACAAGTAAATAGAATTAACCGATATAAGAGGATTGTAAAGAATGTTTAAATAGAAGTATTGAGAAACTAGGCATTAGGCTTAGCAGGAATGAAGGGATTTAGTAAGTTTCAAAACAAAACAGTATAAAAAGGGCAATTAAAGTATATGATATGTTTATGTAATTAATTAAGAATATCAGGTACAAAAATGTATAAATAATATTTAGTTTCCAAATAGTTATATAAAGAAATGTCAATAGTAAAAATAAGAAATAAGTTATTAATGTACCAAAGGTAGTCATGAAGGGTATCAAATTAATCCTTATCACAAAAGCAAAACAATGATATTATTGTAATTGAGATTACTGCTAGCATAAGGAAGTAATTATAATTTAAAGGATTTTAGTAAAAATTGAACAGAAATAAAATGTTAGATTATAACAATGTTATAAGATATTGACCAATAAGAAATAGTATATCTTGAGGAATTACCATGACAACTAAGATTGTTACAAGCTTAGGCCATTGAAAATTTAGCATTCCATTATTGAAAAGCATAGAGGGTAGATGTATGGAACCCCTGCAGAAGAATAAATCTCAAAATAATTAAATGCAGTAAAATTTTAATGAAGAATTATAAGAAGATAATCTAAATTAACTATAAATGAGTTATTGAATAATTAAAAACAGTTATATAAATATTTTATATCCGAAACATGAAACCAGAAATAAACCAAGTTTAATACCATCAATACGGAAGGAAGAAAGAAGATATTCAACTCAACCTGAGGGAACTTAAAAAGCTTCAAGTCTGATAGAAACAGAACCTGGAAATTCGATCGTTTGAACCCAGATCTTAAACAACACATACAAGAGAGGAACCTTGGACATTTTCCAGAGGAAGACGAGAATCGCAAGAAAAACTGCATTCAAGAGTCGATGAGTATAAACTAAATACGTTACCCCAAAACAAAAAACTCTTAACTACTGAACAATTTTATATCCAATTCACAAGTCACTAAATAAATTTTTCAAAGGAGAACTTGACTAAATAATCACTTTTATTAAAACTAATCTATCACTGCATTTCGATTTTAACATTAACTATTTTAAAAACATTACTTGTCAACAAAATTTAACCTAAAACGCACTACTTCTCATTTTGCAATAACTTACTAATACATTATAAATATCACATATTATGTATTAGATATAAGGAGTATTGTAAATTTATGTGCATTCTTTGTCTGTAAACCAACATTCTGCAGTCCAAAGAACTTTTTTTGCCCTGAGATAATATATTATTGAAACGAAAACTATACGCCATCCCGGCATCTCTGCATGGACTGAGCGATATCAGAACGGACTGCCAACCTCGTAACCTGTAAAAGTCGGAGCTATAACAAATGTATGTTTTGTTCACAGTTGTAATTGACCTGATATTATAAAAAGTAATTAAATAAATCCTCGTACTTGCCAACCACTGTATGTTTGAATTATTTTAAAAAGGTAATAAATGAGTGGGTGATACAAACAACAAAAAATATTTTAGTTAACGAATTCAACTCGACCAGACAGTGGGCACCAATAAGGCGGCGAGGCGGAAAATTTGAACGGAGCGACGAGAAATACGGTCGACCAGTAAGTAGTGAGACAAAGTATAAAACGGCTAGCTACACACTAATAAATAATTTAACCTTCAATAATAATTAAAATAAACCCGGAGAAACATCATAGTTACAAAGTGACGATCCCAACAGTGGGGCTTAAGGTAAGGACAGATCCGGGAGTACTTCGTTTCTGTGACGAAGCGACGCAAACAAAGGGTGACATACTAACACCCGGCAAAAACGTCTAGTTACAAAGTGGCGCGCCAACTAGTAGGGCTAGAATAATTAATAAATTATACCATTAAACCCTATAGATTCTAGCGGCGGCTGCAGAAAATGGAACGGGCAAAGCACGACACAAGATACCAGGAGAAGCTACGCGAGAAGGAGGCCGAAAAGGAAGCAGAGATGTTAGAAAAGGAAACCGAGGAAGACGACAGAATGGAAGAAAAGGAAATAACTTCAGTGGAAGATGTAGAGAAATTATTAGCTCCTGTGGAAACAGATAAACCCACACAGCAGGAGGAAACCAGAGGAGGCATGGACTTACTACAACTATGGGAATTAATTAATAACAATTTCAAGAAACAGGAAGAAAAATTGGACAGAAATGAGGAGAGTAATAAAAAGGATATGGAAACGTTAAGACAGGAAATGAAGGAGGAGAATAAATTGATCAGCGAGAAGATAGAGAGAAGTAATGAGAAAACCAGCGAAGTTTTGAGACAAGTGAAAGAAGATATCGAAACGCTGAACGATAAAATTTAATACAACCAAGATACATTACAACAACAATTGATGGAGTACAGGGAAGAGTTGAAACAAACTGTAATGAAGACGGAAGAGAAGATAGAGAAAACCAGTGAAGTGATATTACAAGTCCGGGAAGAAATTATAATCAAAGTAAATAATGCTGAAGGTGAAAGTAAAAGGAGGATTGAAGGACTACAGCAGGGAACAACTCATAAATTTGAACAAATACAAACTAGAGTCGAAGAGAAGTATAGCCAATTGGATGCATCCGTAAGTGAAGTTAAGGACACTACCACGGCCCAAGAAGGAAGAATAGCAGAATTCAGAGTAAGAGAATTATGCCTCCAAGAAGAGATACATGCACTGAAGGACCAACCACTAATAAGTTCACACATCTGATGCAGTGAAAATAGGGAGACAATCAATTTCAAGAACTACAAGCGAAACCCAATTGAGTTGATTGAACGGGTAGAAGAGAATCTAGCTAGAACCAGGGAGACACGGTGGACGGTGATCAAGGGCATGATTGATGAAATGTTTAAGGAGGTCCACGACAATTGGTGGACGGCCGTACGACCGGACATACACAACTTTACCGAATTCAAAAAACTGTTTAAAGACAAATACTGGTCGGAGGCGACGCAGCATGTAGTTAGGAACAATATCAGTAACGGCCGATACGACCCGTACTTGGGACAATCTCCAACGACTTATTTCTTAGGTAAGGTCAGTGTGGCAAGAAACCTAGAACCTAAAATCCCAGAAGAGTGTTTGGTGACTCAACTAGCGTACCACTATGATGGGGAAATTACCAAAAGCAGATTGAGTGGGAGAATAAAAACAATTCAAGAAATGGCCGCTTTATTAGGGGAGTAGGAACGAGAGAACCATTACGTACTAAACAGACAAAAGAACACCCCGAATTACAGGAATTATGATGCAAGAAATCATCCAAATGGGCCACAAGGAAACAATGCACCGGCTAATAATCTGCCGAACAACCCCAATAATTTCAGAAATTTCAACAACAATAATAACCATAATTACCCCAGAAATAATAACCAAAATTATTACAACAATAATAGTAATCAGAATAATCCCTATAACAGAGGAAATAATCAAAATGGTGGTAATTACAACAGGCCCAACCACCAATATAACAATAACAACCATCAAGGGCAGAATAAAACATACAGGCGACGGGTAAATTACCTTAACGACGAAAATAGAAACGATGGAAGACGGTGCTACCGAGGACCTAGGAGCAGAAGTGCAGAAGAAAATAGGAGAAGCCGGGAGCGGGCGAGATTCAACAACGACGACTCGGTCGAAAGGCTGAGAGAAACGGACAATAACCAACCTAGTAACAACCAGGGAGCCCAGATAGTTCGAATAAACCATATCCTGGCGGAGGACAGCCCAGAACCTAATACTGGTCCCAACAATGAGGATGAAGAGGATGATCCACGCAACTACGGCGCTGATTTTAAGTAGACCGACCATGCGAACCAATTAATGTATAAATGAGAAGGAAAGAATTTTGAGAATAAAAAATATTATCCAAATCCAAAACAAAAGTAAGAACAACTCACTACAAGTATATTTGAACCAATTAATGTATGTCAGAAAGTTAAAAGAATTTTGAGAATAAACATTATCCAAATTCAAAAATCAAAGTAAGTACAACTCACCAATAAATAGTTGATCAATTAATGAAAGAATGAAAAAAGAATTTAGAAGAAACCGTTATCCAAATCCAAAACAAAAGTAAGAACAACTTACTACAAGTATATTTGAACCAATTAATGTATGTCAGAAAGTTAAAGAATTTTGAGAATAAACATTATCCAGATTCAAAAATCAAAGTAAGTACAACTTACAAATGAATATTTGATCAATTAACAAATGAATGAAAAAAGAATTTATAAGAAAGATTATCTAAATTCGAAATAAAAGTAAGTTCAACTTACAACCAAGTGTGTGGAACAAAATGTGTGGAACAATGTAATTATGGAAAAAATATATATAATGAAGCACCATAAAAAACTGACATAAGATAATAAAATATAAAACAAATATTGATGAAGCTACATAACATCATTAACTAACCCTATTACAAAAGGGAATAACAAAGAATTAACGTTTCAAAAAAAGAAAAGACAAGACAATCAAATAAAAAATGACAATGACATATTAAATGGACAATCAATGATGAAAAAATATAAGTAAACCAGAAACCAGCTACAATGTTAATATTAATTATATGAAACTAATAAAATAACTATCATATGAAATAAATTGATGAAATAATGCAAAAAATATCTATTAAACATCGCCATAAACATAGAAAAGGATCCAAATAAATCAATGAGAAGGAAAGGTCATGAGATGTATAAAAGAAAGAATAATTAATCCCAAGAGTGTTTTATTACATTGATATTATATGAGTCGAAACTAGACTGCTATTATTATTATTATTATTATTATATGATTTTATGTTGAGATACGTCCAACAATTATTTTATGTTATTGAGCAGATAGGCATGACCTCTGAACTCAAAATGTGTATAAATGGATAGCAGAGTAATAGAGCCTACTTTTGCAAGTTAAGAGAATCTTGATTTTAATATATTGTAATTAAAAAGTGTTTGTATCATATTTACTGTTTGTTTTATTTCTGAACTCAGACGGGGTTCGTAAAATTTTTAATTTTTTGGGGGACTGAAAAATTTGGGATCCACTGGCCTACGATATTACTTGTGGAGGAGCAGATGTATTGCATCACTGTCGTAACTGAGCGGCCATTGATGGAAAGTAAAAGGCACAGCAGTACTCTAGGATGTTGCACAAGCTTTTGATAACGCGTGGTTAGAGATAAGGTAAAGAAAGTAAGCCTACTTTTTAGATCGACTTTGTAGATGAGCCAAACCCTTAAATCATATACATCAGAACGACAGCTCAGAGGAAAGTGTGGTGGTAAATATACTAGTCTGCTGAATATACTCCAGCCGATATGTCGCAACATTCTCTGTGCTTGTTGTGAACAGGAGATATTCCGAAACTTAACGTAATGCGAGCAAATTCTAAACACTTTGTTAAACCAAAATTGCAAGTTTGTAATTAATTGCAATGTCCTTTCCTTCCGTTTCCTTTTCCTGGCGTTACATGTGTTCTAGCCTGCTCAATGACTTTCTTCCATTCCACCATCTGAATACACATCTCCATCCCCTCACGTTCATACATCTCGAATCATACTGCACGTCATCCAACCATCTCTTTCTGGTCTGCCTCTAATTCTTCTTCCTAACGGTCTCCAGTCTGCAGTTCTCTTATAGCCATTCTTCTGTCACCCATTCGCCTTACGCGGCCCAGCCACTCAAGTCTCCTTCTCTTAAAAAACCAGAATATGTCGGCACCCTAAATCACTTGGTCCAGTTTATGGTTCATTCGATCCCTGTAATAGTCATCTTCAGTTTGTAGAGGTCTAAAAATTTTTTCGCAACACTTTTCGTTTAAATATTATTAGATGTTGATCGTTTGTGCTGGTTAATGTCCAGGCTTCCCATCCGTATGTTACTAGCGGTCGTATAAAACTTATGTATATAGTCATCTTAAGTTGTTTGCTTAACATCCTAAGTAAATCATACAGGTCACAATTTAAAGTGCGTACAATCATTACAAAGAACTCTGACTACTGACGTCAATATTGGACTACAAAATATACGCTATCAAATATTATGGATATTAACTAACTATAGCTGCTACTGAAGAGTTACAATATGTTTTCAATGTGTATAGAATATGACCTGCGGACGAGCAGATGTATCGTATCACTGACGTAACTGAGCGGTCAAAATGCACAAAAGTATTGTCGGATGTGGCCCAAGCTTTTTATAACGCATGGTTCCAGATAAGGTAAAGAAAGTAAACCTATATTTTTAGATGAGCCAAATCCTTAAATCATATACATCAGAACGACACCTCAGAATAAAGTGTGGTGGTATACTTGTCTGCTGAATATACTCCATCCGTTGTATCGCAACAGCCTCTGTGCTTGTTGTGAACAGGACTTATTCCGAACTTAACGTAATGCGAGCAAATTCTAAACACTGTTAATGTATTTATTAATCTAAAATAATTTTTAAGTTTGTAGTTAATTGCAATATCAGTAAATGTACACAATATCGATTACAAAATTAACAGGTACCAGAGAATATGTGATAGCATTTATAAGACTCTGGGAAAGAAAGTAAGAAAAGATACAGAACTGACATTTTATAATGTGATGGCGGCACCAGTATTGATGTACGGGAGTGAATCGTGAACACTCGTCCAAATATATCAGAGAAAATAAATTCAAGCTGCTGAAATGAAATTCTTAAGGACAGTCAGAGGATGCACGGTAAAAGATCACATAAGAAATGCCGACATAAGGCAAGACATGAATGTGTACTAGATAAGCTATAAAGTTAAACAAAATATTAAAAAACTGGATACAATACAAGAATAGAATGAATGACTCGAACATGCGAATAAAGATAATCCAGTATAAGCCTCTTGGACAACGAGATAGAGACAGACCAATAAAACGGTGGCTGTGAAGACGGAAAAGGCGTCTAGCCTAATCCTTAAATTGAAGAAGAAATCCTAATCAGTAAAATGTAAAAACATCGGACAGACGTAAAATTAAAAATAATTTCATCGGCAGACAATCATGAGATAAGATAACGTATCCACAGGGTAATACACAAACACTGTTTATGTATTTAATTAAGTAAAATTACTTGTCACTTCTTCTTCTGCACGTCAAGGTATAGGTTTACAGAAAGTTCCGCCTTTACTGAAGCCATCTCTTCTTGGTCTATCTATACATCGTCTGTATCTTATTATTTGTTTGGGTACTCTCATATCTTTCATTCTCTCTGTGTCTGTCCTTCCTTTATTCTGATACCCATAGACTATACATTTAACTCGATTCTTATAGTTTCATTTCGTATTTGATCTCTAAGTTTGCAGCCTTTGATTTTTCTCAAGAACTTCATTTCAATTGTTTTTATTCTTCGTTCATCATGTTTCGTAATCGTCCAAGTTTCACTTCCATAAGTTAAAACAGGTGTTGCCATTACTTTATAGAATTTTATCATGGTGGTGTCTTTCCTTGTCTTATATCCAAGTGTTCTGTGTATATTACCGCATATCATTTGAAATCTATTTATTTTTATATCGATATCGTTGTCATACTCATAAGCTACACCACACCCTAGAAAACTGAAATGAAATACTCGTTCTATAGACTGATTGTTTATAGAAGTTTAATGAAAAAAGTTGTGTTAGTGGTTAAAATCACAAGCAAAATTATCACTGTTGCACACCACTATGTAAAAATTATTCCGATTGCCTATTACCTGTCGTCGATTACACATCTTAACAGAAATTTAATGAAAAAAGTTGTGTTAGTGGTTAAAATCACAAGCAGAATTATCACTGTTGCACACCACTATATAAAAATTATTCCGATACTATATAAAAATTATTAATCGGAATAATTTTTATATAGTGGTGTGCAACAGTGATAATTCTGCTTGTGATTTTAACCACTAACACAACTTTTTTCATTAAACTTCTGTTAAGATGTGCAATCGACGACAGGTAATGGACAAATCGGAATAATTTTTATATAGTGGTGTGCAACAGTGATAATTCTGCTTGTGATTGTTTATAATTACCTTGAAACGTATCGGATTCTTTCCTCTAAAGGCCATAACTTTTGTTTTCTGTGTTGATATTCTAAAACTGTATTCTTTACATATTTGACTCAAGTAGAAAACTGCTGAACAGGTCTGTAGGATACCTGAAGGTGGCAGCCCCACGACCTAACAACTTAGCTAGAGATTGATAACTTTTAGTAAAGAAACTGAAACACAATCAAAATCTTCACGAAAACTAAGTTTGTAATTAATTGCAATATCAGTAAATGTAAAAAAATTGCGACAGACGTAAAATTAAAAATAATTTCGAAGGCGGACAGTTATCAGTTTAGATAACTCATGCATAGGTGTGTGTGTGTGTGTGTGTGTGTGTGTGTGTGTGTGTGTGTGTGTGTGTGTGTGTGTGTGTGTGTGTGTGTGTGTGTGTGTGTGTGTTATACAGAAAGCTTGTGTGTGTGCGTGCATTTTGTGACCTCTGTAACTCTGGATATCTGTGTGCGATAACGACAGTGCAAATACAAGAAAGAAAGAGAGAGAGAAGGGACAGAAAGAGAGAGAGTTATTGATACACAGAACACTTAGATAACATGACAACAGAAGGATTCTTGCTTATATGAGTTCGGTTCTCTCAGTCTCCAACCAAGTTTAGTTTCGTTCTCATTTCCTACACGATAGTACCAGGATATACCGACGATAGTAATACCGACATTTAATAATTTGTAGTAAACGTATTTGTACGGGTAGATTGGTTGCGCTAACGAGCGCGTGAACAGTGTTGTATAAAGAGAATATAATAATTAGACGATCGGAGAGACTAAGTGTTCATTTTATATTGTCTTGTGGACAACAAAACTGTGATTGGAAAAACACTATATAACAATACAGAGAGTAAGTGTTCATTTTATATTTTCTTGTGGACAAAGGAACCGTAATTGGTTGAAGACAGTAACAACATAGACAGTAAGTGTTCATTTTATGTTTTCTTGTAGACAAAGGAACCGTGATCGGGTAAAGACTGTAACAATATAGAGAGTAAGTGCTCATTTTATATTTTCTTGTGGACAACAGAATTATGATTGGAAAAAGACTGTAACATAATTGAGAGTAAGTCGTCATTTTAAATTTTCTTGTGGTCAACAGAACTGTGATTAACAAAAACTACAACAATATAGAGAGTAAGTGTTCATTTTATATTTTCTTGTGGACAAAGGAACTGTGATTGTGTAAAGACTGTAACAATAATGCTTTTTTGATAACATGATAGGCAAATTTGACTAAAACGTGTGCGTACGTTTCATAAATATTTAAACTTTAGCTAGTAAACGATTTTTACTGTTCGTACTTTGCGATATATACTTATAGAAAAACAATCTTTGCAGCGGTGAGTGTTTTACTTAAAGTTGTTCCTTGTTTTCATGGGGTCATAAGTGAATTGTTATCATATTTAAGTTGAATTAATCTGAAAATTGTAAAACGTCATGCCATCGAAAGTGACGTCTTTGCTTTCAAATACTCGCGGTTTGTTGACGATAATGTTGGTCGTACAAGTGGTATCCGTCATCATATTGTGCTATCTGTCTGTGGTTATCACCACGGATGGCATTTTCAGACATGAAGGTAACGGACAACGGAATAAGAATCAAGATGAACTAACTAAAGAACAGTCCACTGCAGGAACAGACGTCGTCGGACGTACAGAGCAGAATGACCGCATGGGAGTGTCGCAGAGTACGCCCCGGCCGCAGCCAGAACACCGGTCGAGAAGCATAACAGTCCCACGGCGTCCACAGACAAGGCCGTCTACGAACAAAAGTAGTGATGATTACGAAACGTTGAAGAGGTACAACAGCATACTGACGCCGAAAAGCAACTGGAGTTCATACGTAAACCCGCGTTTACAGTCATATCTCGAACCTATCAACGTACCTTGCGCAAGACGTTTACAGCTTCCCGTCACTAAAGTTTATATAACAGATACCGACGTCGCCAACTGTAACGACTATGCCGAGTGCAGAGATACAGTTTTGAAGAAACAACGAATCGATTATGACATTTCCGAAACCGACGTGCAAAGCAATTTTCTGATCGGCGGAGACGGTTCCATTTTATAAGGACTGTCGTGGACCTGTAGGGTTACGCATTTCATGCCCGACGACCAATCGATATTGGTGACGCTCTTCATTTGCCAATCTTGCTGGCATTACAGACACGCGGCGTTCAATGGCAACAACACGTATTACGCTTCCTTGCAGTTGTTTCTGAACGCAAACATTATAACAGGCAACTTGTCGCCGACATATCAGTTGATCCCGTACTGTTGTCTCATTCCCGGCCGAAACCCGGTTCGGATGATTTACTCGCGTTTGACGTATTTTGCAAACTTTATCGGAGACGAGTGCGTTGAAAATCGTCGCTGCCAGTATTGATAGTAACTATAGAAACTGTGTGTTGTAGATAATCACAGATTGGGTGTTACTTCATCTTCTTCCCTCTCTTTTTACATACCATCTAAAGTAAGGCTTAAAACTACTGTGCTAAGCTATTGTAAGTTCAGGTCTTTCCCGTTATATGACCGCAAAAAACAAACTTTTTCTGTAAAAATTTAAGACATTCTTCATTTCATATACCATATACTACATGTGACCATAGATCCACTTACCATATTAGACTCTTGTCGTAAGTAGCTTCATAAAAAATTATTTTTTTTTTATTTCTAATGACGAAAGGTTTACTAATGTACGATCACTGACCACACACAATTGTAACCATTTGTCTCCAGATTTAAACAAAATGTACTATTGTCACAAGAAGCAGTGGTACAACCATCACAGAAATAATCGTAACAGACTTTAAAAATTATTATGGGTAATAATATTCTCTGTGTCTTCGTTTGTAACGTGGGTTTGTTAAAATAATTTCAACTGCCATTAGGCACGACCCTTTTTATTAAATTAATTTAAATTTAATTGTAAATTTAAGTAATTTCTTTTTATTAATTTGGATAAGAAATAGTACAATATTAATAAATATTTTGTGCTAATATTATAGTTTTTGAAGTTTGGCAGATCGAGTGAGCAAGAGAAAGCGTCTGGTCTCGATTTATTCTTAACTTTCTCCACTGATGAGTGAACATAGGCTCTCACGGGCGGTGTTTGCATAATCACATAATGCATAATTGTTACGCCGTGGTCTACTTCAATGGTTACCAATTTTTCTGAATCCGCGTACCACTTTGGTCTTCCGCACTCATTTTGAGTACCGCCGGAGCTTAATGAAATGTTATTGGGGTTTTCTCAATAAAAACCTTGACACACATGAATAGTATATCTTATTATTCATAGTTATTTGTAATTACATAAATCTAATACATAGGATTTACAAAACCGGAACTGATTTTTGAAATTAATTTCCGACTAGTGGATTTCTCGGCGTAACAGGGTCCACTCACGTGTAGGTGAAAGTGGTGTTGGGGTGGAGAGGGTAGTGTATTTCTCTTCTATTAAATCATATGTTTGCGCTCTTTGGAAACCGAAATATTTGGATTAGTTAGTATTATCCTTTACGTACCCCCTCACACACACTGTCTGTCTGTCTTTCACACATACACTCGTACAAAAGCACTTATTATAATATGTTTATTTATTGTTTATCTACTGCCCGTACAAAAGTCACGATATTGACAACAAAATTTGTCAAACATACGTTTGATAATGGTATCCAGTTAAAGACCAAATGTCTCGGCTATAAGTGAAACTTTCCTTCCTTACAGCCACATTCTGTGTTGAAAATTGATAAGTACAACTAATGTCTTACACTTATTACACAACTTAATACAGAAACTGAAACCATTCTGCCGTAACCTAACCCTCAACTAGACTAAACTTGGCTTATTTCTTTTAATGGTCTAGCACTCAAAATGCTTTATAGTATTCAAAATTTTCTGAATACTTCACTGTTTTTGATATCTGCCTAATAATAGTAATGAACAAAATTGTGACTGGTGATCGGTTGGTGGGTGGACTGATAACGTATGCCAGCAGATAACAAATTACTTATCTAATTTCAAATAAATAACATTTTTAAAAATAAAATATGATAAGCGCATTGCATTCCTTTGATAGCTTGTTAATCTATATATTGGTGTCTAAGGTTTTTGTGTGGTCGGTTCTCTTTGCTTCTACATGTGTTCTTTGTTCTTTGACAACATATTAACACACTTGTATTTCTGTAACTTTGTTTATTCTCAATAAATAGTGTCGCTTAAAAACCAAAGAGATCAAGTTTTTATTATTGCTTCTAACCCTAATTATATTAGCAACGCATATATATGCGCGCGCGCGTGTGCGTGTGTGTGTGCAAAGGGAGAGCTGTGTAAGTGTGTAAAGGGAGAGAGAGAGAGAGAGAGAGAGCGAGTGAAAGGGAGGGACGTAGCGTGCGTGTTTGTGGTGCTCAGCGTGGTTCTAGTATATGTACACATCGCACCAGACCTTGCCGTGGGTTTGAACTACAGTAATTCAAGTTATGGCCAAACACTACTTCATACATAAAACTTATTTTTATAGAGAGGAAAGGTTTTTGTGAATTGACTTAATTACGATAAGTCTAAAAGAATACTTAAATTGGGTTTTACATATTACGGTAGAACTAATCACAACATTAATTGATGACTAGTTGGGCACTTACTGAAATACATTGATACAAAGGTTTTAAAAATATTTAAACACTAGGTGCGTTTCACAGTTATTATTTGACTGTGGCAGCTGTTTCAGCTTATCAAGCTATTGACAAAGAGATCAAGGAACAACTAAGTCTACTGATCTCTTTGACAATAGCTTGATTAGCTTAAACAGCTACCAGAGTTAAATAAAAACTGTAAAACCTACCAAGTCTTAAAAACCTTTGTAATATAACTAAGACTTGAGTATAATTTTAACAAAGCATCCCAGAAATATCATTCAGGGTTGTCTTCCCCTAGCCTTTGATGCTCCAACGCCAACTGCAAGGCAGCAGCGAAATATAATCCTATAACAAGAGGACGCAGTACGACAGACGACTAAATGCAATTAGATTCACGCCTGTCATATTCCAAAGATAAGCCAATCCAGGATCATTTCCCTTACGCCCTAACTTGGTGCTGGCGGCTACTGCTGTCCTCCACCAGTAATAATTATCGACCTTCCGGTCCAGATCCGTACTGTTGAGGTGCTTCAACAGAGTTGTCTCTTGTAGGATGTGGTACTTCACCATGAAGTGGCTGGGGAGAGGCTAAGGGCACCTTTGAGAATCAACATCTGGAAATTTGTGAGGACCAGTACGAATTCAACCCGGTACAAAGGTACTATCTCTCCAATTCCCCATCCACTAATCTTAATACACCATTATATTAACTACCGTAAACAATCATCATCATCACGGATTAAACCAAGGATGGTTTGTTCCGGTCTCAAATAGGCAAAGATTAGAGATGTTCACTCCAACGCTTCCTCGGACGTCCCACACCTCTCCGTCCCCTCAGCTTATAGTTCCATAGTTGTTTGGGGATGCGGCAGTCATCCATTCGGCAAAGATGTTCCCACCAATTCAACAGATACTGGGCGATCCTGTCGAGCATACTCATAATATTCAGTTCCTGCCATATATCTGTGTTTCTTCCACGAACATGGAGAGTATACCCTGCCACGTGCCTGAGAAATCTCATTTCAACCGCTTAGATGCGACTGGTCTGGCGTTCTGTTAAAGTCCAATTCTCAGACCCATAAAAAAGTGTGAGAAGAGCCATCATCTTGTAGAATTTTAGGCACGTTTCTTTACTTGCTGAGCTAAGGGTTCGCCTAATGGTTCCACACATAAGGTTGAACTTATACAATTTATTCTCAACCTTGTTGCATGCATTATTAGACGCACTGTACCCTGGGTATTCAAAATTGCTAACTTGTTCCAGGAGCGTAAACAATGTTGCTTTAAAATTGTGTAAGCTATGTAAAGGTATGTTCGAGAGACAGAGTGTGTCACCGCTCACCGACAGGTACAGTATTGTCTGTCGCCTCCGATAGGAAGCAGAAAGACAACAAACAGAAGAACTGTGACGGGAGACAGATGAAGCACATAGATGACAAAAAGACAAAGGTAAGTAGGACGCTGAGAACATCAAAGCGTTGATACAAGAGCAATAGGAGATACAAAAGCATACTACTGCATTAGTGTCTGTTGCTAGGTCAGCTGAATAAATAATTTACTAGAATCGGATGCTTACACGGCCGTAGTCAATGTTATTAAAACTATTTTCTTCCGGGCTGTTTGGCCGCGGTCCAGTGCTGTTCACCAGTTCATCAGCAGACGTTTTAACATTTCCTTTGCCGGCCATCTTTGGTGCTGCAAATGAGCTAAAAAAAAAAAAAAAGAAAATACTAACACGGGAGTCAGGTTAGTGACCACAGTACTGGGCCAGCGAAGGCCCGGCTGAAACGTCTTCTAAAATGAACGGCACGGCCCGGAAGAAAGTAGTTTTAGTAAAACATCTGTGTGGCCGCGGTAACAATGCTCTATGTCAAGTCTGTAACAACGGACTGTGTTGAATAGTGACTGGACCCCGGCCCAATGGTGACGCGACTTATATTGACGGTGGAGTCGTATTAATATGTACCCAAACACATTACATTAAGTCGCTTTCTTTAATAATAATATATTTTTTATTTGGTGTTCTGCACTACGGCTGGTCATCAAATGGTAAAAGCTCTCCAAGCTGTCCTATCGCATGCCAGTCTTTTCGTTTCTTCGTAACACCCTCTGATTTTAATGCTATCTATCAACTTTTTTATTGTACGCCCTCTTCCTTTTCCTCCTTCTATGACACCCTCCATTGCAGTTGTAAGCAGTCTCTTCTTAACAATAACCTAACCAATTCCTTTTCCTAATTTCTATTACCTTCAGGATTCTCCTCTCTTTCCATATTCTCCTTAAAACTTCATCATTCCTTACTTTAAGAATCCACCTTTCTTTTTCCATTGCTAGCCAAACCCACATCTCAAATGCTTCTAATCTTTTCTCATCCTCCGTCCTCAGTGTCCATGTCTCTGCACCTTATAAAGCAACGCTCCACACAAAACATTTGGCCAAACGTTTCATTAAAAATAATAATATAATATAAATTTTATAAATTTACTCTATATAGAATTAAATACTCTATATACTCTTCAACACACAACAGCTGAAATAATAAAAAACCGAATATTTAAAAACTTATCAAAATAACTCTTACGATTTTGATCGAATATTGCTTCATTTAAATACATGCAATC